>JAWQUT010000015.1:2143480-2174371 GCA_033807755.1 Ellobium chinense | reverse complement strand
CCCCCCCCCCAAAAAAAAAAAACAAAAACAACCAACAACAACAAACTACTCACAACGGCAACAATAAGTTAACATCTTAATACAACAAAACATCTTGGAAGGATGTGATCTTTTGCGTAACGACCAAGCGGCGTTTGTTTCTCACCTCTGTGCTGACATCATGTGGACATTGTAATGCTGTACTGTTGAGACCACCTCTTTGGTTGAGACGGAAAGTCCACAGGCGAGGTGCAGCTGTGTCTAGACTCTAGATGCAGTGGATAGTGGGGGCCATAGGGGAAGAAAAAAGGATTCTGATAGCGATATGCAGTGACAGTTTGACGGCATACATCGGCAGTTTTGGCGGCAAGCAGGAAGCAGGGGAGGTGGAAAACACCCACTAGAAAGCTTACTGTGCCTTGCGAAGAGGCAGTACTGTATTATTTACTCAGGTCATGTGACTTTGACCACTGACTGTTGACACTATAACTACAGTATAATACACTGTTGGCTACTGGTCGGCTGATGGGTAATGAAATGTCCGTACGTACTAACCATATGTAAATTAGGATTTTAAAAAGATTAACGAGATAAATGAACTGTACTTATTAAGCGCTACTAGTTTCAGCGTGTACTCATTACTCAAAAATAATTACTAGAAACAAAGAAAAGTAAAAGTGGGACCCAAAAATACTGCACTGAATATCTGTGTTTCCATACAAACCATTACAAACGGTGGTGGTCTTTTATGTATGCTCCACTGTACTTACATCTTTGCCTCATTCATTCGCATTATATACCACTACTGATTCTTTCCACATCCTCTCTGACACAAGGTTGTTGAAAAGACGCTCCAGTAACAAATTTGAAACAGCGGATGGTTGCTGCCATGTTGTCGTGCTTTCTCTCCAGGTGATGGCAAAAACTGTCACATTTCTAACAAACCTCTAGTAAGTGTGCACTATTCCTCACTGTGATTGGCGCGCACTAATAAAAAAATGTACCTAAGGACTGGCCACAGAATTCAAGGATGGTCCCTTCCATGACTCCATAGGGATCAAACAAAAGCAGCCCTGGACAACGGCAGACTGCTCATGTATGTTGTAAATCCTGTTATGACAATGTCAACAGCTGAAAATCACCTGCTATGTCTTCACCAGAAGATCTAATCCCTAGGTTTCCCTTTCTGACTTCTCTTTCCTGGCTGCATTTGTTTGGTTCCTGCACCTGCGCTAAAAGGGTGATACTTTTATTCCCTGAGCAATCCTTAGCAGAGTCAGTCTCTAGGCAAGCCAAAATGGCTGGGACTGCTACACCATAGCAAGAAAATAATGCTCTGATTTGTGAGTAGTATATGCTACACTTAGTCTACATCTATGCCTGATTCATTATCATTGATTCTTGCCTTATCCTCATACAAGACTCTTAATAAAAAGTTCCACCGACAAATTTGAATCCATAGGTGGGTCACGCCATTTTGCTGGACTCTCACTTCTGGTCTGCACACAATTCCTAACAAACTTTGAACGTTTGACTGGCTCTCAATGTGCCTTCGTGATGCCATATGCAGTCCTGCAATTGCTTGCTTCTCCCTTGGGATGTAAAACATAGTACTATTCAGCCATTTAAAGAAATGCATGTTAAATTTCTCACCTAAATGCTCTGTTTACCCTAAAGCCTGACCCTGTAGAAAATTGCATTTCAAACTCTTAAAATTTGCATCAATAATGTCAAAATTTGCATGCAAAAAAGTGGTAAAATTTATGTCAATTCTGCATAAATTTTGTAAAAATTGTTTTGTAACTGTGTTATATTTATCACCACTTCGCACCATTTACTACTGTACTTTTGCAAAGTTGTAGAAATGGAACTGTATTTTCTGTGTTCCCATTGATGTCTGAGATCAAGTAGTACTAACCTCATTTCAGTATCGAGGTCACATCTTAAGAAATATGGAGAGCGAGCATTTACCTCATCAGGACCATCAGTTTGGAACGCTCTACCAAATGAATTAAGATCAACAAATACCACTGAAAGCTTCAAAAGAAATCTCAAAACCTATTTATTTCAAAAATATTGCTGTAATTCCTAGCCATAAGTTCCAGCTCTGCCTCTGTTCAATGATAATGTGAACTTGAGTTAGTACAAATGATTGTGTATCTGAATTTTTTGGAGAGAATGTGTGAAAGATAGAAAGTGAGATCTTCAACTTTGTCAAGCGCCTAGAGCTCATTTATGGGGAGTGGGCGCTATATAAATATTCTTTATTATTATTATTATTGTAACTGTGGCAAGAAAAGTGCATTTTGTTGACAAACTTGAGCAAAATTTGTGCCATATTAGCAGCAAATGTCAAAATTTGTGGAAATTTGCCAAACTGTAGCAAAGCCTCGAAATTGCGGAAATCGGCAGTAATCTGCGATCATGATTTTCCTGTGGGGGACAATATAACTACCGACTGCCCCCACATCTAGTCAAAAGGTAACCATGCATCAAGTTATCTGTGCTTCCTATGACACTTGTGAACTATTTCTCCAGTTCTGTTTCTTGAAAAATCTTTACAAATTCCATCAATGACCAGAACTGAGATTTTCTATAGTGAGATCGAAAGAAATACACAGTAGATACCCAAAGTACTGTTTGTATAAATGTTTAATTTCATAAGAAATTTATTAAGGAAAAAAAAAAGAAGATACTGTACATGTCTTATTTGTCATCTTTTTCCTCTTTCTTCCTCCTATTTTTTTCCAGCCATCGCCAGCACAATACTGCATTCACACACATTCAAACCTGAAATTTAATCACCTGACAAAATAATGCATTAAAAACATACAAGCACATAATATGGGACTATCGCACCTCAGCGCTATATTACCACAAGGCATTTGCTTCCAACCCACTCCTGAGTGAGAGTACCATTGCAGGATGTCAGTTACAAGTGTGTAGCACTAAGCAGTCAACATAAAAACAACCAAAATTCTTGTCATGACCTCTCTCCTCTCCTTTCTTAAGAGTTGAGCCGAGTACTTCTCTTGGTCAGTCAATTTACACTCGGATACACTTACCATGAAATTCATGGGACAAGGCAAATTATCTGTTTTGGGCATATTGCGGATTATCCATGATAAGGAAAAATGTGCATCAGTCATCACAGTTTACTTCTTAACAGGGTAACGAAGATCGTCGGCCAGAGAGGATCATGCTATGCTTGATTAATTAAGAAAAATAAGTCTTTGTTTAGCCATAACTTTACTAAGTCAGAGGTAGGGATCACTCGTCCAGGGGATGATTTACTGCAAGTGAGAGAGGCTACTGCTTTGTTTGAAAAATGAGGTGACTGGGGATTGTGATACTGATTTGCTTCATAATTGGCATGTTTTTCAGATAAACCTGGTAGCATTTTGTAAAACGCGTAAGAAAATATATAAGGCAATGTCAGACTTGCAAACTATTTCATACTGCTAATTAAAAGCCTTTTACAGTAAAGTGTCCATGTGTATGTCCTTGTTACAGTCTTGACAAAAGTTCTTCATTTCACCATATTGCTGTTTCATTGAAAGCATTTACATTTGGGTCACACTCAATCTCTCAAATTCGAAAAGCGACAGCCGAAGAGTGTCAGCTGCAACCATTCACTGACCCCCAGATGTTTGACCTATCATAACAGAATGACTGCGTTGTTCTCAAACTTGCTAAAGGAGCACATATCAGGACTTCTTTTCAATAAAATGGAAATGTACATACATCCATGAACACAGGGGTGGCTGCTCATTTAGATAGAGTTCTCCTCATCTAAAACAACATTTAATCATTTATTTCACAAAAACAAAATTGTGTACATGTAATTTATTTACAAAGTGATCCTTATAGCCAATACAGCCAACTCCTTACTTTAACAGTGTCAGTCCTTAATATGCTGCATAATGCTGCCACACATGCCTAAGAATACTTAACCTATTCCCAAGCATGCAGCCGAATTATCCCAAAATAATGCAAGCCGTCTCATTCCCACACTGGTGCTGAGATATGCCAAGACCTCTCCTGCCAGGGTGGCATTGTTAGAAACAGTAGAAAGCAAAAGTTATGTTTCCCAATGACAACTCCCTGAACTAGTGTCCTAGAAAAGAAATTATGATATCACCCAGTGTAAGTTTCCTGGTTTTAGATTGAAAAGTTGGCAAATTCTGTAGATGACAATGATACTTATGCAGTTTATAAGTCTTGTATCCAGGCTAATGCCCACGCATACGACTTCACACTATTATTACCCCAACAGGCCATATCATTCTGGACTTTCTCAATTCCCTGAAAGCATACAGTGCCGCTGCCATTTATAGGCACTGATCACAAGCATTTCAACAATATCTTTCACTGCCTATACCCAGGTACCCAGTATACAGACAGGTGGATTGAGGAAAGTGTGAATGAAATGCTTTCCCAAGGCACCTTCTACATGACCATAGTTGGGAATCAAACCCACAATCTTTAGATCTTGAGTCCATTCGGCCATGCTGCTCCTCAGCAGTTCTCTCCCATCTTGTGGGTAAATGGGAATAGCTGTCTGACTGTGGACTTAAGTGGGAATAGGTTAAATTTTAATTTGCCTACATTACCACAGGCAAAGCACAGCCCACAACAAGCGGACATCGGCTAATGATCAGATATGTCACACCACATTCATATATTGACAGTGTTGTTGAAAATTTACTGCACCAACTTGTGAAGTTGGAGTAATGATGCAGATAGATAGAATTAACTTTATTGGAAGGATGGATTGGAGTTGTTGCATGCAGTTTTCTTTTGGGATAAATTTATGTCCAATCTGCTATCCATAAAATTCTACCAGTACCATAAATCTCATTGATATAGACAGGAGAAGGTTTAAAGTCAGTGCATACTCGCTGGATGTGTAACTCCACAACTGAATACAAGTTTCTGCCCAGTTCCCCATTTTGTCTTTCTCCAAGATAAGGGTGAAAAGTTGAAATGCAGATTTCAACATCCTCTTGATGAATGCAATGTAAAGCGGGTGAGAACTGTGTAAACGGGAACACCATAATTTGTCATCCAATATCCCTCTCACAGAGCAGGAATGCATGATGATATTATATACATCAATCATCAACATGGGTTAACAGACTTTATGAGCTTCAGTGAGCTGAAGTTTCAAGAAACTTTCTTAAATTTTGAACGTTTTTTTGAAAATATAGCACCTTCAACATTTCAAAATGTAAGACTACACAGTAATCCTGCATGGTTTTTTAGATTGCTTGGTAGCTTTTGATATCATCCCATGTTCTGTGATCAGCGGTGTGGGGCTGGTGTGGGTGCTGGTACACTCATGAGAGGGGAGTCCAGCTTCTCTGGGCTTGGCACAGGACTGGGCTCATGGTTGGAGATCTTGTCTTGCAGAATTTCTACTGTGGTACGCACTGAGTCTGATAGCTGGAAAACAAATAATAATAATAATAATAATAATAATAATTTGGTTTATAAATCTTGCATCCAGGTTGATGCCAGCTCATGTGCCATCACGTTATTATTATCTCAGCAAACCAGGTCATTCTAGAGCTATCTCAACGCCCTGGGGAATATACAGTGCCACTGCCATATATAGGTGCTGATCACTACCATTCTGACAATATCTTTCACTGCCAATGGCCAGGTACCCATTTTACAGACCAGTGGACTGAGGAAAATGTAAATGAAATGCTTTCCAAAGGTACCTACAGCATGCCCTTGATCGAGAATTGGACCCAGGACCTTTAGATCTTGAGTCCAACACCACAACTATTCGGCATTGCTGCTCCAAATGAGTATTAGCCATGAATGACTGGCCGGTGAACAAGACAAAATGATTGCAAAGACTGGTTAAGAAACATAGTGACAGTAAACATGATTTGTTTTTATTGAAATGTGGGTTGATTCACAAATGACAGTTTTTATGAAAGAATAATTGAAGAGCAATTTTCCAAAACTGTTAGTGCACTATTGTTGAAAAATTTATTTAAAGGAAATGGAGTTGGATAATTGAATTCACTTACAAGTTGTGCATTTTAAAGTATATGAAAATACATCTTGGAAAAACAGCTGCCCTTATATCATTTCCCTTCATTTGGAATGCATTCTGAATTCGCCTACTGATTTTCGAAAAACACTCTTCAATTTTAGTCTGAGAACTCTAGACTACAAACAATGTAAAAATTATTCAACAGAGTTTTTAGTCATTTTCAGTAATGAGTATGAAAATTCCCTGTAGGCAGCCCAACTTGGTATTTCTGACCTGCATTACAATTAATATTTTTATTATAGAGCTCAAGAGCAAGGAACTGGAGCTTGGCATTGAGGAAGTGAGAAATCTGAGCGTATGTAAATATATTTTGAGATCATGCGGTCCTCCTGTACTGTATATGTGTACCTCATTTTCCCTTATGGTGTCAACTCAAAACAGATGGGAATAACTACATAAGCACCATGTCATCACATAAACAATCTGCCCATATTACTGATCAAGCAGACATACAGACTACACTGTGAAATTTAATAAAATTTCTTCCGTAGTTTGAAAGTGAATAGAAGTGCAAGATGTATGTTCCAAATTAAGACTGAAGCATAGGCTCTTAGTTTACAGATAAATTTTAATGCAATCCAACTTACATCTTTATCGCAGGTTATCTCTTCCATGACTGCATCCAGATGAGGACGAGGCAACTTGTGGTGGATGTACATCAACAGTCTCAGCAAATGTCTCAGGACATGTTCACGAGATACCGCAGGCTGTGGAAATGATAGTACAAACAGGCACAAATTAAAGTATGGAATTGGATCAAGCTGAAGTGGAACCAGAAACAGCATGAAAAAGTGTCTGCAGAAACTGCTGCAAAGATGTTTTATTTTGTTCTTCTTCATTAAATATTCCTCAGTCCATTTATTTGTGAAATGGGTACCTGGCTACAAGCAATGAAAGATATTGTCAGAAAGTCAGTGATCAACACCTGTATACCGGCAACGGTACTGTATGCCCCCTAGGCAACTGAGGAAGTTATAATGTGATCAGGTCTACTAGGGTAATAGTACTGAGGGGTTGCATGGGCATAAATACCCTGGATGTGAGACTTCTAAATAGTATTATCATTATTATTATGTAACATGTTAACCTTGTAGATATGCCATTTCTGAGCTTTTTGGTGTAAAACTCATACAAGTTGAAATCTAGCAGTTTCAATGGAACTTGCACTGGATATGTCTCTTGGAAAATCTTTAAAACTTTTAATGCTTGGCTACATATATATAGCTATATTCTTTTTTTATTCCAGTAATCACTGATCAAGATTTGAACAAAATGTTCTTTAGCTGTTAACACAGTAAGCAGGAACTATAACAACAACAATGAATGAACTCAGACACACAAAACAAGGTTGCAATATTCAAAGAGACCTTACAAACTGAATTTCATGGAACCAGTCCATAGTTATCAGTTTCTGAGTAAATTCGACACGGCAGCCGTAGGAATCATTTGGATCCAGAGGATAACAATGTGCGAATTTTTCAAGCATAACGAGGTTTGAAGCAATGTCGCCCTACTCAGTGTCTTATCAATGAATCATTTTTTATGGATGAGAAGTAACTTAAGAACAAAAATTTCAAATCGACATCCCAATGAAATCCAAGCAAAACATGCGCCACCGCAATTATCTTGATAATGTATTTGGCAGCATGTGACCAACACAGACATCGTAACTGGCAATGGAATTATGTCTTTGGAATCCAAGCTTCCCTGTATCTCACAGTATGATGCAAACAAATGTGGTTTCCTACATATTCAGTGAACACTCTAGTCCCCATTTCATTTCTTTCTGGCCCCCCTGGTTGATGTACACCACAACCCATGCTTAGACACATCGACAGAGACTTCTGCGTTTTGACAGATGGCTCCAACTAAGAAGTCATGCGTAGACTCTGTCACCATTCTAAATCTTCCAAATCTCTGATGTCATGAAAACATACCAAGAAGAAATCATCTAGCACTGCTGTACAGAAGTCCTCGTGTTGGAAGTCATCTTTCATGTGGATGAGGTAGGAGGAGAGACAGTGAAGGAAGGTGTCACTGTATGCCCTATCATTCTCACAGTGGATGAGTGTGGGCAGGATTTGTGTGACAGCCAGGCGGTCTTTCATTCTGGCACACTGGAATAGAAAAATTACATGACATATAAAAGGATATGGTGTTCAGAATGACGCAAAGGATGCCTAGGCTGGTAATTAAAGGGTTAATCACAGCTTCATATGAGTATGGATAAAGTGGGCATAACCCCTTCACGGCACCATATTTTGTAAGTACTGATGTCACCATATCTTATTGTCCATTAGCCATGCAAAAGGCTCTTAAAGCCTTTTAAATAAGACATGCATGTATGTCTGATAGTAAGCAAGAGTACGTCTTCTGAAACATTCTGGTATATCTAAGAGCTCTTTTCCGTAGGTTAGGGCCATTAGAGTGTTTCTAAAGTGCACAGTGAACTGCAGTGTGTAAGTTGTGTGAGCAGTGAAGGGTGAAGACGAGAGCGTGACAGAGTGAGTGACTGGGGCGGCACATGTATCATGTAATATGTGTGAGAGTGTGTGAGTCTCTGTCTGTTAATGTATGTATAATTGTATGCATCACTGTAATAAAGAAAAATTTCCCCACGGGGATAAATAAAGTATCTTATCTTATCTTATCTTATCTTATCTTATCTTATCTTATGTATGCCATACACAATAAGTAAAGTGGATATGATTGTTGGACTGTAAAGCCAATGCCTGATCATGAGTTTCCTGTGAGCCTTGCTGAATGTAAGTGAAAAGTGAAATTAAATGGATTGCTTCTCTGAAAATAGCCTAACTGACATAGCATTCTGCTGGAATTTCCCTTATAATTCTTTGTGTAGCTAAAAAAATGTGACAGTTGCTCTTGACATAGATTTGCTTGGATGTCTCATTTTCTGATTGTGTTGTTTACTATTTACATGCTGAAATAAAGTCCATATGCCAGAGAAATCACATGACAACGGAATTTTGAGCCATCTCATCAAGGCAATCCCAAGACCTGCAGTTTACACATGGCAGCAGAGTTAAGATTAAAAAAGTTGAGCAGTGTCAACAGAATAGCTTATCATAATAACACCTTTTCATCTAGAACATCGCTTTCCTTACTGGATCTTGCTGACCAGGAACAATCTGAATATGCATGTACTGTCTGCTGTTATGATTGTAGACCAATACAGGTCCACCCACAGCTGACAATGCAGAGATCAGCTGGAGTTTCTTTGGTAACTACAACCTTGTCTTAGGCCCAATACATAGTGAATTCTGAGGTCACGGAATAAGTACAATGAAGATGGTTCTTATTTCTATTTCTTTCTTTCTCAATTTTTTTTTCCATTTATATACACTCATTCTGGTGATTTTGGGGCCCTCTCAAGTATTTCTATAAACCAAGCATTAATTTAAATTATTAAGTGACTGCATTCTGGTCTCTATTTATTTTATTTGTTTACTTTTCTTCTTTGTTGACACAATCATTGGACAGCAGAAAATTCACCACCCCCCAAAAAAAGTAATAAAAAATAAAAATAAAAAAAATAGGCAAACTACACAGGCATTTAAACTAACCTGTAGACAGTAATACATTGCTACCACACTAGCCAGAGGATGCTGACTGATCCAGTTGGCATACATATCAGGAGGCAGAAGGGGCGGCACCACCACCTCACCAGGAATCTTGCCTGTAAAGAACCTGACCTGATCCTCAGCCATTAAGGATACCATGTAGGACAGGAACTTGGTGAAGAATGTTGCGTCCTATGTAAAATGGAATTCAGAATTGGAAGTTGAAATACTTTGCTCACTTCAAAGAAAAAAGAAAATACAATTTTTATTTACCCTGCAGGAAATTGTTTTACAATGTACATATTGACACAGAACATTGTATATGTAAATACACAATACTACAAATGAGACCAGTAACAAAGTCATTGCTAGTTGCTGCAGTGCTGCATCCTAGTCCTCCCCAGTTCTAAAGCCAGGTACTCATTCACATCGAAGTCATGTGACATGATACCACAAAAAGAACATTCCTCACAAGCAGAGGCTCCTAGAAAAGTGAAAGGGGGAAGACCTAGAAGACAGCAATTGGAAAGGACATCAAAGAATTTGTGAGAATGAGAATGGTAGATGTAGGATTGCTGGTAACTTAGATAGGGGGCTTTTGAGAAGCTATCAGAATCATTGCACTCTGCAAAAGGCATGCCACATGAAAAAGAAGAAAGCTAACCATATGCAAATCAAGGAAAAAAACAAAACATCTCTCATATGTTCTGCTAATCCAGTCTTAAATCTATCCTTAAAAGGTGAGCTCATACAGAATCTTTAAAACCAAAGTTACTCAATCTGAATGAAAAACTTTTTTATGAATGTAAGCACTGAAAACAGAAGCTCACTGGCAAAGAACAAACTTCATTCATTCTCAATGACAAAACAGGCTGTTAATGGTTGCCCTATGTCATTTAGGGACTACAAACGACATTATGATTGACATTTCAGTTTTAAGGACCTTTTAAGGTCATCAAATCTGTTTCAAAGTGAAATTAACAAACGTTACATATGGTATAAAAGAACATCCATCTTTGTCATAAAAAGTTCTTAGATGTAACTCCTGGAAATCGCATTCACGTGCTGCTTCTGATATTATATCCATATATCATATTTCTTACAGTGAACTTTTCCTATGTACAAACTAATGAGCTCATGGAAATTATTTAACAGCAGCCTTTGAAAAACATGGCATAGCAAAAGTGCTAAAGACCTGTAGGTACCCTTGTTGATTACAGAATTCAAGAAGAAGACACAATGTGTGTATGTGATTCAAATTGCAAGAGCTTTCCTTTTGACAATAGGACTCCACAAGCTATGAACAAAACAAGGTCATTATATATAGCTGCAACTACAACATATTGCTTGACACTTCTAGCACACTTTGTTTCCGCCAAGGCACTATTTGCTTTATTCTCAATATAATGTCAAGGGGCACAACTCTGTCAAAATAAAAATTACCATCACAAACAAAAAATAACTGTACTGTATCCATTATTATAAAATTAAATGTATATACAGGGTGACAGCAGGTGATGCTATAAAATCTCAGGGTGGGCAATGGTGGTAAATAAAAGATTAATATGTACAATAAAACGCAAGTCAGGTTTAAGCTCAATTTGAAAAAAAAAAATGATCTAAAAAAATCTACATGTTAATGATCTGCAACAGAATCTCCATGCCACAACTGCTGCACATGAAGGGATGAGTTGCACAGAGACACTGACATATTTTAAATTGGCTCTGTCATTACAATGTTGGTGTAAATTTGTTATCACTGAGCAACTGAATTCTTAAAATATCTTTCTCTGTTTGTTGCCAGATAACCAATATACAGATAAGAAGCCTGAGGAAAATGCAAATGAAAGACTTTCCCAATAAATCAACAACATTATCAATTTAGGATCCAAACTCTTGACCTTTTCTATCATAAATCCAACATACATAACCATTTGCCCACATTGCTCCACTATAACCAATACATACCAGCTTGGGCTCCTTGAAATTACCCTTGTCAATCATCTCCCAAGCATTCAGACCCAGGGCTGTCATTCTGCACAGAAGCTGCAAGTCTGTGTTTTCCTGCCACAGAAATATATTCACTGGGGTAAACTGCCTGGTCACTTGCACTCTTAATCTTTTCACGGAACACATCACTCTATAAAATTTACCCTACTATCTTGTAAAATGTAATAAGTTCCATCAAGCACACAAAGTTATTTTAAAAAATATTTGCCCACCATGAAGCCTAGTTCTTGATATTCTAGTAGTACTCCTTTGAAAAATTAGCCCATACTCTATATATTTCAATTATTTAGACTACTGTTATCTTCACTTTTTTTTTTTTTTTATGCACCCACAGCAAATATAGGCTAGTTCTACTCATATGATTTGATCTTCCATTTAGACTGAAATTCCATCTCCCATTTTTATTTTTCTTCCAACAATAGTACATATATTCAACTCATGAATTGGCAGTATTTTCATGGTCTGACAGCTCATAATTCGACTCTATACACTCACTACGTAAATGAAAATAATAACACGTATGCTGTGCACTAATGAATCTCCATTCTCTTAATATATTTTGCATGATCAACTCCCCAGCCCAACCCTCCCTAAACCCCTGCCAAATACTTACCCTTGGTAATGAATCTGTGTTAACACAGTTCTGTAATGTCTTCATAAGAGACTGAAGGATAATATTGAGAGCATATGGATCTGACAGCACCATAGACAGATCCCTGAAGAAAAAACAACACAAAAATTTACGGAGTCACAAAAGTCTGATGTCAACTGCACAGAAACATGTAAACATATTTTTCATAATGTTAGATTACAAGGAAGCATTTTCACCAAAATGAAATTTACAAATGAGTCTGCATCTTTAATCTCTCTGAAATTAAAGTGTGATTATTCTTGCACAGCCACGCTCTGGACCATGTCTTATTACGATTGCAAATGTTCTGTGATGAAAATAGGGGAACAGCTAAAATCAGTTACCTCAGAATAGCTCATTATTAAATCTACTATACGTTACTGCCTGACAACAGCAACAGAAACACCAGCATCATCACTGATAAGATTAAACCTAAAGCAAACCAGATCTATCAGTGTCATTAGTTATTATGAGGAATATAAAATGATTGTCTGCTGGTATTCAAACAACTGGAAAACACAAAAAAATAGCCAGTGGTTTACATTCCTGTATGATACTAAACTGCATTATCTATGGACCTTTGACATATTCTTGAACAACACATAAGAAGACACAGTGATGGGAGCAGGAAACTCAAAAGAGCTAACATGATAGCACACTTAATCAAGGTACAAATTCAGCAAGTTCCAGTTTATAAGGACAGGATACTTTGATATTATAACATTCCTTATAATAGTGTAGCTTCTCTCTGTCCATCAATTACGTGCTAGACCTACCCCAGGACAAACTCCTGCCCTTTCTTCACAGAGTCTAAGAACCCTTGCAGCTCTCTCGACCTCCAAGTGTTGACTGTCTTCTCTCTGATACAAGCATCCACACACCAGGTGAACTTGTGACAAGGGTCTTTGGAGCAGATGGAGTTTAACTCGAGGTCATGGATGGCCATAAGGAGTTCTACCCTGGAACAGAAATGATACTGTGATGAAACAAACTTACATAGACAGTGGGGAAATCAATATACTAAATATCTACTTCTCAAGAATTCCAAATTTCCATCTGCAGTACTCTTAACACTGTAAGTACTACAGCTTCTGACACAGCATTTAAAGCATGTATATTTTTCTTACTGACATTTATGTGTCTGTATTTATCAGACCACCTGCCAATGCTGACCTCTGAGTTTTGCCAAATCACCTGTTTTTGCTGGCAATACATCTTTGTATCCTAATAATGAATGCAATAAATGAATACTATTAATTTTTTTGTGACTTCTATGTTGAATTTGACAGAGCTGCGCCCCTTGACACGGTATTTAAAGGGAAGCAAATGACGCCAAAGTTGGTAATTAAGAGGTTCATTATGAATAAGCAATAATTTGTCAGTCATTGCTGACAAAAGGTGAAGTATTCTAAATGAACATGCAACAGGCCAGCAGACAAAGAAACACACAGTATTCAGTTTATCAAAATATTTTACAGCCTGTGCCTTTAATGAGAATGAATGGGTGGATCCCACTCTCATTTCACTGTGTGAACAAATTTATTTTTACATAATGATGGCGTAATTACAATCCACTTTTGCAGTCCCTTGATTGAGGTGGCTGAAAATTAGCATTACCATTGACTATTTTGACATGCAGGAAAATATTCTCTCCGTCTTAGTACAAACCAAACCCAAATTAAACTAGTCCTAATAAAGCCCTTGTGAGGACGGCTGAGCAACTATGGGAATGCCTCATTTACAAGAAAGCTGGCTCTTTGATTATATAACCAAGTACAAAGATTTAAGAAAATTTGAAGTTTATGTAACAAGATTAGCTTGCATAATGAATACCTCAGAGTGCAGTAATGTGTGTTGCGTGTCCTGAGAAACAAAGTGCGCAAGAATTGGAGCACCATGTCATACAGCTTCACATTGGAGCCAATCATCTCCAGTAACTGTGTCAATGTCTCCTTTTGTCTTCGCTGCTTGGGGGTGGGTGAAAAAAATGTGAGTCCTGGGCTATCATGTCGATACAATGACCATTCCTTCTCCTTTAGATACTGAGCAAGGAGAGGCTGGACCTCGTCACCAAACAGTGCTTGATTGTGCTCCCAGATCTGGCGTTTTACTTCTGTGGCTGCCTCAGCATACAGCTCCTACAATGACATTGACTTGGAGTTATGAGAGAAGGAATAGAGCAGAAGGAAGATTTGAAAATAGTTAGGAAGTCAAAAAGATATTTGTAATTTGATTTTGATATATCTTGTGGAAAACAACAAAAATGCTTATTATGAAACACTTCAGATTTTGCACTTAATTGTATGTTTGAGTGCAGTTAGAATAGCAGGGGTGAAGGTGGGAATGTGGGTGAGTATAACAGAACATGCTGCAGTCCTAATAACAAACTTGTATCAATGACGATATCAAGTGGAAAACTAAAGATTTCAAATTATATGAAAAGGGGGCAAAAATACCCCAGTGAAGACTAGGTCGCACATCTGCAAACACCATCATATGCTATTATGAATGATTTTCTGATCTTTGAAATGTAATTCTCAATTGAATTTGAAATAATTCTCTGTGCAGAAGGGCCTGACCATTTCAGAGATGAAAATACTGTTTCCAGCCCCATTACACTGGATTTCTTTACTTACACTTCTCTGATAGTTCTGTATCTTAAACTTCAAATCAAAAATTATAAGGCCCATGAAATATTTCAAAATAGCAGCCCAGCGGTACAGAAACCATTTTCTATATATCCATACCTTATCCTCAAGCAACTGTTGTAGATATTCATCCTTGACCTTGGGCAGATGTTTCATAATTGCCATGACAACAGGTCTCATGTCCTTGTTCTTAATAGCAGGAAAACTGCTGTCCAACAAGGTGGTCAGCTTTTGTATGGAATCTGGGTCATTACTTGCAGCCAACTCTGAGATTCTCTGGATGGGGAGTATTTCCAAATTAAATAAGATGATTAAAGATGTGCTGTGAACACTTCATGAGCAGCTCATATTTCAGTGGAAATTAGGGATGACTAGAAGATCCCTGCCTCCTTATAGTATTGGAATAAGATTTCCAGTCCAGTAATGTCAGAAATTCAACTGTCAGAGTGAAACAGACAGGCAACGAACCATGTGGATGCCCCATGGCTTCCCACTCTCTCTCGCTTCCCCCTTCCCTCCTTCCCAACCCCCATCTCCCCAAGCATCACTGACTGAGTAGACTGCTTGATAAGAAAATCTTATCTCATCTTCATTTGGAGAAGAGGAAAAAAGCATGGCTAAATATGACAGAGAAGTTAGGAGGTCAGGAAAAGAAAGAAAAGCGAGGGGGAGAAAAATGTTCTACATATAATAAAGATGTATATAACATCAGGTCCTTAAAAGTCGATTTAATGCTTATATATGTGCATAGAGAGAATATGGACTGTACTTTACATAATGAGAATATAGACTGTACTTTAGAAGATAATACATATAAATAATACAATAAATATAACATAATGATATACAATAATATAATATATATTAAGACAATGAAGATAATATTTACCTGTAAAAGTCTTTCCCTGATTGTTTCAAAAATTGACAAATTCAGTGTCAGCCTCTTAACGCCATGTAGATCAAGGAATGGGAGAGCAATTTTCAGGGACTCTGCATCAATGCCATTGACATTCTGGAACTCCTGGATAGCACTCAGTGGGTCCGAAGATGTTGTCAGGGCAATGTTCAGATGTTTGCCTGTAGCAATGCCAATCTTCTCCAAACCAGTGTCACCCGACATACTTCTTGTATCTAAAAAGAATGAAACACTGATAAAACAGAAAGCTTTGATTGGCTCAGGGCCATAGCAGCAAAGATCATATAGCTAGAGACTACATCTCAGCTTACACATTTAAACATGATGCTACCACTACATTAGAAGGATGTTAACTTCACAACAATAAATTAAGACTAGCTATATTATACTTCACATTTTCTGGGCGATCATTTAAAAGCATGGTCCTGACTAATCATTTTCGATAATTTTATGTAATCAATACTGATTACTCCAGTATCTTTCATGTCTGTACTGACTGAAGTGTGGAACAGTCATACTAATAATAGTGGGTAGACCTGCCTAATCGCTTCATATTCTCTGAGTTTATTTTAATGATAGCCAGTATAGCTTAATCTTTGGAAGGTTGGAATATTCATAAACATTTCATCAGCTGCCAGACTTTGCAGATATTGAAGTAATAAACAAATTAGCTGAGATCACATCTCTTCATGAGCGCCCATTATTTGAGTCTGCTTTGTATTTAGCCAACAAGACTTGATCTTCACATACATAGAAATTCGCATTTCCAAGTATTACAAAAAACTCTTTTTGTTTCCAACCTTGGCATGGCAAATAGATTATTGGAGGAATTGGTATCGGTTAGATCTAAATTACATGAAACTGTAAAATATAATAAATAATAGTCCACAGTAACTTCTAGTACTTCTACATGAGTGCTCAAAACAGAAAGCAGATATAAGTTCCACAGACTATTATTGATTCAGGATTGGGACTGTCTCAGGTTCCTTTCTCTTTTAGTTAAGTTTGGACGCATATAAAAAATAATGTTCTGTTTTCCAGTAATTTTTTTTCCTCTGAAACTTATCTTTGGTGCATACAATCTGGCAAAGGAAGAGCATCATTCTGTTACTGCATGCATGTGTAATATGACGCAAAAAGACAGCTGGAGTGACCGAGTTTTGCCCTTGCGTTTAGAGTTATTATTTCCCTTAAATGAACAGCAGTGACATGTGGCAGAAATGATGACGTCACTGAAGTTCCAGCAACTACAGACACCTGTATCTGACAATGTATTACTCAGCTTTCAACTGAGTTTTGGTCATCAAAATTCAAAAGTAAAGAATGACCGTGTGTAAGCCAGGTGTAAAATATTCTGGATTTTTATTGCCTCTCCCTCGGCATGATTTTGGTTAGAGCGGAATTAAAAGGGCTATCTCGAAGGACAGCATCGCAATGATAATAATACAGTTCATTTAGTCATAGACATGTCATGGACTATATCGATATTTTGACTAAAAAACTGCTAAATCGGTGCCGTTGTTAGAGAAAGCCATTAATTAAATTAAAAAGATTCATCTATGATTCATACTGACTTGTTATCACCCGTCCGCAGAATACTGGC
Source organism: Ellobium chinense (assembly GCA_033807755.1). Taxonomy (NCBI): domain Eukaryota; kingdom Metazoa; phylum Mollusca; class Gastropoda; order Ellobiida; family Ellobiidae; genus Ellobium; species Ellobium chinense. The sequence continues at coordinate 2,156,933 of JAWQUT010000015.1, read as the reverse complement.
TAGACAGCTTGGCCGTGCGAGTAGAAGAAGAGTCTTCTTTCCTTTAAATTAGCCTCACACATAAAGTTTCCTTTAACACAACAATCGCATCTTGTTACTCTGTTCTGTAGTCTTAAGTCTTAGGCTAAGACTCTTAGTAGGACTAGGAAGATGCGACAGCCGACAGTTTTTAAAATCCATTCCTACCCCTAACCCTGCTCCTAAACCAAGTAGACTAGTGAATGGGAGAGTCCCGGCATATAACTACGAAGGCAATGCGTCATAATCTTGCAGTAGAAATCGTAAGATCACTAAATGCAGTTTGCCAACTAGACTATAGTCTAGTACCTAAATATCCAGTGGCAGTAGCCAAAATCCAGTTTGATTTACATGGAGGCTGCCATCTTCGATTTCAAAATCTTCACAAAAGTTCCATATGATGGAACAAATATATCTCAACAGGGACTAAACTTATAAAGGAAATATTATGTATATAGAAATACATGCCAGAAATTACAGATTTATAGCTTATATAAATAACGCTTTTCATTATCGTACCATGGGAAATAGTTGTTTAAGGGGTGATTCGACACGAAGTTTAATTCGTTGATTTTAATGTTTAGCTTCATAAGGGACATAACTTGGGAAATTGAAAAAATAGGCGTGGCATTTCCTTCCTTTTCCTGACCCGGCTCTAGGAAGCACGGCTGAGATCATCGAAGGCTTTATCAACAACTTTATCTGTTCAGAAAGTCAGATCATTGTTGTAAGAGCTTTTTACGTTGCATCATCCGCAGCCAAGGTAAACAGCAATATTACTGTATATCCAGATCTAGTCCTATCAAATTCTATAGGAAAAAAAAAATCAGTAGACGAGTAAGTACAGGCACTGTGTCTGTAGTGTAAAGGGATCCTGCCTCAGGAGATAGGCAGACGGCTTTCTCAAACAACGGCACCGATTTAGTCGCAATATCGATATAGTCCATGGTTTGTCTATGACTAAATGAACTATATCTTTATCGTTGCGGTGCTTTCCTTCGACATTGCCAGGCAGACAAGCAGTCTTATGTAATAGACTAGGCTACATGAGAAAAGTCATTAGTAGGCCTATTATGGTGACTGAGTGGAGAGCGAACCTAAGCCCTCTCACAATCTGGCAATCCTTCTCTGAATCCTTTCAGACCTTTGAGCCAAAACTCATTGTTATTTATTTATTGGTTAGATAAATTTGGTCATGTCTTCCGTAGTAAGTGAAAATTAATTATTTTGTCAGTGTTTATACTATAGATACTGTTAATTAAAACTTAGAAGCCTGATGAATTGTGTTAATCACTAAGTTAATGCAAGATGCCATGAGAGAATAACTGCTTAGTCCTCATTTGGGCTTCTTACAAAAAGCCGCTTGTTTTAGTCTTACCTTCAGTTCAACATCTTTAAAAAAAGTAGTGTTTTGGAATATATTGACGAGACTAGATGACACTGTGTTTTTGGTCATCAGAATTCTGAGAAAAAAATAGAAAGTTGCTATGGCTTGTAGAGAAAATTATTAGAGTTTTCAATGCTTTTAAGGTATGAAGCACATTCAGAAGTCCTCTTGTCTACACAAAAGATCTAGATCTATACCTTAGTTCCTGAAATGTTCTTTGTCCAGATTCCTTAAGATAGTTTAGGCTATCCTTTGTGCTTTAGTTTTCATCAGGCATAAGTTCTCGCCATTGAGTGGAAATACTTATTCTAGATTCTGTGTATTAGGGGGTGGGAAGAGCTGGGACAACTTTGTAGGGAAGTATGAGTATATTTCTGCATGATTTTTGAAATCTCTGAATAGGATTACTGCCAACTAATAATATTATGTGACCTTGCTCCCTGTTTGAGCATTTCGACACGGGTGAAATAAGTGTTTCATCTTCTTCCAGCAGTGAAGAGAGGTGATATAAATCATCAGCACTGCACTGTTTGAGATAATTGGTACCATCAAAGTGTATTTCATGTTGGTCTGGATCCTGGACGTCTTGTTTTCAGTTGCAAAATACAGTACATAAATTGGGCTACCCATTAAAGCTGAGATTCATTTTTTGGTATTCAGTCATTCACTTGCTTAGCAGTATTGCTCTGCTAGCACAAAATTCTGCAGAAAGCAGTTCTATGAACCTGGAAATGAAAATAGAAAATGAAAACAACGCTTTTATTTACCATGTAGGAAAATTGTGTTACAATGCCCAACAATATTATACAGCTCATTCATGTTTCAGATAAACTTAGTGCGATATACATTGAATATGTATAAATACGCAATATTACAAATAAATTCCATAACAAAGTTGTTGCTAGCTGCTGCAGTGCAGCCCCTAGATCCCCCTAGCTCTAAAGCCAGGTACTCATTCATACCTGAGTTGAAAGGGGAAATAAAGATAAAAGAGTGAAATGTCTTTTGGAAGGACGCCACAATGTAAACATTCTGCCCGAGAAACAAACCTACAAACTCAGGCTTGACAGTCCTCAGGTTATGAAAAGTACTCACAAAGCCGCATGGCTAAGCTAGGGATTAAAAATCTTGTATGCTGTGCCATTACTGAAAGTAAAAAGTATTGCAACAGGTCTTGGTAATATTCAGGTTAAGGGTATTGCAATAATATAATTCTGCCTTGCTAGCCATCACATTGTAGTATACAGTCAAACCTTGATAATAAATATGCCTATGTACATGGTAAAGTATGCGTACTACTGGACGTATCTTGACGTATTAATTATCAAGAGTCAAATGATAAAATAATGATAAGTCCATGAATGTGAAATGCATACTTGATAGTGATAGAAAGAGGTAATAGGTAATGCAGCAGACCGGAGCATGGGGTAGTCTGTGACACAACTTGTATTTTAATTTAGGGATCGCCTTTGTTAACCCTTGTAAAGTGAGCATTAGCTCAGTTCACACAAGTCTGCTACTTTGCTAAATGCTACAATTGAATTTATTCGCTTCTTAGTGCTGACCCGAGAAACGTAGTGGTTGATGTAAGATAATTCACCTGCCGAGTGACCTTGTGTGCAACAAGTTATGCAGGATAAGATAACTAGTCTTAACTGGTCATGCTTACCCGCTGTGTAGAACAGACTAATGCTGCCCAACATTTCTAGCGTTAAGAAACAGCAGCAGATACATTCTCTTAAAGTACTTTGTGTAAAGTAATAATCAACATATTATGAGATAATCCTATAAATCTTAGCTACCTCCAGTGATAAGCAGACTTGATCCATGCAAGCTGAATTTTCTGTGTATGAGCAGATGAGAACTAAATACTGAATGTAAAGCTGGAAAACGTTACGTGATATAGACGGAGGCAACTAACAGACCATCTCATGTCATTTAGAGCCTCTTAACTGTATCAAGCAAATACTCCTGAAGTAATTTTTTTTTTCTTTACATTCTGAGTATTTGCCAACTTCATTTGCTTAGATTTTTGTTTTTTTCATTTTTTTCTTTTTTGACATTCTGAATCCGTGCCTGCCAAGTTCGTTTGCTTAGACTTATTAACCTTCATCCAGTGGATTTTCCTGGGATGTTACTTTTGCAATGATCCATCAAACTTCCAGGCAGAGAGCATGGTAACTTTCATATTTTCAAGATTGATTAGCTACCTAGTATCGTACTTGATTCAGCTGAATGTTGTGCTTTACGGTAATAGTTCTCTTGCAAAGTTGGAGTAATGATTTCAAGGTCAAGATGCAAAAGGGAAAAAAAAGGAGACGAAGAAGAAGACAGCAGTGTCAGAATGTCTGTCGATTGGAAGAATACATATTTGTAAGATTTTAAGCCATGAATTTAACCAATATTTCTGTATTTGAACAGATGAGCACAGAGGTATTCTTTGAAGATGAGTCAGTGTTTCTTTCGGCAATCTCAGATGTCCGAAGTGATACCAGTGACATGAACTATGTCATCTGTGGCCACATAGATGGAAATCCCAACAGGATCGGGGTACTTTTTACTGGTAGTGATACATCAGAAATTGGATCCAGGATGGACCCAGCAGAGGCCTTGTATGGACTAGCAAGATATGAGACCAAGTTTGACCTGTCAACAACTGTCAAATTTGTGTACATTCACTGGTAAGGGTTTAATTGGCAATATAATGTTTCTTTTCCACTGGAACATGCTTAAAGCTAAACACACAAGATGTTCTATTCTAAACTCATTTGTAATGAGCATGTTTTGCCTTGTGTAAAGGACTGATCTAATGCTGCTACTTATATCATATTATGACCTATGTAAAGTATTTTGAAGTTGTGCTGGTTTCATATAAACGATTTATCATGCTAAGTGTGCTTTAGTGTTAATCAAACAATGCCAAATTAGGACATAACTTTTTTTGTCACATATTCAGTGTACACAGTGAAGTTCGTATTGACAATCTTCTGATCAACCCAGTTATTTAGGGGTTGGTGAAGGAATAATTAACTGTGTGAGCACACAGTATTTAAACTGTCAGTTGCTTCACTGATTGTAAGTGGAGCCCCAAAGATCGTAATGTGGTGCAGTTATAGTGCTGAGCAGTGAAAATCACTGTCACTCTTCACAGATAAGCTCTGGTTAACTTCTCATGAATATGTTTGCTAGCCTTGAGGATGAAAATTATATCATTTATTAATATACAGTGACGAAATGAGCAAATTCAAATTATCATTAACCTCAGTGAAGAGGTATGGAAAGTGTCAGTGAGCTACAGTACACCCCATGTACTGCTTCATGACACGTTTTTGTTAATGTTTATTCACAGGGGTCGAAGTAGGCTACTTAACACATTTCTTGACTGCAGCTGAAAATATATTTTCATGCTCTACTTACACAGGATTGGAGAAAACTTGCCAGTGGGCAAAAAAGGTCGTTATGGAGTAGTTCATGGAAGCATCGAGTCGAGATTTTCACCTTATCATTTGTTAGTGGAAGCCAGCACCCCTGAGGATTTAGATCCACAGAAAATTTTACAGACAGTAAGTGTTGTTTATTTAAGTTTTATTATATCACAATGCATTGATGGCTTAAAAAGACCCTTGCATTTACTGCACTTTAAAACACAAGCCATCTTTAAGAAAGTATATTTGTATTGGTTTCCTGCTCCTAAATCTTACAAAGGAATACCGCCTTCTTGGCAGAAATTGTATACAATGGAGTTCTGTTACTACACCACTCTTTAGCACACTCCTACTCCCATACAACAGTCCCATATGCTTTGTTTTGTACCAAGAGTGCTCTGGATAACCCAAACATCTGATAACACACTCTTGAAAGCTTGGGTGTGTATTTTATTTCATGAACAGTAGTGAATGAGTTTTACTTTTCTCTTTAGCTGATGGAAACAGCAGGGACCAAATCAAAGGTTCTGGAGACAGATGACCTGTCCCAGCGACAGATGAGAGGCTTTACACAAACCCAGCTGCCCCAGCGAGACAGGAAGGCCAATTTTGGTGTCTCCGCAGTATCTGCCAAAGGTGCTGAGGTTGAGATTTTGCCTGATGTCTACGAGTCAGTGGCAAGAGTAAGGGCAGATACAGATCCAGCAACATGGATGGTGGCTGGATACAAAGATGCTAATCCCAAAGGTAACTTTTAAAATTGAAAAAATAATGAACACCAGTGACGCTGGACAACTCAGCACATGTGACTAGTTATGGCTGGTTACCGTTTCCTATGACACTTGCCGTGAGCCAGATCAGTCAGCGAGTACATTAATGCAGCATCGCGTTTCCCATGTTAACACCAAGAAGCAATTTGATTTGACCAAAGCATTTAGTGGAATAACAGCTGTGCAAACTGAAATGACGCTGGCTTTTACAAGGGATAAGTGTTTTCAGTAATCTTTTATAGCTTATCAAGCTTTTCACAGAGGCAGTCATTTCCAGGAATCCTAGAAAATGAATAAAAACTGAATATCAAAATGAGGCAACTATGTATTGTAATTTATAACGTGTTGACAGCTGGTGATGTTACTGTTTGCTTCAGTTATTCTTAATTAGGTAATGGATATCATGTTCTTTACTTTTCCTTCCATTTCTGTCATCCTCTGGTTACCCTCAGGTCCTCTCCAGTGCATGGGTTGTGGAGATGGGGGTCTGGATGAACTGAAAAACTGCCTGGATGACTCTCTGCCAATGTATGGATTGTATCGTGTGACCCACACTGATGCGGATGACATTACTACAGTCAAGTTTGTTTACATTATATGGTGAGTTGCTCTTAGGCATAGTGTATATTGTATGATGATTTGCTCGTGTACATAAAGTATGTTGTGTGATGTCTCTTGCATGAACATGGATGCTGAGTTGTTTTTACATCATTTGGTGAGTTGATCATTCTTTGGACTGGTAATGCATATATGTGCACATCACATGGTGAGTAGTTTCTGCCCCGCATAGTCATTGTTTATGTTCATGATACGCTGAGTTGTTCGTATAAATCATATGGTTAGTTGTTTGTGCACATCATATGGTGAGTTGTCTGTGTGCATCATGTAGTGAGTTGTCTGTGTACAATATGTGATAAGGTGTTTGTGCACTTCATATGGAACAGTTTATGTCCATCTTTTGGCGATTTGTTTGTGTCCACCATGTAGTGAGTTGTTTGTGTAATCATACAGGGAATTGTTTGTGCAGGTCATATGGTGAGTTGTATGTGTACATCATTCGATGAGCTGTTCGTGCACTTCATATGGAACAGTTTGTGTACATCATATGGTAATTTGTCTATGTATATCATATAGTTTAGTGACTTGTTTGTGTGTGTCATATGTTGATGCATAATATCACATACCTTTAGTTACTGTAAGAAGTGGGGGTTTTCTCACAAGAATCTAAGGTTTGTGAGAAGTTTGAATTGGTATTTTCATGAATCAGTTTAGTGGTTTTCTTAGGTGTATGGGCACAGAGATCTCAAGTAATGAGGCTTAACATTAAAGGATTTCCGATAGAAAATATTTGGCTTATAATTGCCATGCTGGCAATCCAGCTAATAAGTCAGCAAGAATGAAGAATAAAATATGTGTACCAGTCCTGATAATGTAGGACTCTACATGGAAAGGTTCTTCAGAAGTTTTTGGCCTTGAGAAGAACTGAATTTCTTCATTGTACTCGTTATATTTTACCCCTGCCTCGATTACGTCTAACACTGCCTTATTTGATGTTTCTTCCTCTCGCATTCCATTTTCATCTTTTGTTTTCCCAGGGTTGGAACAAAGGTGAAACCCATGGCAAAGGCTAAAATCTCCACCCACAAGGGTACAGCTGAAGAGATCTTTTGCCCCTCTCATGTCACAGTTTATGCCTCAGAGATTTCTGATATTGTGGAGCACGGCATCATGGAAAAAGTAAGTGTGTAACTACGAAGGGTCGTAAAATTTATCGCTTATCATGGAAAAAAATATGTTTGGACTTAATTTGCTGAGTAATTGGCAAGTGAAGGTGTGTCAGTTCCTTGCACATGTTGGAGGATTTAATAGAAAAAAGTTGTCTCTTGTAGATATTGCATATACAGAACTATCCTTTAGAGCATGAAATGACCATTACTGCCATTATAGCAGCATTATCCATCATCATCATCTTTATCATTGTTTTAAGAATATGTAAAGACAAACTATTTTCCTGTCAGTGAGCAAAAGTTAATATGAACACAAAAAAATCCAGTAAGTGAATAACAATTTCCAAATAAGAATACTTCAATCTTTAACATCACCACTTACATTATCAGTCTCATCTCCGTCTTCATCAACCCTGATTACTATCTTCTTCATGGTTATTTTCATCTATAGCCATCTCTCTTATTACTGTCATCATCTTTTTGCTGCCTTACAAAAGTGTTCTTTCCTAAGGTTAATTTGTAAAGCAGAAAATATGCTTCATTTCAAGTCCTTCATTATGTACAACATTCATGTACATCCTGACTCTTTGCAACAAACAGCCCACAGACATTCTGGAATATCCTAGTTATAGCATTGCCATGTACCTATCAGACATATCCTTATGTTCAGTGTAATAGACTTATAGAGCACTCCTACAAAACAACTAATAAAACAGTGGTATTTTGGTGATAGCAGTGCGTGATAAACATGACAAAGCAAAAGGGTTTGCTTGAGAAACTTACAAAAAGTTAGGTGCTAAATAACAACCACTAAAATTTGCAGCAGGATCATCTTCATTTAGATTTCCATTCATCTTTGTTATTGTGAGTCATCTTTCACCTTATCACTAGCAGCATTAGAATTCAACGGATTTTGGACTGATATCCTCTTTTGCCTTTCTCATCCACAGATAAAACACCAGGCTGCTCAGTGATCATTGTGCCATAATATCTATCACAGCTTTATTCACACATCCATAATCCACTGTATCTAAGCATCCATCATCCATGCCATCCCACTGGAAGAAGGGTTTGGTTCATCCAGCATGATTGTCACATCTTTGTGTTCTTCCACCATCCGTGATTCAGTCATTTCAAATCCTATTGTTTCATGAGAGCATGACGTAGATTATAAGTGTTGTGCAGCAAACCTGTTGAATCTTGTTGGATTCTGTGGACCCAGATCACATGTCAAAGGACCAGAGTATAAATCCGCTTTTGTTTTCATTCCAAACTTGTTTGATTTTTTGTATCTTTTCTCCAAAGAAAATTTGCTTGGACCAAATAAAACCATGTCCAAAGTTACCTGTGCTGTTAATACAATGTTTGTTCATGAAGGTCGCCATTTTTTAATATAAATTTATTGGCAGCATCGATACTGCATGGTACTTCGTCAAAGGAATAGAGGCATGAAATTTGGAAAAGGCCACTTATCTTGCTGTTCCCTGGCAATTTGTTTTCTAGACATTGCCATAGTTTCAGCTTCCTGATTTTGGTCAGCTGTGCCCTTTGTGTTTTGGATTTGTAAATTTACTTAGAACTGGTGACAGCACTGTGTTTGTTATCACAATAGTAGTTAAGATACAAGCAGCAACAATTTCATGAACATTCATGTGAAGGCAGAGAGAACTTACAGTTGTAAATAAATGAAGAGAAATTTTCTTTTCATTTAGATAGAATTAAAGTAAGACTCAAATAAAAATGTCTTTCTGATATTGGGGCATTAAGAAACATATTGGTTTGATTTTAACACCATATATGTAACCGTCCAAATAGTTTTGCTGACAAAATGCCATATGGGTATGCAGATATTATTATTAACCCTTGTTGTACTAGAGCCAGATTAAGTTGCACCAATTACTATCTATGGATCAAGTGGATGTTGGTGTCAGCTGTAACTCCCTGCCCAGGTGAGAGAAGCACAGACTGGTGTGTCCTGGCTGGTAGTATTAAAGTCACTGGCACATGGCACATGGAGGCATTAAGTTGAATAACAGCTGATGGTATGGGCAGTCGATGTGTCTGCGCACTCTCGATGTATTGAATGCATAGTATTACAAGGGTTATCTCTGCTTTACAGTTTTTTTTATTTTATAAGATGTTGTCCAGTGAACATGGAAAGTTATCTGCTTGGTATCATTTACTGATATTCAAATAATGGTTAAGAAAATGAGAAGATTTGTTATGGAAAACAATGACGAGATAGAGCTTTGTTACTTTGGTCAACACTTTTTGCTGTATATTATTTAGTTTTTTGTTACGAAGTAGAACCATTTTTATCTAGCAGTTTAAGTTCAGTTTTAGAGTCTGTTATAGATTTAGTAATGATACATACCTGTGTTGAAAATTCATTTGCTTTGGAGATATGGGATTGCGCTCATTATAGGGTCACTTTTGAAACATTTGGTGGTGGGTTAAAGTGGGGGGGGCGTGGGGAGTAGTAGTGCAAAAATGATGGCCACCTGTGGTCGCCAGTTGCCGAAGACTTGCAAATGATATTGGCGGGACTGATGAAGAAAATAATAGAGAAAGAATGATAAGGAGGTAATATATTTTAAATAGCGGATTGCAGTTCATCAGAAGCTGTTTGCTGGATCGTTTTGGGTGGGTATAGATACACTATCATCATATCATTGTTCAGAGGTGCTCATTATTCTCAAACCTGCCAGGCATTGAGCTTGTGTTGCTAGTTGAGCATAGTTTTCTTCCAAAATATTTTTTTTTTCAGTATTGTTGGCCACCAGTATTGTTGGCCACCAGTATTGTAGATGAACCAGAAATGTCGGCCACCAGTATTGTAGATGAACCAGAATCAGAAGTTGACTTTTAAATGTATTCTTTTTTCGTGATGGCACGGATCACTTTTTCAAAACCAGGAGGCCATATCAAAAAGGCTTCGATACAGATGTCACCATTTTGGAATTCCTGCAGCTTTATAAAGCTCCAGAAAATTATGAGCATTCTGTGTCTAGTACATATTTATCTGCACTTCTATTTTGCTGTGTGGTCAACTGACCCACCACAAATTCCTCTTTTTTTTTTTTTTTGGGTTTTGTCTTTTTCATGCTTAGGTGGCATCTCTGGCATTGAAATTTGGTCATGTCCTGCTACGTCATGTGTGACATACTATACATGTCTTGCAGCATGTCAAAATGAGGCTTGTCAAAATGGTAATTTGTCTCTGTATCAAATCAAGTCATTTGAATGACATGGAAATTACATGTGTGTACTTTTATCAGATGACAAAAATTTTTATGTATATTATTCTGGTCCAAGACAGAGATGTTTGAGGTGGCAGAGGCTCACCCCAAGCTGTAGAAAAAAATTAGAGAAAATTGCAATTGAAGAAGAATTTTATACAATTTTTGGCCTCCCAAAAATTCAATTTTATCTACAATTACTGATTATTTGTCCATAAAATCAATAGTTCTGTGTGCAGAAATGATTTTACTCGTGAATTCTGCAACAGATACAGCTCTTTTCACCTTTAAAGCCTGATAACGCAGTTCCTAGTTAAATAACGTAAACCTTTTTTGGACCGCCTGCATGACATTTTGTTTTGGGTGCAGTATTTCATTATCATCATGCTACAACCAATTTCTCGCCTTGTTCAGTCAGATTTTGTCTGTATTTTACTCTATGCAACTCTGAGATTACATTTTGCATATGTGACTTATTTCTATTTGTTGGTTTATGTGTTTTGTTTTATTAAACAGCAAAGATGAGAATAGAGTGAAGACATAACTCGTGTAAAGTTGATCTGAGTAAGAGTATTGCATTTCCCCTTTGATCTTTATATCTTTATTATTTTCCTGTATGCCTTTACAAAATCTGAAAGATTAAGATATTGATATTAATTATGATAATAGTTATGTTTATTCAAAATTACTTCTTTTTTTCTTTGTATTGTAATTTTCATATATGCAATTATATTTCTAATCATTGTAATCATTATCACTCTTTCAGTATTGTTATGTTTCCTTTTTTGTTATATGTTATTCCCAAGTTAATATGTTAATCCATGTTGTGTAGCATTAGGTCTGACTTTGACCATTGTTTTCTCTAGTTACTTGTGCTGAATTGCTAAGGAGAGTTCATCAACAGGGACAGCGCTGACCCACTAAAGTTGTATTTCTGTTGTTTTTTTTTCACCATCACTGTTGAATACTCGTTACCAAGCAATAGCACTGCACTGCATACTCTCTATAACTCAAACCAGGTTCCACATATTTTTTATTCATTGCCTGATTCCTGATTTCATCTTTGATGTCAAGCAATATAAAATCTGTCTGAAGGTTTAGATGAGACTCTTTTTTTTTTACTACTGTGTGAAGATAACTGCAACCAGAGTGTGACCAAAACTGCATAAGCTAGTGAGGTCTCACTTTCACCCTCTACAAGGATCCAGATGTTTCTCATTATACAGATTTTAGCCTCTCATGTCATGTCCTTGACACAGCATGAGCTGAATCAACTGTTGCTACCACCACCATCACTCCACCATTGTCGCTGTAATATTCAAATGTGTTAAGAGTAGGAGAGAATAGATACAGACTACATTTCATTGTTGTGTGAATATAACTCACTGAAGACTGACGACATGCATACATGTCTTCTACCATGCACCAGCGAAGAACAAACAGCATGCTATATTATCATCTTCCTCGTGCCAGCTGAGCATCAACTGTGTTATGAAATGTCCTGCACATTCACTGGGCCAGTCCGGCTCTTTCATGTTGTTGCCTGTTCTTAGAAATTTTAAAGTTTCAGTATAACAGCTCTGTGTCATTTAAAAAGGCTGTCCAGTCTACGGTGAGATGATAATTATAAGAAGCTATAGCATGCAGCAGCTTTCTTGGAAATGTAACTGATGCGCTTGTTATTCTGTCGGATCTTTCTCCGCCTGTGTTGGCAATGATCATGGCCTCAACCTTTGATGGCTTGTTAGTTCTTATGAGTGCAAAGTTGACTGTTTAAGCCTAAGTGATCACAGGAGAACTTTCCATATTCTGAGCATGTCTGAATGGACTGGGGTACGTCACTGCTGGATATTTAGTCCATGGTGTACTGTATGGTCCAGTTTAAAAACAACATCAGCATTAACAATCACCATAATCAAGCAGAGCTTCTGTTTAATAATGTCCTTTGTCTAGCAGTTACTTGTCAGAGCAAAATGCACTGTTCTTCCAGCCTGGGTTTCGTTAGAGAGAAATATAAACACAGCTTGCAAGATGAAATCATGGCATGGCTTAGCTAGTTACTGCCAATCTGTTTAGTGGGATATGTCATAGGTTGTGTCATACTGGAATAAATTTTACCATTCTGTAACAAAAAGCATTTATTGCAGTAGTGGTTTATGAATATGGAATAACTCACAGCTTTTTAAGTGCAAGATTTACTCCAAATGTCCATGATAATAATACCATCAAGCTCATTCTGATATCAACTAAATCATAACGAGTCCAAACTCTACATTTGTTTTAATGGGAAAGAGAAGATAAATGGAAGATCATAGTAACATAAACAACTCAAATTATCAGAAAATAGACTTAGAGAGTGTGGAATGAGCATGATGATAATTCATCTATGTTGATATATCAGTATCTATCAATCCTTATGTCCTATGGTATATATGAGAACATGTCATTACTATTTCACATCATATGACAGTCTTGAGTTCATGAAATTTATTGATGACTATAAAATGTTTAACTTCCATCATTCTCTAATGTTCATGAACATGAAATGGGACACAGTTATATCCTTATATTTTAACAATTCCCTTTCAGCATTGTCTTTATTCTCATTATGCACCATATTCAAGGAAAGAAAAAAAAAACAAAAAAACGACTTTTACAAATAGCTCTTATAACAATTTCTCAGTAACAGTTCATCAGTTTAACTCTCTTTATTAAGCTGTGGACCAGAGATGTAACCCAAGGAAGGTTAAAATCTCAAACAAGTATGCTCATTTCAAGAATATCAAAAGTTGTGGTAGTCTTTTTAGTTTTTTGTGCTGTACTTCAGTTCCTATGATCTGGAATTCTCAAGTTTTTAACATAGGTAGATCATGTACTGTGTTTAACA
>JAWQUT010000015.1:2136791-2143449 GCA_033807755.1 Ellobium chinense | reverse complement strand
TATGATGTAATATGGCATTTTGCATATTCATTAGGCCAGTTCAACTCGCATGGTTTATGTCATAGGTTGTCCTTCATAATCTTATAGTTTTAGTATGATAAGTCTGTGTCATCTGAAAATTGCCCAGTCTTCAGTGATTTAATGGATTTTCTTATTTACATTATTCACCAAAGGCATCACACTGCAGGGAAATTACATTGTTAAAAAAGTTACTATTGGAGGGTATGATTAATGTGTGACAGTGAAAAAGGACATGTAGCAAAGATGATGCTTGAAGAAGTGAGTAGAGCTGTCTCTAAGTGACCTATCCAAGTGACCTATCTAGTGCTTGAGAGTACATAATCTAACGACATTGAAGAAGGGCATGTGGCAAAGATGATGCTTGAAGAAGTGAGTAGAGCTGTCTCTAAGTGACCTATCTAGTGCTTGAGAGTACATAATCTAACGACAATGAAGAAGGGCATGTAGCAAAGATGATGCTTGAAGAAGTGAGTAGAGCTGTCTCTAAGTGACCTATCTAAGTGACCTATCTAGTGCCTGAGAGTACATAATCTAACGACAGTGAAGAAGGGCATGTAGCAAAGATGATGCTTGACGAATGAGTAGAGTTGTCTCTAAGTGACCTGTCTAAGTGACCTATCTAGTGCCTGCGAGTACATAATCTAACACTAACATTGATATGACAATCATATGTTTCCAGGGACACTGAGATTAATGTTGCTTATTATGAACAGCAACTATATTTGATAACATAAACTATACTCTTATTGTTTCGGGTTTTCATTTGATCTGACGTGTCTTCTTATATTTTTTCCTCTGAGCATTTCAGTTGTTGAAATTTTTTTCTGATATTCAGAGGAGTGAGATCTGAATGTGCAAATTGCATCAAATGTTTTAGAAAGTGGCTTATCTCAATAAGAGGTTTTGCATTGGATTTCTTTCTGCCTTGTTAGAATCTCCTAGCAGAAAGTCTTTTATTTGGCGTTCTTGTTTCTTTTAGGAATCGTTCTCTTCTAAGATACATATCAGTGCTGCTTCTATTAATATTGTTGTTCAGTTCTTTTAATCCAGTCTAATCTATAAAATCCGTGATGGCACAGTATATGTCAATTTTTTTTTTTCTATTCTTATGTAGCATTGGATATAAAATAGTCATTGATAACTCATTTGCTTACTTCATCTATTAAGAACTACCTTGAAGTGTTAGGTATATTATAGATTATGAATCTTCATGAGTACAGATTTGGCATGACACAAGAAAAATTAATTTGTTTTTCGGCAACTTTTATGTTTAAAGATGTGGAAATGCATAAACTACAAGAACGAACCCTCAATGAGTCTTTGATGTTATTGTTAGTCAAGAAAGATACAACAAAACTTCATATTCAGTACATATTTGGAGAAGACGAATATTATGGTTAATCAAAATCAGTCATAGATACCTCAGATGTTATGATACTATATACTGTATAATTGTTAACATTTTAGATACTTCATTCATACTATGTATTACTATTACTTCACTGTACATGTAATTTCATAAGTTAAGTGTAACATTTTGCTTACCAGCTCCAGGGGTGACATTGTCTATAATTCTCAGCTGTTTTCACATTGGATTCACAAAATTGCACGTAATATAAAAGAATTCAGCCACTGGGCAGCCATTTGCAAACCAACACACAGATGGCCACTACTGTTCAAGACACAGAAATCACACAGTTCACTGATTGACACACTTAAGACAGGAGCGACCTCAGTAAGAAAGCCATTGAAGGTCTTAAGATTTTAATGGTGTCTCAGTTTACAATGTGCTCTCATGATTTGACAATTGTCGAAAATGGTAGTGGAGAAGCCGCACTTGAAATTTGACATTTTGTCAGATTTGGTAAGCAAAATGTTACTTCTTGAAGATTTTGTATCATAGTGCCTTACAGTTGATATTGATAGAAACACTGAATTTGATAATAGTGAGCTTATAGAAGAACTAGTCTGGTTATTATGATAATGTTTTCTGTGAGGGTCATCACTTTTTTATTTCAATTTTTAGAGTTTTGATTTTTACTATACTGCATAAGGTATTACTACACTATCCTCGTAGCTTCCAAATCAAAATTGTAAGGTTATCGTCAATCATGCGAGTCTATGTTCATAAGACATTTTGGAGCATTAACTTGTATGAGATTTTTAATTGTAAGGAATCTCTCACAAATCATGACAAGAGGGCTTATCTTTGCCATTTAAAAAAAAAAATCTTGGTTTTTTTTTTTTTTTTTGAGAAAACTGTACTTCCGTGTGAGGATAGCTCATGCTATAAAGGTTATGATATTAACCTTTAAACTATGGAGATCCATAAAAGTTGTTTGAAGGGAAAACAAGGGTAAACCCTTTCTTACGAGACATTAGATTTGCTACCAGTCTGATTTTCTGATGATTTTACAAGTATTTGTACCAAGACCAATTTCAAGCTATTCTTGCAGCATTCCCATTAAAGACTAGACCAGCATTAATGGTAGGAGTTCGATGACACTCTTGTTTCATAGAATAATATAATATCTTGTTTCATCTGCACTGCATTTTGTTTTGTTGTAGTGATGATGAAATTCTGCACTATCACTTCTTTCATTCCTTAGTACATGATAATATCTGTATTACTTGCATGTCATTGCTTGAGGTATTATAAACATAATAAAATTCCATTGTTATCACGCCAGATCTACGCCTGGCCTTTGGCGTTTTCTTTTATTGTTTTGTCTGCCAATAAGTTTACAACTGTACATTCCATTTTTTGATTACTTGCTTGACATTAACACATCTGCCGCGTTTTTAAATGGCAAAGGGGATTTAATTCATGTCTTCCTCTAGCGAGATCTTAGGTCACCCTTATGCCGCTGTTTGTTGATGATCCGACCCACTTCAGATTTCTAGTGAATGGAATTCCGCTTCTTCAGCATGAGAAATACATTTTCTCAAACTTACATGGCCTGAGTCATGATCCTGCTCAACTGAAATCCCACCATCTCTGCAAACCCACATTATTTTTTGTCCGTGATGTCCTTGGTTTTTATTTTCTTTCTTGTGCACTCTTTTAATTTACGTCTTTCATTCGTCTTTCCTTATCTCAATCTGCCCTAGTCTTCTGTATCTCTTTTGTCCCAGTATCCTGTCCAACTTTTCAGCATGGCGTAAATTCATCAACTGAATCATCTTGAAAAACCTAAAGTTTCATCATGATTTATTTTCACTTGAGAGTGCGAATGTCTTCCAACAAAAGAACTTATGTTGATTTTATCACGAAAATCACTTCGTTGCATATTCATGATCTAGACCAACATATCAATACTCATCTTCCTGCAAGATATTTGTGCAAAAATGCGAATGCTGTAGATATAGTGAGAGATATTTGACAAGAAATTTGTAGAACAAAGAGCAACATTCAAACAGAACCACTCATTTTTTTCTCCAACCCCGTTTTAACAAATGTAAGCCCTTTTGTCAGAAGACACAAGATTATGTACATTAAATAGGTTATGTCGTTTCCCTTGTTGCCTGTCTTCCTAGGCCATAATATTTTTTTTTGTTGGGCCCTCGTATAAAATGTGGCGTGTGCGATGTCATGCACCAAATGAAAATCTTGTTGCGTGCATCTTCCACGGTTGTTTAACAGAAAATTGTTACATTAAGACACTAGTCTTAAGACTTGTTGAACATGGCAGAGTTTGTCTTGGTGGATGTTAATACGTAATCTAATTAGACCACCATAAAACGAATTTCTTAAAGAGAGCGTAGGGCGGACTCTTAGAAGTGCAAGGAGTCGTCAGCCTGTGCATTGTCAAAAAACTTGCAAGAGGATGTTCTCACTTAGTCTGTGCTTCGTCTGTCCTGCAACACTTTCCCAATGTTTCAGCATGGCTGAAATTCATTAGATGAATCATCTTGAAAATATAAGTCTACAGCATGATTTATTTCCCCTTGAGAGATGTGCACTTTAAAGAAGTTAAGTTGCTTTCCCTGTTGCATGTCGTCCTAAGCCACAATATATAAACTTTTTTTTTTCTTGATTGTTGGCCTAACGTAAGTTGTGGCATGTGCGACGTCATGCATCTAATGAACATTTTCTTGCGTGTATCTTACATGCTTGTTTAACTGAATAATGCGACACAAGTACATTAGTCGGGTTTGCTAGAAATGGTAGTTTTTTGTTTTTGTTTTTTGCTTAAACTAAATACCTACGACGAAATTCTTAAAGAGAGAAAAGAAAGGACTGAGAAGTTCATTGAGTCATTCACTGAAATATAGCTACAAAGCTGCTAATGGTTTTTCTTATTTTCAGCATTGATGATAGAGCAATAATTACTTAGTATATATGTATTTCGTACAGTGAGAAGAATTGGTTTTCAAAACTGTTCAGTTCAATTTTAAATCAATTTAATGAAAACGAACCCAGGTTACACAGTAACAACTGTCAAACATTGATAATGCAGGCAGTACAGAAACAGAACAATATAACTGCATATATACTCATATAGAAAACAACATAACTGCATATATGCTCATATATAAAACAACATAACTGCATATATGCTCATATAGAAAACAACATAACTGCATATATACTCATATAGAAAACAACATAACTGCATATATACTCATATACAAAACAACATAACTGCATAATAATATATACTCATAGACAAAATAACATAACTGCATATAAAATATACCGTAAAGCCATTCCAGGCACACAAACTAAGGCTGTCACGCAATTCGGCATTGACGAAAACGGTGATATATCAGATGTCATGGGTGTAGTGTAGGTTCTTTCGTAATGAAAGGCATAGACGTTATACTCTATGAAAGCGATCCTTAGCATTATTATAATATGACACCCCACTATCAAGTATGAACTGCACACGCACGGATTTGTAATAATTCTGTCATTTTATTATCTAGGTGAACTTCCATAAGAGTTCATCACAGTGATAAGTATTCTATGCATAAAAGTGTATGTACTTGCTTGTTATGGATGTTTGATGATAACTGATACAAAAGAAAAAAAAATGGTAAAACTAATATGAAAACGTTGACTGTAAGGAAAACTTGGTCGCTGTAGAGCAAGAGTGGACCATCCCATATTTGCTGTGTTTTGAGAAACTGAGGGATGAAGTTTATCTTGCGATTGAGTTATATAACGACTTAGAAAAGTTGGTGTTAGAAGTTAGAAGTCCCCACAGGCCAAATATTGCAATTAACCAATACTTATGGCAAGATTGAGTCAGTATCTATTTATAGAACCCCTTCCCGCCAAATTCACAGAAATGTGGGATGGTCCACTTTTGCTCTACGGCGACCATTTAATGATAGATCATGGAATATAAACTGCGAATGGTAAAAGGGTTCAGATACTGGTAAAATATATCTGACAAAAATGCAGTGATATGCCATCAAAGAGCCGGTCAAGGCTCAATTATGAAGATGTTTGGTGTTTATGAGGAAACACTGTAGCGATAGCGACTTCTGGATTCTGCTTATGGGTAGAAGACATAGATAAAACCGCTGCCTGCTCTCTCTCTCTCTCTCTCTCTCTCCTTCTTCCCTAAAAAATAATGTATGTCCATGTGGCTACTTAGCACTGACCAGAGAAAGCGAAGAATGAAGAGGGTGGTATTTATGTTTTCCTTTTGTAGGTTTTTAATCCAACTCCTCAAACCTCAAACTCCCGGCTCCTTGTCTTCTGCCGTGCCTGGCAAAGCTACCTCCATATTTCAGCTTTTAATTACTCTCTAGTGCCTCTCTCTCTCTCTCTCTCTCTCTCTCTCTCTCTCTCTCTCTCCGCAAATGGCGTTACTTCCATTTTCGAACGCCATGTGATCCACTCGGCCCAAAAAGCATAAACAGTTAACTACGCCTGCCGACTCCCCGGATGTTAAACATCCACAAGGGGAGTAATAATGTAAAAAAAAAATAGTTTCATCATCCAATCGATGTTACTTAGCATTCGTCTCTTTGGCGAAGTTACTACTATGGCATCTCTGTTAACTAAACATGGCTTATGGAACTAACCAGAGAACACGGTGACCTATCCTTCCCCTCTGCATATCACGTACTCTGTGACCAAATGATGTGATTAAATGTCAGGCTCGACTTGGTTCAATTTGGTTCGGTTGTAATTGGTCTGGCTCCGTTTCGGTTGCCTGTTTGTCCAAGGTATTACGCGGTCAAGGAGACACGTGCAGCTTCATTAGGTTCTGCAAGGTGGTGCGCAAGACCTGGTCAGTTAATGTCTTGGACCTCTGACAAGCTGTTCGGAGTTAGGCCCGTGTCCTTTTGTTAAAGTGTCCCTCTTTCTCAGAACTCTTGTTTATTCGTTCTGTGTTTTTTTTTCACCAGTTTCTTCTTGTTTTCACTCTTCCACGCCTCATATTTGCCAGTACTGTGCTTTGATATTAATATTTGTTGTTGTTGTGTTGTTGTTGTTGTTGTTGTTGTTGTTGTTGTTGCTGCTGCTGCTCTTGCTTCAATAACAACGACGCGATGTCAGGTTTAGTTGTTTACCTCTCGTTGTTGCTGCTGTTGGCGATATTGTCACGACCAATGTTGGTAGTTCTTATAGTGGTGGTGGTGTTTTTGGTTTAACTTAACCCAGGAGAATGAGCACCAC
>JAWQUT010000015.1:2129291-2134291 GCA_033807755.1 Ellobium chinense | reverse complement strand
CCAGTATTTGAAATTTTGGTACATGTAACGTTGGCAACGTTTATCTCAATCGCAAGATTAGGAAACATGATTCACTTTGAACTACTTACAAATCTAAGTATGAATACTACAGGGTGATACAAAAAAAAAAAAAGGCCCATTTTTTCTTGGTAACCCTCTTGATTTTTAAAGCTATATTCTTCGAATTATTATTGACCAACACCTGAGCTTTCATAAATTTAGTGAATTTTGATGATCTTGTCTAACTGTATGTGGAGTGACTTTGTTTAAAGATGAAATCAGCATGCCAAAATTGAATTCGCCTTTATGTTCGCATCTTACGAGGGAAGAGGACGGAACATAGAACATTTGTTGTAAAGTCTTCTGGTAGTCTTTTGTTTCTGTGTATGATGGATTTGAAGAATTAATACTCTCCTCAAAAACTAATTCCTTGTTCCTTGTCTATTAAAGGAATTGAGAAAAACACTAAGTGTCATTTTTCATTGCCTTGGTATGTGTTGAATGAAGAAATTTGTTTGCGCTCATTTAGTGCACATTTTTTTGCTGTAAACCAAATTTTGGCTGTTTTCTATTTGACTGCCGTGTTGTTTGTTTTGTTGCTGTTTTTGTTTTTATTGCGAAGTTACGTGAATTTTTATAGCATTTGACGTCTTCTAAACGTTACCTTTGATTAAGTCGATATTTTTTCTCGAAGTATGTAGGCAAATGCCGCTTAATCGTCCCACGTACGCGTAAAAGTAAACGTGCGTGTCTCCTTGTCTGTGTTTCATAATTGCTGTAGATCTTAGTGATACCAGATTTCAGGACCAGTTGGCTACATTCCTCTGGATCATTGCTGTCAGACAGCAAGAAAAAAAAAAGGGCACAAAATACATTTTCTGTGCTTTTCTTTTCTTCCGCCTGACAATTATTAGATTCTTTCCGGTAATTCTGATCCTCTGACCAGTGGTTGCTGGAGCCTTATTGGTCAAATAAGATTCGGACAGCCAGAATCAATAATAGCAGAATGTAAAATCTGTCCTTCGGACTAACATTGTGTAAATAATAATATAGTATGAAACTACATGCGAAAAGTGGTGAAATTCAGTTTGTAAAAAATAATTACTGCAGGCAGTCATTCCCAATGGCTTCTGTGGATTTCATTTTGCGTGGGCCTGTGGTCTGCAGAAGAAGACCAAAATTTTATCCCATTTTATCTGGACGTCTAAATCAAAATTGTGAAAAATTTAAAAGAAGGTACCATACCTTCCACAATTAACATTATATATTTTGAGCCCAGTGGTGGCACCAGATCAGCTGACTTGCCTTGGCCATTTCGAAACGTTCTTGTGGTTCCAGGGTAAATTTTGTCATGAAATAGTCTAGCTCAAAGAGGCTTACACAATTTGGCTCTTGCAGCCTTACTCTCCATCAGAGGCTTTTATTTCAGATGCCTTTCAGTGAATTCTCACAAATTTGTAAACGTTCTTGTCTCTCGTTGGTTTGCTCTTTGGCGCGGTAAGCTTACTGTCAACACGCATCGTAAAGTTATCGGTCTTGTTAATGCTAGTCGTAGTGTCAGCAACAAATTGTACCAAATGCAAACAAAATCTATAAAAGAGTCAGTGCATTGTTCAACCCGGGTCGAAAACAGGTAAACTTTACAGCAGTGATGACTAAAAGATGGGGGACATGAGAGACTGACTCATCTTTCTCAAGGACAGAACAGCGCAGTAGATCATCCGGCCAATGACTTGAACCCTTTTCCGTGGTGCAATGTACCTAGGGGCACTTACTGAGATCTTTGATGTTAAACATCGTTGTTTTACATCAATAGTGTAATAACTGCCATGCCAGCAAAAACATTATGGCGGCTTGAGGATGTTTTGTGGATGATGAATCGACGGTTTTGGTCTAGTGAACGAGTGTATGTGTGTATGTGGTTGTGTGTGTGTGTGTGTGTGTGTGTGTGTGTGTGTGTGTGTGTGTGTGTGTGTGTGTGTGTGTGTGTGTGTGTGTGTGTGTCTGTGTGTGTCTGTGTGTGCCTGTGTGTGTGTCTGTGTCTGTGCGAGAGAAAGAGAGAAAAAGAATGAGAGAAAAATTTAGAGAGAGAGGGAGGCAAGGACAATATAGTAGTACATGCAGTAAGACTCTCAATAAGGCACTTTTTTTGTGGCTGCAGACAAGTTTGAGTGATGTACTCTTAACAACCAAATCAGGAAAGCTTTTAGATCTACTCTGACAAATGTGTAACAAGATCTATTCATTTCAGAAGGGCGATGTATGGCACAGTGGTCCTGTACATTTCAATCGAGCAGTGCAAAACAGCTTTGAATTACTGCAATAATATGTCCTATATATACATTTTTTGTACAGTAGATCCCGGAGTTAAAATGTTTGCATGTCTAAGCAAACTAGGAAGTATAATTCACTGAAGGCGAAATAGACTGGTTAGATTTCGTTTAGAGCTTGAGCATGAACGATGAGATCTCTTACCATGGTAAGAATTACATAAGTACATCGGTGCTGAATACACCATTTTGTAGCTTTCAACATGCGAAGTTAATGTAATTCTTGCCATGATTAGAGATCCAATCGTTAATGCGCAAGTTCTCAAGGTTTAGCTTGCACTGTCGAAATGTTGAAAGAAAAAGTTCACTTGCGAAAGAAAACAAAAGGAACGATCATAGGCTCTGTAAATACAGTACACACCGCGCGTGTTGACGATTAAGATCGTAGTTCACAAATTAATATAATCCAAATTTTTTTGCATCTGCATCCTGTTCAGAATTTGTGGGCAGTTCTAGTGACATTGTCGGAATTCAGGCACAGGGCACAATGAAGTTAATATCCTAAACACGTATTGAGGAATTTTTGCTTGTTTATAAAATGGGTGAATTCAATCCTGTTTTCTCTCCATATCTCATATAAGTGAGATACGACGTTATACGCTTACGAAAACAAAATGTTCTTGTATGAGGTTAAAGCACCTCTGAAAAAAAAAAAAAATTCACGTAAGCGAATCCGCGTAATTATAGTTAATCATACACAGGTGATCTCCCCCTCATTACCTCAGTATTATGGGGATAAGACGAGGCCTCACAGTCTGGTAAGAAAAGGGATTCGGGAGGTGAGACTGGAAAATAGAGGGGGTCGGGAGGAGTTGNGGGGGGGGGGGGAGATGATTAATAAAATACCGATACAAATGAAATGGAATCAGGACGGGAAAAGAGTTCGAGTACACATTTAACCCTTTTCACTACGCACGGCATACATGTACTTCCTACCCCTTCATGTCCTATTTCCTATGTAACAAACTATTCCAACATACAAAGGTGCAGTATAGCCGTAATCACGCTGAAGCGTTGTAAAATCGGAACTTTAGCAAACCGACATACAGGTTAGTGAAGCGGTGATAGTTTGGTAATATTAACATACAAGGGCGCAGTAGTTGTAATCACGCTGAAGCGCTGTAAAATCGGAACTCAAGCAAACCGACATACAGGCTAGTGAAGCCGTGATAGTTTTCTAATATCAGCATTCGAAAATCATGACGTAATTGCAGTTGTCAGGATGTGATTAAGTGAGGTAATGTAAGGCTGTGGCTGTAAATAACATTGTTTATTTTGAAACTTGTACATGGCTACCTGTCTTTGGTCCCCGCGGACGTAACGAAAGAGACAGTCCTTTTATTGTCAGCAGACCCTCGGAGATTCTAAGCAATGGAAATAGGAGTCTCTAAGCAAGCCAAGAAGGCTGCGACTAATGAGGAAGAACTAGGAAATAGTGCGCTGACTTGCGGGTAGTTTTTGCTATACGTATATTCTTGCCTCATTTATATTTAGCATATCGTTGGTTTTTCCCACATCCTCCTCAGACATAAGGCCGTTGATAAAAAAATTCCAATAACAATTCGAAACCGTCATTGTTGCTGAGCCCCTACTTCCGGTGTAATTTAAAACATTCCAAACTTCCTGAGGTCTGAGCTCCGCCCACTTCCCTGCGGGCTAAAGCACAAGAGCAAAACACGTAAACCATGTATAGTTTTCTACGTTTGATAATTTTTATGCGACAGTGCAGTGACAGCCTCCTGTGAATAAGTCCACCATCTTCATCGCAGATCCTCCATCCTGAAAGGATGTGAGAATAATAGGTCATTTGCTCAGTAAGTACGTCACCAAAACTAATGTACCATTTTGCACTTTGGCGTGCAATCTTCTATTTCAAATCAAAAGAGAGCTGCGTCGTAGTGTACACCAAGCATGCTCAAAGCATGTATATATCTTAATTTTGGAGATCAGATTGCAAGAAACATGGTTTTGGTGTGCAACTCTGATGCAGTTCGCTTTGGTTTTGACATGCACGATTGCACGCCAAAGTACTTTGATTATGGTGACTCATTTCCTAGGCCTTTGACCTGTTATAATCATACCCGGAGGAGTGTTGTAGCTGTATAGATCTCTTTTTTCGAGGCACTGGTGTTTTTTATTCCATCCTTCCTCATTAGAGTCTCTTTTGCCAACAGTCTTGATAATGCAGGTTGGGAGCCGGGTGTGGGAATAACGGACTTGGTACAGCACAGGAGGCAAGGAAAGGTCTAGAAAGGCCCGGAGTAAGAGAAGAATAGAGAGGGAAAGAGACGACCATGGNAACCCCACACTCACCATCGCCCGTCCACCCGCCGCTTCCTAAACCCACCTTACGGTACAGAAAATACATAGTTCCGCCACTGTGTTAACCAACTCTGTGTCGATATGCTGAAACTTGCGATGCAAACTTCTTCTTAAATCTTCTTAATTCTACGGTATCTTTCCCCCAACTCAGCATGGATTCATTTCATTTCATGATTCAGGCTGGTAAAAGCTTGCTCTGTTTTCTTGGCCCTGGGCTTGAACTTTATGGAGATAGCTATAAAATGAGGTTGGAATGTGCTTTTATTAGACTATATCTTGTGATGTTGGAAATGGACATGGTGGGTGGTCGTATGGGAGGTGTTTTGTTTTTTTTTTTTTTTTGTCTAA
>JAWQUT010000015.1:2117238-2129279 GCA_033807755.1 Ellobium chinense | reverse complement strand
GGGGGGTAGGGATGAAGACATGAAACCGGAAACGATGTGAGAGGGTCTGAGAAGAGTTATCGGACATGGCAACTTGGTCATGGCGTGTAAGGCTCATAATGGCTTGCTAGCTAGCCTGTTGCTGCATTACAATGTCTGTGGTACTTGGCTGTGGCTTTCTGAATGATGCTTGGGGACAAAAATGAACCTCTAAAAAAAGAAGGAACATCACTTTTCTTTTCTAGGAAAGACAGTAACCTGTACAAAAAAAGTAACCTGGAAAAAAGACTTGTGCTCCATCTATTTCTTGTATTATATTTTTGTTAAGCAAACACACCCGTAATCAAATGAGGGCTAGCAGGGAATTTAATGGCCTCTCGCGTGTACACAGTCTTCCCCCTCCTTATCCAACCCCCTCCCCCGCTCCCTATCTCCCAGTGTCCCTGGCTTCCTTACACTCAAAGGGAGATGAATGATTTGTCCATGATTTAAGCTATAGGTAGTCATGACACATCGTATTGATATGAGGTTACTCTTTCTCCTAACAAACTGTTCCATGTAGGGTAAGGAAAAAAAAAGTAATGTTGCTTTTTTTCAGGTTACTTTTTTCCTTGGATAGCAAAGTAATGTTGCTTTTTTTTTCAGGTTACTTTTTTTCCTTGGACAACAAAGTAATGTTGCTTTTTTTTTTTTGGTCAGGTTACTTTTTACTTAGCTTCTTCTGAGTTCATTTGTGTCGAATCTGTGCCAAGCTAAACAAGGAACGGTGTAAAATTTAACACTTTTGCCGTAAATACAGAATTTAATGATTGTCGTCGCTTCCCCGCCACCATAAGCTCCGAAATCATTAATCTTGCAGGTAGCCAAGCATCATAAACCGTTAAACCAATGAAGTGACGCGTTACATCTCCATGACTAGCCCTCAGCCATTCCATTCACACGATACAGAGGATGAAGGCTGAGAAAACGCCATTTGTCTGACCAGGTATGAAGATGTCAATGTTTTTTTAACTCTTGCTGTATAAGGTTTTACACCTCTCATGAATTTATCCAGGGGTTCCAAGCCAAAATACTTTCCAAACATGTTGTTTAGCTTTTCCTCCAAATTTTGACACAAAGAAAAATGCCCCTAAACCAGTTAGATTTTGAGAACTTAGGCAGTAAAGCAGGCTACCTACTATTTTAGGCCTTTTCACTCAGTAAACAGGGTAACCTTACCCAGCCTAGCCACAACCACAACGTTTATATTTGAGTGGCTAAACCTCACCTATTCTGAGTCTACAATTAATGTATTTGCACCAATCTAAACCTTTGAAATTCAAATCCAACCCCTTTTCCCCCTCCCCATGACAATTTTTCTGATTTTATAGGGACTATTTGAATTGCATGTTTTTATGCCAGGTGTTATTGGCATCTTCATACCTTTACTGCTGAGGTTTGGGGATAACTGTATTACAGAACAGTTCAGTATAGTTAATTATAGTCGAAATATCTTTTTTAGTCCTTTTAAAGTTACTTAAGGCCGCCAGGGATAAAGTAACTTTCCTTAAGAAAATAAAAGGAGGAAGGGAGGCTGGGAGGAAGAGAAACAAGCCCTTGTTTGTGGATACTCTCAGTTATTATGCATGCTTGGTCATCCGGGCATAGCGAGTAACAACTCCAACAATCATTACTTCCGCTTTCCATGCCTCCATTGTTGGAGGAATTTGATTTGCTGATATGGTCTGCTCCATTGGCTTTTATTGACTGATACATGTTGTACTTTCGGTAGGGAGATTTGATGACACAATTACACTGGAAGTGAACTTCATTGAAGTTGATTAGAATCAAAGAACGGTCTAGGAGCCTGTGGTCAACTCAAGTCTTGAGGGCTTGGGTAGAAGAAAGAGATCCTCTTGCCACACTTGTCTACTACAGTTCATTCCCCTCCTCTGATCTCTTCTTCTTCTTCTTCTTCTTCTTCTTTTGCTTCTTCTTTATCTTCTTCTTTTGGCACAGCTACCACTTAGATTATTACACTACTCCAAACTTTTCGTTTGTCAGACAGACAGACAAAATACACAGAAAAATAGATGGACGGGAGGGCGGGGAGGGACGGACGGACGGACGGACAGACGGAGGGACGGAGAGGGGGAAATAGGTAGGAAGATAGGTAGATGAGGAGAAACGAAAGATTGTGAAGGAAAGAAAGAGAGAGGTAAAGGGAGAAGAAAAGAAGGAGGAGAAACGGTCGGATGAGAAAGAGAAAGATAAGTAGGTAAGGAAGGCAATGAGGGGATAAATAATGAAGAAAGGGAGAACGGGCGTGTAAAAAAAAAAAAGGAAGAAGGAACAGAAAGAAAGATATCACGCAGATGGAGACCTTGGTTTGCAGGTGAGAAATGACTTGAGAGATAACGAAGAAAACGAAGAAAATGGTTGACGGGAAGGACGAAACAGGAAGTTATAAAGGATGAAGAAGAAAGGAATAGACGACAGTGAGGTAGGACTATACTAGGTGCAGTGCGCTTTATCGCAACTTCTGATGTATTAGGAGAACAACGCCGCATTAAAAAAAAAAAAATCATGTCCTTTGAGTTTCATACATAACGTACGGCATTTTGTATCTGAACAAAATGTTCCGATTATACGGAAGTTGCTATTAAACGGATTCAAGGAGGACTTTTGCACTACTTGGCATTGCAACTGCAGGTCCTTCTGTTCGTGATGACGATACAGTGCAAATACAATAGCACAATACTTTGGCCCAACAAACCGAGAAACCTCCACCTGTTGCTTGTAAGTAGTACCAAGAATAAAACATTGTCTGAAACGGAGATTACCTGAGCAGATAAAATGAGACCAGACGTCTTCTCAGTTCACAAGCGGTCTATGTCCATTCGGCAAACCCCCTGAGATTCTCTACAATGTATACTTGTATAAGGATTAAAGAAAGGGTTACAATTTTATTAGAAAGCAACGTTAGGGGAGGAAAGGGATCCCTACCTAAGATATCATCCGAGGATTCTCTCAAAGGTGCGCTCTCATCTCCAACACCACCCCATAACTAAGTGTGACCTACGTAAACCCTAGCGAGAGAGTCCCATGATAAATTTAAGAAGTGAACATAGACCACTTGTAAGATGAAGTGACGAAGTATCTTGTCTAAGTTAGGGCCCTACTAGGACAATACAAGGACGACCTACGAGACTACGAGATTACGTGGAGTAGAACAGTCGGATTCCCCTAGCTGAGCTTTCTCCGTGTCTCGCCCTACATGTAGAATACGTGGGGCTATTATTATCAGTGCACCGTGTGTTTGGCTTTGGGTATAATAGCGTTCAGGCATGTTGTATGTATAGCTTTTATTTTTACTGTTTGTTATTGCAAGTGCGTGAAGGATGTGCGTTTATGGTCTTGACTACCGGACTATTTCAGTGGTGTCTCATTATCGGTTTGGGAAGATTGGATTTACCAACTAGTCTAGGTCTGGAGTTTCGTTGAAAGCCGATAATGAGGTCAGAAATAGAAAGGGTTTGGTCGGACTTGAGTAGGCCAACTGACTTAAGATAATGGAATTTTCCAGGTGTTTCTGTTTGCTGGACGATCCCTTGCATGACTTAACATTTTGGGCGTGAAGATGACAAACTGTGTTTTCATAATCATAACTTTTAAAACATGGAATCACCAGATGGTTCTTGAAAGAAGAGTTGGTAAGGAAGTAATTAGTTTTCTTGTGGAGTGTTCAGCGAAATTAATGGTCCAGTGTTTTTTTTCTTCCACACGTAGGTAAAGTTGTTGCCTAGACGGTGTGTTTCATTGTTGGACATCTTCTACGTTTATGGTCACTTATGTTTATCATGGCTATAGAATAAGGATTCACGAGATGATACATCGAAGGTGGTTTAGAACTCATTCTCAAAGTTAATGAGTGTGTTTTTCCTTCGATCAGATACAGTCTTTTCCGATACAATTCTTAGTGTGTCTTAGCTGTTAAATATCTATAGTTTATACTCAGTCAGTCGTGATTTCGTAGCCACTGAAGCGGGATTCACAAAATGTTGCATGGAAGATGGGATACAGGAGAAAGATGGTCAAAATTAACAGACAGGAGGTCTCTCTGCTGTCGGATGTAGTACATTTTCATAAAATATCCACATTTAAGTTTCATAAAATCATATTTGCATAGTTTTAATAGGCACTGACTAATGTTTTATGCATAAACTGATATATAACTATTTTATGTTGTAGAGACAAAAATTATGAACTTTTTTCCCCATCACGACAAAAATTCAGTGGGTTGTGTTTATGACATAACTTTTTGAAATTTCAGGATTCAGAATATTTGAAAATAAAAAACAACAATGAAACCACTGGATATAACTAGCTTATTTTTGTGCTTGTGTAAACCACTTAAGCTGAAATGGGCCTGGAGTGTTTGCCGGGTCGGTGTTTACAACTTTTCATTACAAACTTCCTACATGAGTCGGTCAGTTTGTCCTCCTGGCCACAGGTGGATCCACAGGTTGTTGCAATAGTAGAAGATCGAATGGAACATTACTCGTTTTAAGAGGGCTCTCGAAATTGAAAAAAGATCTAGTCAAGCGTTCTTTCAAAGGCCAAGTAAAAGTTTTTGATGAATGTCAAGGCAATGTAGTTGACTGCAAAGCGTTTAATCTAGGGTCAGTTGTTGTTACGAATGACACACTTGCAGGGTTATGTGTCCAGTGCTTTTGTTGCATTCAGGTGTTGTCCAGACGGTATTCTTGGGTGCTACTCTAGCTGCCCAGGTTTTTTAACTTTCTTACTGTGAACACTTCAGTAGTTATTGATGTTTTTTTTTTCTTTTGTTTTTGTTGAACACGAAGTGTTTTACGTATGATTAGACAGCTAATTTCTACGATTTCCGTCTTGCTTTTCTAAGCATTACTGTCTTTTATAATGAACATGAAGTTATCGAGTTTCTCTGTTTGTAAAAGAAAACGAAATCATTATCCTTTTAATTCTTGCTTCTGTGGATCAGGTATGTTGTTGTACGGATTCTGCTACTGTAAAACAATACGTTGTTATGACAAGCTGTTTATGTTTTGCATGATGAGTGTCAGCGGAATCAAAACAGAGTTTGCTTTTCACTGAGGGTGAAAAAATGTTTCTGCTGAAAGTTCACAGTCTATGTTGCTAATATCAGCTAGCTCAGTTTTATCATTCTGGAAAAGAAAGACATCTTTAGGATTTTCAATGGGCCGGGCCTCAGCTTTTAATATGGATGGTATAGAGCATAGTCTTAATTTAGACCTTAACGCATGTAATTTGTACATGTGGACTTGGACTGTCACTTACAGTTTGCCCTGTGGCACTTGATATTCCTTTTTTGTTTTTTGAATAGTGTGCTTGTTATTTGTAGTGTAAGGTTGTTCTGTGGATCACATAGAACCTTTTAGATTTTTATCATGCTGTAATTCATTGTTTGTCGTTGAACTGTCAACGACGAATTTATAGAGTGTATAATAGTTCCAAGGAATATAATTAATTTTCTTAGAAGGTAAACTCTTTCTTCCAACTAGATGTGCACCAGAAAAACATTCCGTCATCTTGTGTTGCACAGACCCATTAATTACCTGTCGATACTGCACGCGATAGCCTTGTTGTTGGTCTGAATCAATAATTGGCCGAGGCGGCTAATCAGGTACATAACACGTCATGCATTTCATTCATGAATTGGCTGTGTTTCTATCTAATAAGTAATTAGACTGGTGAAGTGCTAATTTGCTTTCATGCTAGCTGGTGATCTAGGAAGTGCCGTGAAAGCCAGTACGGGTGCATTCAGCACCGATCCATTAATATAATTCTTAAAGTGGTAAGAGATCCCATCGTTAATGTGCAAGCTCTCAGTCACTGGTTTTTCCATTTCATGTTCTTACTTTACTGTGAAAGGCTTCTTCTCCTATTCTTTTTTCCCCGTACGAATGAAGCTGATAAACAGATCTCAAGTGGAGTTTCTCGATTTAGCATCGTTTGTGTAAAGCGCTTCTGTTCATTGTTCACAGTCATGAATATTCCTGTATGTAAAATTAAAAATATAGTCATGATTTATAGTCTGCTTACTCGTTTTCGTATCACTGATATAGAGCGACCCATCCCCGTTTTCTTCACTTAGATTGCGGAGATCACTAAAACAACGTGTAGTCAGTCTAGATCTTCTATCTACATGTAGTTGTTCGTTCTATTGTAATGTTGTAAGAATATGGCGACGATGCAAATAAATTTTCATAAGTGAAGCCACATACAGGTACTCATTTTAGGATCGTTAGTGTATAAAGTGGTGTTTACCGCTGTCTCTGTTAGGAATTAAATCTGATACGGCTGATAAATAAAATAAAAGCAAAAAAAAAAAGCTCACACTGACCATACAACGGATATCTAACAACATAATAATATCTCATTAATGAGAAGTTTTCAGTTACGCTACGTGAAGCCACGTGATCTAGGGATTGCTGGAATATTTTGATAAATGACGAGCAATCATGCATGAGCAGAGCATGTAAACAAGCCAACGTGTGAGCAAGAATTCCTAGGTCACGTGATGGAGCTGAAAATACCCAATTTTCGATGCCAATCCCACTTCCCCCTTAGGGCCACTCCACACCAATCCCGTACCTCTTCCTTCAGCCTATCTAAGCTTATTCCCTTCTCGCCTTAAATTCTTTAAAATATTGTCTTGTCATATACATTTTGTATTCACTGGTCACTGAGTCACTAGCATAATGCATCACCTTTAATACGCCCTGCAATTCTGTAATGTCATTCTTAAATACATGAAAAATGAAACCTCCACAACACCACAGTCTTTTGAGTTTTTAGACTGGATCCATGAAACGCGTCGTTTACATGTTCTTGATATATCAATTTCACAAAGCAAAGGCAAGGAAGCGATTGAAATATCTGCGTTGGCCAGGCAGACAGCTTAAACAGGGGACGAATTAAACATACTACGCAGAATTTGTGGGTGATTATATTATTAATAACACATATACTTTTGAACTGTAAAAGATACCCGGAAGCTAATATAGCTATGATCTTGTAGATACCATCGCTGTCAGTGTATTTCCAGGTGTGGCCAAAACCCGTGACTAGCATAGGAGGTTGGACCATCAATCCCACCCGGTCATAAATACATTCCTTACATTCCCTGCATTCTAAGCTTATCTCCTCTGTGTTTTTTTTTTACAATGATAATGACAATAGGAGGCGAGTAAAATAGTAATGGCATTTCTTGAGGCAATCATCATGTCATTATTTGGGATTGGACTAAGGAGTGCTCAGTGATATGTATTGTCAAACTCGATAATAGATATGCCATGGTACATGGAAAAAGTAAATTTTTATTGAGGTGTATTTAGTATGGAAATACACCTGCGTATTAAAATGATAGAATTAATAATGCAGCACACATGTGTACACACTTAATAATAAGGTAAATTTATGATTGACGTACTTTATATCGAGGTTTCATTGTAGATTATGGGAAATTACTGTTTTTCTGATTTTGGCGAGGGGATTAAGATTCATTGAGGACATTTTATACCTCGTGACTGGCAAATCCCGAATGAAGGGTGACCTAAGTTCTTTCTATTTATGGACTCAACGGGGAAACTCCTAACCATAATAAACATATTGCAGCGTTAGTTGTGAAAATGATGGAATTACGTTCGTATTACAGAGTATATCCTACCATCCCGAACAACAACAACAACAACAACAACAACAACAACAACAACAACAACAACAACAACAACTTTATGGTTTCAAGTCTTAACAATTTTCCTCACGATGCCTAGATCACAGACTTGCGTCTTTCTTGTCCATTTTTTCTTCATCTCTTCAACGCTCCCTCCCCCTCCCAAGTAGGCCTAACCCTCTAACACCCCACCACTGTTTAAAAAAAAATAACAACAACACCACATTTGTGTCTATATTATATGTAGGCGTCCACAGCACATACAAACAGTTCCCCGAAGTTCAGCTGATCTCTACAATATCCATCTATGATAAGCGCATATACACAGAGATAATTATGAAACACCTGGCGTGACAGAGCCCATTAATATTATACTGTGCGCTCATTCACCTTAAGTCAACGGTTCCCACCCTGCAGTAAGTGTGTACTTAAAGGGCCAGACCATGCAACTTTCAGAGGGTACGTGAAGAGCGAACTATATCTAACGTTTTACTCAGACAAATTACTCATTGACTTTAGCCTACCACCAGTGAATTTGTGTTGTTTTGAAGGGGTACGCAAGACTGCATAGAGGTGGCAAGAGGTAGGCACACCGACCAAGAAAGGCTGAGAACCCCTGACTGAATTAGTTGTCGTGACACTGCTAAATAAGGAATAGTCGATAACACACTGGAGAAAGAAGTAGGCCGTACACACCAAGTCATCTTGTCTGTGTTGAAATATAGAGATGTACATCATGTATTCTAGAAATTAGATAATGTGCAACTTTCGGTATCAGTTTTGTCTAGAACTTTAGACAAGTTTTGCTGACAAGCGCTAAGATTACAATTTTGATAGCAATTAAGTCTATTTATGATGCTAAAATCGTTCTTTACAATTTTTTCCCAAACTCATTATGTGGAAAAGGATATAACTAGTCAACTATGTGTACTTTGGAGGTTCACTGCGACAGAAAGTTAAACTTAGGCATGTATGCACTAATTAAACATGCCATTGACTTTCTAGACATCGTATCTATTTATCCTCGACCGATGCTCTTACCTGAGACGGCCATTTGGGTTACAAGTTGGAAGGGCGCCTTGACTGGGGCACCTTGCCTTGATAGGAATTTGGATTAGGAGTTCACTACGATGGAGTTTTTGGGGTTTTTTTTTGTCTTGGTGAACTTAAGGTCAGATCTGTCCAGGAACACGCCTGCAGTCTTGATGGATGTGTCTGACCTCAATTAGTGTGAGATAATATGATAACTTTTTCGTATGGGGATCCTTGGCTCCGGGCACTTGCCTCAGTTAATTTTTATTTAGGTCGAGAGGTTTTTAAAAATTTTTTTAGCATCTTGAATAAGTTAATACGACCGCACGATGTCTTTGATCTACCTGTGAATTGTAACCCGTTTATTGGATAGGCCTACTAGCCGCTAGCATGAGGTAGTGAGGTTTTCTTTTACACACACACACACACACACACACACACACACACACACACACACACACACACACACACACACACACACACACACACACACACACACAAAATGCAGAATCAAAATCCCTTCGTGTGATTTAGATAAAAATGGCCGTTCCGGGTTTTTATAAGAGCATGGGTATCACATGCGGTGATCGACTAATCTGCGGTTTTTTTTTTTTTCTGTGGCAGGCTTGTCCTGATCAAATGACCAGTGTTGAATGATGATATTTTATTCTGATGGACACATTATTTAAGTGGTAAAGAAGAAGATAATACAATTTCTTTTGTACCTACAGGTAAAAGCGTAGGCCTAAGAATAGTACTATACAAAGTTCTAGTTCTGTTTCTATGTCTTGTGTATCGTGTTCTGTTCTTTAAGAAATTCTCAGGTTTAGCTAAAACTGCTATGAATAGGGTTGTTTGTGTGAGGATTTCTTTATGTGGAGATGTACTGATCTTGTTCTGACGACTTGTATCATGTGTTGTTCTTCAAATAATTTGCCGTTTTATCTGTAACAGGCTTCTCGTGACTTTGGGAAGATGTTTAAATGATAATATACTCATTTTGATGTAAAGGAATATCAAACTGGCATTTAATTAAAATTGAGGCCCTCAAACAATATTTTATGGAAGACATTTTGTCTAGAATCTTTAACATGTGACCGGCCTTTAAGTTTTGATCGAATGTGGACTTCGCTTCCGGGAGCTTGATTCCAGATTGAACCTGCAGCTTTGAGCTTATGATATTCTGGCAAGTGTATTAAGTTTTGAACCAGACAAAACATTTCTTTGGCCTGGAGTGGATTACCTACCTTTGCATTTGTGGAGTAGGAAGTAACTCTGATCAAGATGTCCAAAGGGAGGTAAGTAAATCATACTATTTATAATAATATACAACGAACAACAATATTATACCATGCCTATTATCTCTGGCCTGTTTGGTCGACCGTGGTAAGAGATCATCTCATTTTCAAACAAAAAAAAATAAAACAAAAAAATGTTTAATCCAGGCCAGCTGTTTGTAAATCTGCAAGACATCAATAATGCTGTGTGACTAAGATCTCATTTCGCTCATCATTGCAATGAACTGGTAAATATGCAGTATGAGACGTGGCCTAATGAGATAAAATTCCGAAACGTGATGCCCGGTATCTGAAAATAAGACCAGAACATTTTTCTGTGGTCCATTTGCAGACGATAGGTCGATCTTGCTGTGGCTACCATTTATATTGGCGAGCGTCTGCCAAGACCGTGGAATTTAATCATAAACAATATCGTTTATATCTCCATTTTGCCAAATCTGTGAGCAAGCCCATTTTGTCCCATTTAGCAGCTCATATGTGACTCACATGGGACCCAAATGTATGTGTTAAGAATGGATGTTTTTCTGGGTTGGATTACATGATGACATAGGCTGCTGTATATTTTCGTAATTTTGTTTTTTTCCGAACAGACTGTGGAGTCCAAAAATTTCACAAAACTTTGAATCCTTTAAAATGTGAGATCTCTAAATTCGTCAGAGAACCACATTTTTTTTCACTCACAAAGAATTAATAGTCTACCTCCACTCCTGTCTTGCATCATTTACATTCTTTCGCTGATTATGAATCCCATAATGAAGATATTTGCGAATTCGAATAAATATTTTTATTATTTATTAATGATCATGTTTTTTATTCTGTTTCATATTCAAATAACAAAAGGTAAATCTGATAATGAAGATTATTTCAGAATTCAAATAAATATCATTTTTAACGGAACAAATAAATATCATTTTTCAACGGAACAAATAATATATCTTTTTTCTAAACTTTTTACTCAAATCTGGAAGTGTAAATAATCGCTAACCGGATGAATCTTATCAGATGGCTGGAGAAACTTGAGAATTCAAAACTTGGATCTGGAATGTTTTGAAACAATTTGACAGGATTGTAAAACAGCATCGGGCTGCAAGAATCCAGGTTCGGATTCTAATCTTCCACGGTTCCGCTAATCACACGTCATAGATAACTCTGTTATCCGTGAGTTATCGTCCCTGCTACATCGATGTTCCAACCTTATCATCATCCAGACTATGTTTTATCTCTTGTAAGAAGCTGTTCCTAATAAAAATTAGGATGGTGTTTTGACATCTTTATGACGCGTAATCGTTGATTATCTAGATGGGTGGGAGAAGAGGAGTAGTATGGAGGAAGAGAAGTGATATAGTTAAAGTGAGATAGTGAAATGGGAGAGAGAGAGAGAGAGAGAGAGAGAGAGAGAGAGAGAGAGAGAGAGAGAGAGAGCGTACAAGCTAATTACAGAAGCCAGGGATTGACAGGGAAGAATTTCTTTTTTTTTATATTTACAGCGGTGGGGCATAATTTATAGGTTGTTCATATGTTTTTTAATGACGCGGACTCTACCTTTGAATTATTAAGAACATGTTTATAAATAGAAGATGGAGAATAGAAGATGAAGACTGAGTGACGTATGGGAAAAGATAGTAATACAGTGCGTAAAAATCCCGTTTGAGAGAAAAATGATATAATTTTTTTTCTGCCAAAAAGCTTTCTTCAGAGAATAAAACTCTAAAATTTATAAAAGTATATGTAGAGACATGCAAAACACCATACACACTCATTATGGGAAGCTATAATAATATAATATAATATAATATAATATAATATAATATAATATAATATTGTAGCGAGCAAGTGTCAATGTATTGGCGTGTAGTGAAGAGGCACTGAATACGATGGCTTCTCCTTAGAAACGCCACTGACGTTGCTACTTTAATTCACAAACCAAGACGCTGTGCAGGAAACAGAATACTTCTTTATTGGTAACAATGTGTAACCAGCAAATAATTCACAAAGCACAGACCATACCAGCCAAC
>JAWQUT010000015.1:2094187-2105276 GCA_033807755.1 Ellobium chinense | reverse complement strand
GGGAAAAGAGGGGGGAACAAATCAAGAGCAAATATTGTGAAAAGGAATTTCTTACGCTAGTCTTTCATCTAGCGTCGTGTGGCTGTGTGTTCAGAATCATTTCAGGGATAGGAGAAAGACACACTGACTCATGCACTGCATTAGACTAAGATACAAGCATTAAGGCAGCTAACTATTTAACTTCAAACTGCTTAGTTGCATTTTTCCGTTTGACAACAGCATGTTTGTTACACAGAAAACAAATCAAATAAAAACAAAAACGAAACAAAACAAAACAAACCAAACATGTTAAGAGGAAGACTATATTAAGAGCCCACTAACCCATCCCCAATCATTGAACATGAACACGCCAGCTTGCAGTCAGTAAACCCCCATTTATAGCCTTGACATTGTTTCTCATTGGCTAATACATTCCCGAAGTCCGAGGAAGGAACTTGGGGGCAGGGGTTGGGGGGATAGGGGGTTGGAGGAAGGGAGTGAGGGTGAGGGCTGCGACATGGATACGGTCTTCCATTCATATCTTTTATTTCCTGAAAATATATCTCAGGCATATCTCATGTCTGCATACCTTGCTTCACGTTTTTAAATTAGAAGATTAGAAGCGCAGGTCACTTAGTATTTTTTTCAACTCCTTAAAGACTGTTGAGTGCCTCTGTAATTTTACAAGCGTTGATTGCTATTTTCAGACACTATCCTTCACTGCCTGGAGCCGGGTACTCATTTTAGAGACGGACTGATGAGGAATATGGGTAAAATACTTTCCCAACTCGGGAATCGAACCCTCTACCTTTAAATCTAAAGTCTAAAGTCATTACCAGTATGGCCAGGGTGCTCCACAAATGTCATGATTTATATTTTTATACCGAATCTTTAATAATTCAGTATTTTTAAATGGTTATAGAAAGAGGGATCAGGGTGATGACCTGCCAGGTCCCTGTGCTTGCAGTGGACAGCCATCCCGTTGGTGTATCCTCCCTATAACTTTCATTGCACCTGATGGTCCATAGAACGATGTTTTGACAAGTGGAGGTTTTAGATTGAGTCCAGATCAAAAGCAGTAACCATGCGGCCATATTTCTGCACTTTGCTTTCTCTATCCAGCGGCTACTAGAGCTAGAGTCCTTCGGCCTATTCGTCTGTACAAACGCAGTTATGTCCATTTTTGGTGCCAAGCTGTATTTTTATCACACCAAATCTGTAACAATTCAGAATTCGTAATTGCTAAAGAGAGAGTGAAGGTCAAGTTGGCTCACTGGTTGTCTTGGGTCCCAGTGCTGGCAGTGGACGGTCCTATCGTTGGCGTACCCTCCCTATAACTTTCATTGCGCTTGATGGCCCATAGAACGCCGTTTTGACGCTTGGCGGCTCCCGAATGGAACCAGAGCGTACGAGCTGAGGACGGATGTTTATGCAATGGTTTGGTGGTATATGTGTCTCCTTGTCAAGATGTGTTGCGTTTAACACGGTCAGAATCACTCTTCTTAAGTCCTCAGTCTTTCAAGGGTGTCTTTAATTAATCATGTTGACTTAAGACTCTTCTCTGCGGACCTGTGAGGATTGATCCCTTTTCTGTATTGTGGGTTAAAAAGCAGAAGCTCTCGTGAATTACTGAGGGCATACACGCGGATTTATTTCGTGGCTCGCAAGGTAAGAGATACATAGTACATACTTGTAGATAAGAAAGGAGGAGGAAGTTTAGAGGGCTTAAGCTGATAAGTACATTCATTTATCTTCATTAAGCTATAGTATAGCAACAGGTTTAGTTGTGTCTAGCTTGATTGTTTTGCACTGCAGTTGTCGCTGTTGACCATTTTTGTCTGTCCATTCTTCCGTTCAACTGTTTGCCTAGCTGGCTGTCTGTCTGTTTGTCTGTCTGTCCGTCTGTTTGTCTGTCTGTCCGTCTGTCTGTCTGAATGTCTGCCTGTCTGTCTGCCAGCCTGCATGCTTACCTGTCTGTCTGTCTGTCCGTCTGTCTGTCTGTCTGTTCGTCTGTCTGTCTATCTATCTATGTCTTTGTGTATGTTTTAGTATGTCTGTCAGCCAGCCTGCATGTCTGTCTGTCTGTCTGTTTGTCTGTCTATCTGTCTGTCTGTCTATCTGACTGTGATATCCTCTTCGTTTTAGCGATCATCGCGCACCCACCTAAAGCGACACAATTATCAACATTATGTAAGCAGCTGTTAAAACTGTTTAAAATCTACGTCAACTACTGGCTCTGATTGATATCACAAACTTCCACCTTCAGGGCTACGTTATCACACGCATTAAGTCATTGTGTAACGTTGTGTTGACTTGTGTTTGTATCAGTGCCAGGTGCGGTGCAGTCAAACAATACACCAGACAGGCGGCACTTTTCACAAATTATGGCAACACAGTATATCTACACGTGTGGTAGTATAGCCATTGAGCCGTACAGTGTAGCGCCTGTAGAACAAGAAGTGTACAAAGCAATCCATAATTTCGAGTATGAAAGGTTTTGGAGTTCGTACCAGTATTAACCCTTTTGTTGTGTTAATGTCACCAAATTTCCATGATTTCATTTGCAATTTTCAATTTATTTATTTGAACTTAGGGCACGGAGTAACATTATGGGTACTCAAACGTCGATATACATGGAAATTACCTAGGCAGAACAAAACAACGTAAGTGCATATACACTAAATTAAGGAAAAAAAAATAAAACACAAACCCAACACAGCAAGATTTTCCACTTTGTGCGGTGATAACATTGAGTATGATATTCAGGACTGAAGGAGGAAATCTTAAGCAAATACTGCACGAAAAGTCAAGAATTCAAGATGATCTTACAAAGACAGGCCAGATTTAAGAGAGTGTGTTGGTATTGACTGGAGAGTAATTCGTAAGCTTTTGGAGTATTAGGGTGTCTGTAATATTTGTCTTTCAGAAATTTGCGTCCTTCATATGTAAATTTTCTGCAATTAAACAGACCATGGAGCTTTCTTAGGTCGAAATTACAATGCCTAAAAAGCCCGTACATTCAGTGCTCTATAAGCTCATTACATTGGACGTACCAGAACGTCTGATAGGTACAGGAAAAACTATTTTCGAGACATTCTGGTGCGTCGAAGAGAGGTTTGGACCAAAGGCTAAAGACTTTTTTACGCCATATATAAGAGGTTTTAAAAAACAAAAAGGNGGGGGGGGGGGGGGGGGGGGAGGGGGACTGCTTCAGTTCATTACAACGAACATGCGAGATTTTGGAGTTTAAACCAGATACATAAAGTTTGAAGCTGTGAGATTTTGCTCTACTGCATGACAAAAACTGAGGGCTTTTGATGTTGAAGTTTATGTCAGTGCCAGAGGCGATGCAGCCGAGACACAAGACAGGTGACACCAAAAAGAAATTCGTGAAAACGTATGTATATAATTTATAAAATGCATACATACATACATACATTCATTCATACATACATACATACATACATACATACATACATACATACATACATACATGCATACACATACCAACCTACCTACCTACCTACCTACCTACCTATCTACATACATACATACATACATACATACATACACATACCAACCTACCTACCTACCTACCTACCTATCTACATACATACATACATACATACATACATGCATACATACATACATACATATATACCTACTACCTACCTACCTACATACATACATACCTACTACCTACCTACCTACCTACCTACCTACCTACATACATACATACATACATACATACATACTATTTACCTACCTACCTACCTACATACATACATACCTACTTACCTACCTACCTATGTACCTACATACATACATACATACATACATACATACATACATACATACATACATACATACATACATACATGCATACATACATACATACACACACACACACACTGCTACACATCTAGCAAGAGGACAACACATCATAACACCATACAGAAGACAGTCGTGACACACACAACACACGCCCGTCGTATAGAGAAAAACGGGGGCAGGTGACCGACCTACTTGAGAAAGCAGCTGTTGCCTGCATTGTAAGACATACCAGCCTACCTACCATGACAGACATTACAGTCGTACGTACAATATTACAGTCGACTCCGCCTAATCGCAATCCACTTTACTGCAACATTTTTTCAAATAATGGAGTGCTGTTTTCGAACAGCATTTCTTGTATGAAGGTGACAACATAACCACAGCCACTTAATCGCCACTTGTTTGCATGTTTCATAGGAGTTGCTATTACGCGGAGTCGACTGTATATATGATTTTTTTCTCTTACCTGAGGTTTATTTTGTGCTCACAAACTTTGAGAAACGCCAAGGCATGAATCTGGCATTTAATAGCCAATTTTGTTATGGGAGAAAAGCAGCTTGTCTTTATGATTTTCTGCTGGTTTGGTTTTAGAGATCTTATTGCGAAGCAAAACTTTGGGCGTTTGTAAGGGAGTGAGACGAGAAAGGGGCAATGTAGTCTACTGACCGTCTGAAATGACTCTCACATTACTTCTAATCCTAAATCTCAATATTTGTTGTTTTTTATTTACTTGCGTTGTATGCCTGATAAACGTTGTATACTCCAACATTTGAGAGCTTCCGCATTAACGATGGGATCTTTTACCATCGTAAGAATTACATATAGTGTGTCAATGCTGAATGCACTCTTAGTGCCATTCAACATGCAGAGTTAGTGTAATTCTTCCAATGGGTAGAGATC
Organism: Ellobium chinense; assembly: GCA_033807755.1. Classification (NCBI taxonomy): domain Eukaryota; kingdom Metazoa; phylum Mollusca; class Gastropoda; order Ellobiida; family Ellobiidae; genus Ellobium; species Ellobium chinense. The sequence goes on along the minus strand of JAWQUT010000015.1, from coordinate 2,100,563 downwards.
CCATCGCTATTGTACAAGTTCTCAGATATCTGATACTCGCTTAGCAGATTTATATTTGCAACTGAGTACGGTGATTTTGTGCACTTTCATTTCGTGATATCGTGTTATTTCTACAAGAATTATTATGTCAAAATGAAAACCGTTTGAGAATTATTTATGACGGGCAGAAAATCATTGTAACGACACTACCCCTGGCTTTTTCAATGTGCGGCTTTAATGAAAAAAAAACAACACAAAATTTAAAAAACAAAAAAACAAAAACAAGAGTGGCAGAGAAAGGGGTAAAGGGAGGGAAGGTAGGAAGAGAAATAGCGAAGAGAACAGAAAGAGGCGTTATTGAGAAGTGGTTTGACGTCTGTTTGACATTGTTTTCATGTGAAGTGAAGGAACAAGTTGGAGAGAAGAGACTGGGAGAGGAGAATAAAGGGGAAGAAAAAGGGCATGGATAAGGATTTACAGCAAGGAGAAAAAGGAGACAACGACAACGTTTTGTGGAAAAAGGATGAAGTCTGAAATAACAAAGATACGAGAGAGAGAGAGAGAGAGAGAGAGAGAGAGAGAGAGAGAGAGAAAGAGAGAGAGGGAGGGAGTTAAGGAGAGAAAGAAGATAAGGAGACGAACAAGCAAAGGAAAACAAGAGACAATGTATTGTACACGTGTAATGAAACTAAAATAGTGTGTGTATATGTTAGTGTGTGTGTGTGTGTGTGTGTGCGTGTGTGTGTGTATGTGTGTGTGTGTGTGTGTGTGTGTGTGAGAGAGAGAGAGAGAGAGAGAGAGAGAGAGAGAGAGAGAGAGAAAGAGAGATTGAGAGGGAGAGTTTGATATAGAGAGAGATTTACAGAGAGATTGAGAGAGAGAGATTGAGAGAGAAAGAGAGAGAGAGAACTAGAGAGAGAGGTGGGATTCCAGATCTGTGGCCACTTTACAAAGGACAGGCACATTATCCAAACGTTGTACCACAAATGGAAAGAAAGAAACCATGTATCGTAGACAAGACATATAATGGAACTTTAAAGAAAGAGAAGGAGAGAGAGAGAAAGAGAGAGAGAGAGAGATAGAGATAGAGAGAGAGACAGAAGGAGAAATGAGGCAGAAAAAAACAGAAAAAGAGAAAGGGAGGGGGATTCCAGCTCAGTAGCCGCTTTACAAAGGAGAGTCCCATTATGAAAACAACAGAGGAACCCTTCTAAGCCCCCAAGCTGGAGTGCTTCACAAAGAAGCCAAGAAGCCTTACCCCAGTCTTTCTTAGTGAGTGTGTAAAGATTAGATAGCTGGCTGATCGCGGCTTTTGTGTTCCGTGTTTTCATTATAGATTAGGGTAAGCCTTGACATCGGTGTGACTTTCCTAAGGATGGTAAAATGGTGTACCTATGTCTTTTCTATAACACAGTTCTTATTATCTTTTGGGACGTTATGAGAGAGAAAGGGCGAGNGGGGGGGGGGGGGGGGGGGAGGTGCAGGGATCCTCTAACCCTTCACAAACTTACAACTTTTTATTAGTTTCCTGTAATTGGCAGTCGTGAAGTTCTACTTGGCTGCGTTTGCCTGGTCCCTGCCTTCTGACGAAAGGACAAGCCTCACTCTTTTCTTAGCAAAGGAAGTATCAGTCTCTAGACAAGACAAGATGGCTGCGACTATTGCCTACCCAGTACTAACGATAACAATCGAAATAGAATCGATATCGTCGTTAATCAGAGTTCGCAGCCTGGGCATCGCGATACTCAAAAATGCAGGGTATCAGTCAGAGTTCGCAGCCCGAGTATCACGATACTCAAAAAATGCAGGGTATCGGCCCACACTTACCACGAATCCTTGTAAAGATCTCACAGTAAGTAATTGTAAACATATGTACGGAAAGATGCACGTAAGGTGGAACTCTTCCCAGCAGAATGTAGAGAAGTTGTGCTTTAAAGCTTTCTGTGTACGTAAACATAAGATAAGCTGGAAGCGGAGCAAAGTGCAGATTAGTAAACATTTACTTACGTTTTACTTTGTATCATAACGGAATCACTTCGCCAGACATCTTCAACAGTGTAGACAGATGTAGATATGCGTGGCAAGAATAATGACATTGAAGAGGGGATTCCACTTAAGACCTTGAACTAATGAATGTTTTGAGAAAGACGATATGATACAGTCGAATCCGCGTAACTGCAATCGTCACAGTCATAACTGTCGCTTAAACACATTCTTTTTTTGTTAAACAGATAATAGTTCATTGCCTGTTCTGTATAAAAAGTCACAAGATGTGATCGTCATTCCATTTAACCACACTTTTTTAAAATGCTTTCATAACGCTGCGATTAAACAGAGTCGATTGTTGTGGGCTTCGTATGTTTGTTCCCTGCATAATTATTTGACGGAAGGGCTAGCCACAGCCCTTCCTTAGAAAAGAAAGTATCAGCTTCTAGGGCAAGCTAAGATGGCTGCAGCTAATGCGGAAGGGAGAGACAATAATGCAAATTGTAGAGGGTTGCCGCCATGTTGCCGAGCTTTCTATTCCGGTTTTGGCAAGGGACATCACATTTCTAACAAACTTGTACTCGGTGTGCTCCCTTCCTCACTGTGACTGCCGCGCACTAACCAGAAACGTACTTTTGCCAATGACTGCCCACTGAATACAAGGCCATTTCGCAACGCCGCAGGAACCGAACAAACGTAGTCCTGGAGAAGAGCGAGGATCAGAGTTAGAGGGTTGGCAGATATATAATAGTTTGGCTCCATGTGTTAACTGTTTATAACAACATACATATTCAGATTTTCACTTAAGGGAGGGGCAATTATCTCACATAAATGACGTATATAAGGAAGATTTATGGAATGTTTTAGGGAAATTTGAAAAAAAAACCAAACTTGTATAACTTCTCAGTGAAATTCTAGGACATAGAAAAATAAAACCATTAGAAAGCCACCGTAAAAAACCCAAGATCAAGACCCCCAAAAATTTGTTTGAAGATCTGTGATTCTTAGAAATCTCGATCTAACCTATGCTCCGTGATATATTATAATGTACGTGTCTGATATTCAAAACTGTTAAATTCTGTCTTTCTGGTTTTTTAAAAAAAAATATTTCAAGCCTTTTGTAGTTCTTTCGAGGTGTTTTTTTGCCTTTGATATGCAATATTCATTGGATAATGATTGATACTGATTGTTCTGTTGGCGTTTTCTTCATGTCACGAATAAATATAAACACACATCCCCTTTTCCTTATTAAACTACCTGGGTATTGGTTTAAGTCCTAGAGCTGGCATATATTGCGAAAAACAAACGTTGTATTCATCTGCTTTAATGAACCGTCTTAAGTGTAAAGCCTTGTCAGTCACATACATGGACATCAACTGTCTCTTCGTATAATATCTACAATTCTACAATCCCTTCAAGTGACTCAGAATCCACGCGATACAATCAATGTAATAGGACATAACATATAAAACCCATAAAATCTCTATCACTACAGTCGGGATTAGCAATTTAGCACCTAGTCACACGGCGATTTTCACCTCCGTCCAAGTTTACGGCGGGCTTACGTTGTCAGCCATTATCTGGCCATTAAGTTTGACGGCGCACTCGCCTGTTATTGGCCTTCGAAGCCAGTATGACAGATTGGCTCCCAGGCGGAATAAGATAAATTGGATTCTTTGAATGTCTCATGCCGTCTAAAGTCGGCTTGGCTTAGGGGCATGATCTTGACGACGCTGTTGGAGAACGTATAAAAAGAGTATTGTTAGTTGTTACATTGAGTGCTGTCTGAGGACTTTCTGCAGACGAGTTACCGTACTTTGGGCCTATATTAGCCTTTAATGTACTTTTCAAATTAATTCTTTTTAATAGGAATGATTTCGATGACCTCTTTTTTTTTATTAGAGTCCATAATAGATATTATGTGCCTCCGTACTGAGCACTCCTCTCTTGCTTCAGACAAAACTGAATCTGTATGTCTGTTGTCTGTCTGTCTGTCTGTCTGTCAGCCTGCCTGCCTGCTTGCCTGCCTGCCTGCCTGCCTGCTTGCCTGCCTGCCTGCCTGCCTGTCTGCCTGTCTGCCTGTCTGCCTGCCAACCTGTCTGTCTGTTTGTCTTTTAGTCTGTCCGTCTGTCTGTTGCTTGCTGTCTCTTCACTCCTTCCATCTCTCCATCCCCCTCGCATAGACGCAATTGCTCTTCTTCAACAGAGATGAATAAGATAAAAATATGCGAAGATGGGTTAGTTCATAAGGTAGACTTCTCTTTGCACACCCTTCTCTTTACCTCCACTTGTTCTTTCTACACCTCGACTCCAACAAACATACACACTTCAGGGCACGTCCAGTGGTCAACAGCAGCAGAAAAGTTTCCAGACGAGTAAGCCCAAAGTATTGTTCCTAATCCTCTTAGCTTGACATCCTTGCTAACCTCTCCCGTTTAACAATTATCCCAAGTTGTCCACCCAAGGGCACTCGATTGAGTGCGAACGAAAGCGCATCATCTACTCTACTACTCTCTCAGAACCGATCCAGTGTTTTTGTTGTACGGGGGAGGGTGATTATCTGCTGATGAAGTGTGTGATATTCAAAGTTGGCCAAAGTGGGCCCTTTCAAAATCTGGACGTCCTGTTTACTACAGTTTGTCTTCGCTGGTGGTATGTTACGGCTAATCCAGGATGGATGTATGGTTAGGATTTAATTGGGAGGAAAGAAAGTGGTTGTTGGTGTCATTAGGGTGTGTGGAGAGAGATCCGTATCTAGACTATGGCATAGGTGGAACAGGGTTTGGCATTCGCACTATTTCTTGGCGTTGTGTCTGTGTATGTATGGAGCGGTAGGATTGGCGGATGGTGTCAATGATTTCGAATCGCTTGAACAAGATGACAAGGGGTCGTATGCACAATGCCGTCCAACTTTCAGCGCTGGCAGCAACAACTGAACCCTCCTCTCCCTCAAAACCAAATGGACAAAAACAAAATCAGTGATCGTTCCAGTCGTTATCCCCAGTGTGCAATATTATACAGCATTGTGCATATGGCCCCAAGAAACTAACGAACGCTACGGTGCCTACGAACGTCAAACAGTATGCTTCTATTTATGCCTGTGAAGATAGGGGAAGTGGGAGGGTGAGAACAACGGATGGAGGTGCATGTATCTGCCCGCCCACGCGTGTGTGATGTCAGACTCGAAAAGAAGTGGCGGACATTCATCAAGCTAAACTTCCCTTTGACCTGCTCTTAATTACTGACGATGGACAATATCGGCCCTGAGTATCGATATTTCGATACTGATCGCTTTCGGCGTCGATACCAATGCTCTGGTTTCGGAATTTTGGTATAATTTCGATAATTTTCCGAAAGTTTCAAGGTTTTTATTTATGCTTTTGATATTTGCGTCCACACAGGTTAGAAGACAAATCTTAATTGTAGGCGAAAGAGCTGTGAACAAGAAAATGTGGACATAGATCGTTCTCAAGCGGTCGTTCTGGAGAGCGATCCTCATCGTAAAGCGTGTAGTATAGAACCAAATACAGCAGCACGATTATCTTGTTTTAAAACTATAATAAAAGTAACTTCGATCTCCTTTACATCCAAAAGACGGGGTCTATTTGAGTACCAAAATGATTCTTAGGCCTGAGTTGCACTAGGTACCAGAAGTGGAATTGAATGGATTCTTGTATGGGCATGATATGTCCAGAGTATCGCGATCCTTTGAAATGGCAGGTATCGAGCCCGCCACTATCTCTTTCAAACTGTTTGCCAGACATGCCACTTACAATGCAGTACAGGCAGGGGTATTGTCCCACACGGCAGCTTTCCCACCGCATGCCGACAGCAGCAACAACAACGCCATCACCATCATCCTCGGCATCTTCATCACCGACTTCTGGGCGCCTGTCAGCCACTCGTCCTTAGCATGTGTTTCTCCACCAGGAAGGGTAGAGGTGGAATGCAGGGCCAGTGGGTGGGTCATTGTCCAGGTTTTTTTTATGTTAATAAATGGAACGTGAGTGCAGCCAGGATGCAGACTAAGAGAGGAAGAGGCAGATGGAGTTTCCAGGGAGGGAACAGTAGTACGGAGTATCATTTGTACATTCGCTTAATCGCAATTTTTGGTTAATTGCACATTTTTTAAATGTAATAATAATATTAATAATTAAACCAAATGCTCTCTATTAAATTCCCTAATTCACCCGATAATCGCATCTCCTTCAAGCGATACCTTTCTCCTGAGAAATTTCGATTAACCGGAGTTCACTGCATTTCCATTAGGAGGCGAAGGGCAGGGTCATTATCCAGGCTGACAGGTTTTCTTCTGTTTTAAAGAGACATGTGCGAGGAAGGAAGTTTAAGAGGGCAAGAGAGGAGAGATGGAGTTTTTGTGACAGTTGAAGAGGTATGAGGGTGTGGGGGG
>JAWQUT010000015.1:2055809-2086049 GCA_033807755.1 Ellobium chinense | reverse complement strand
GGGGGGGGGGGTAATATTTAAGCAAAAATATTTTCGTATCTGTTATAATATTCATGTAGACTGTTAGCAAAAACAGTCATTTATTCGAGCATGTTAGATAAAATGCGTCTGGGTCAAACATTATGAATAATACCGTTCGTCCCGTCTTCGCCCATCCCCAGCCGTCATTCTTGATACTATCACAGCTGTTGGCTCCACTGGAACACAAAAACAAAACATTATGGCTGCTAGATTGACCTTTTTTTTGTTCCGTTTGTCGATTACGACCCGAGTAGCCTAGAATTCAGAGTCTCTTAAGGGTGCTGAAAAAATAATTATGTTCATTAAAAAAACGAAAGTACTGAGAGAGTTGGGGGAGGATAGAGAGAGAGAGAGAGAGAGAGAGAAGGGAGGGAGACAAACAGAGTTAAGTGATGAGAGAGAGAGAGAGAGGAGGAGGAAGGGATGGATGGAGAGAAAGAGAGAGAGATTGAGAGAGATGGAGAGATGGAGAGAGAGAGATGGAGAGAGAGAGAGAGATGGCGAGAGAGAGAGAAAGAGAGGGAGAGAAAGAGAGGGAGAGAAAGAGAGGGAGAAAAAGATGGAGAGAGAGATAAAGAGAGAGAGATGGAGGGAGAGAGAAAGAGAGAGAGAGAACGAGAGAGAGAGAGAGAGACAGATGGAGAGAGAGAGACAGATGGAGAGAGAGAGGTCTTTAAGAGGTTTTCAATTCTTCATCTAATCTTAATTACTCTTTTGATGTTTGGTTTTTGTCGAGGCTGTGATGTCGGTTTAACAAACAGGGACAGAGGTATCGGTGAACGTAATAACTATAGGGGTCACATAAGACAAAAGATCCCTACACATTGTAGGTACTTTGTCCTAGATAATGAAAAGATATATTGGCATAGAGTAGTATTTCATGGCTTAACCACAAAGAGAAATTGCTCGTTGGAATGGCGTGTTAGGCTTGATAGATAAGTTCTTAATGGATGTGATCCAGCATTATTTCAGAATAGATGTGCAGTGTCTCTGCCTTTCTGTTTATTGGGAATTACACTGAGGAGACTCGTTGCTAATTTGGGACTGAGGATCGAAACATGCCATGTAACTCCGTGGATCGGGATAGGATCGAAAGTAAATTCGATTCCTTCCATACTTTTTGATACCGATAGGCTTTGCAATGAGGCGACCGAGAGCTAGTTTGGTAATGAGAATCGGAAGAGGATCGATATTTAGTTTGATACTTCGATACTTTCAAAACTTTCGATATTTTCGATAATGAATTCAGATTCCTGTGTATCAATAGAATCGAAACTCAAGACCGATACTCCCCACCACTAGACGGATGAAAACATGTGGTGTGGTCCAGCTGCGTTCACCAAGCCACCTATTCTCTCTTCATACTTGTTTGAGAACGTGGATTCCGTCTGGCGTTCCAACAAGCTTAAATGTATCTCGTGATCCCTTCGAAATCATCCGCAGCAGGTGGTCCGCTGTAGGCTTTTAACCTCAGCCCCTTTTCTACACAGTTTACCGGCATTCACTGTGCAAGGTGTCCAGATTTTTATTTTATCTACTGTACATGCATATACGAGTATAAGAATTATTTCTTTTGACTGCTGATTGTGAGCTGTTAAATTTGGATTATGGCCGTTTATATATCCCTCGTAAATGGGATCATAGTGATAGATGGATGAATTGCAGCACTTTTGGTCTCTCAGTTTCAGTCCTGATGCATAAACGTTTCCTTTCATATCAGACTGATTTTCATCGTGATTTCTTTCTGAACATGAGATCAGACAGTCATAACCTGTTGTCATTGAGAATCAGTGTATACGGTGTAATGCCTTCAGTTAGGATTTGGAGTGGCTGTGAGATAGGGTTATTTAAAGTAGTACAGACTTCTTACTAATACGCACGGCTTTGGGGGCCTCTGACAAGTATTTCTAGGCCTTTAACCAGTCACTGTGCAGGAGGCCACCTCCTGAGGGTCGACGCATACCTGTGTGAGAACTGCTGTCCTTTAGAGTCTACTGTTAGACGCCCGTCACGCGCAAAAGGAGACCATTGTTCACCATATTGAGAGTCATTGGTGCGATTATTGACACGGGCGGGGATTTCCCTCTTTTTATGTTATGTACATATTGTATTGGTTTGTCTCATCACTGGTGAATAGCCTACCTGGTGCGTGCGTCCTATTTGTGGAGCACCAGGTATGTTGGTATATATATCTATTCGTAACAGGTCATGCATCACTAAAGTATAGTCTAGGCATGACTTCAGAGTTCTCACAAGCTCTTAAAGGGAGGCGTCATCTTTTTACCAGAAGTGGCAATGTGCACATAACGTGGTGTGCAATCAATGTATCACTACTAGTGCATTGGAGTTCTACGTAAAATTGCATATTAAAGTGCTGAATATGAAATTACTTCATTTTACTTCAAAGTATGTTGCCACTTCCTCATAACTGTGCATAGAGACAGAAAATTTGAGAAACCCGCAGTGGGATCACCCGTGAGCAATAAAGCACATCTGAGAGACATGGATGGAATACTGTTTTAAACAACTGATGCTGTCGTAAATGACAGTTGCCGTAAGATCATCATCCTCGAGGGAGAAGAAAGCACGTGCAACATTCAGGACTTTGGTGAGCAGGTTTGTATAGAAATCCGGACGAACTTGATTTCGCCGTAAATGAGTGAGCATTTGTCATTGTTTAACACAGAAAAAGGGTTAGGGAAAGGGTTGAATTATGGCGAAATCGAGCACACTGAGAAATCCATGCATTCATGGAGATAAGTTGCACATCACCATTATGTACATAATACTTAGAAGAGGATGGTATCTCCAACATGAGAGTACTTCAGCGACTTTGAAAAGAGGAGCCAAGAAAAAAAAAACAATTATAGGAGATAAGAAAGAAAATAATTGAGAAAGGCAGCCGCAAAAGCAGAAGAAAACAGAAGTTTTCTAGCTTCCCCTTCAAACCAGACTTTCCAATTAACCGGCGATTGACAGTTGCACACCGCAGCGCCTTACCCTTGTTAGGTTCACCTCCGGAACGACTTGCTAGATGCACCCCATCATGTTTTCGCAGCTTACTCAGGAAGAAACTCCGAGAGGAAAGAAAAAAAAGTTGCCCAGCTGTGCCGAGCTGCCAGATTGCTCTTTGCGTCTTCAAATCCAAATGGCGTTTCAAGCTGTGGTTTTTTTCTTTGGCCGTGGTGGAATCTTAGTTTTGTCTGGTGTGTGAGTGCGTATGATCTTCTTGGCCAGTGGTTAGTGCCCTGAAGGTCTTTGGCACTCATTGCTTTTTTCTTCCTTGGGCCCTATAAATGAACTGTAGAAGTCTACAAATTCTGCAGTGATTTGGGACTGTTTTTTCTCATGAAGATTAAAGTACTTTCACTGTCCTGTTTTTCAGTTGTGTGAAAACTGAGGTCATCGCCCTAAAATTTTCACAAATTCCTTTTGAGGTCAGATACCTCTCTTTCTGCTTTAGTCCTCAAATTTTTATTAGAATAGTTTGGACCGCATGTTAAAACATACGTATAACACGTAATATTATTTTATAAGGTTCAAATTGTACCTAAAAATAGACCTTATTAAATTGAATTCCTCTTGATCACAGAACGTTTTACATATTTTTACGCCCTGAGAATGGCTGGCAAGGCCCAAGAAAGCGGATTTTAGGGATGAAGAGGGTTTGACACAATGAGTGATCCAGGCCGATTAATATTAGTGCAAATAAAATCTTAACTGTTCTTATTAGAGAGATATTTACATCCCTTCCTCTCAGACTTACTGTAAATGCTCAGTCCCTTTATGAAATCGTACTGTTTTACATTTAGTTCGTAAATCTATATATAAATACTTTATGAAAAAAACAACAACAACAAACAAACTTAAAATTACTAGCATGAGAAAAGGAAAAGGTGCAATAAACTAACAACTTGACTAGTGCACCTTCCAGATTGAAACCGCTTTTAAAAATCGCACATGTAAAGGTCTGCAGGAAGTGGTTAGCCGCCTACCAGGCACGCGCGATGTAATAAAACCCCTTTCAACTTCAAAGTCCGTAATGAAACACCTTCTCACGTGCTGATCAGGTTAGAATACGCACTTCTTTACCTGTGGCCTGCAGAGCATATGTAGCAATATTGCAACCCCACATGACTGTAGCCCTCTAGTTTTCCTCCACAAGACTTAAAGGCCCGCCCGAGGTATATAAGGAGAAAAAAGACATAATGGGACACTTTCCAGTAACTCGAATTCAATCTCATGGTTTACATTGGAGCGGTTTTCTTTTCGGAATTTCTTGGGTGAAACATTAATTCCAAACATCATCATCATCATAAAAATTTATTTATAGAGCACTTATCCCTTGAAAAATTTAGGTTCCAAGAGCTTTTCAGGTGTACTCACTAAAAACGCTAACACAAAAATTCGTACATACAAATATAACAATGATGATTAAGCCTAATACACACTCATTTAATACAGAGTGCCATTAATACAAACCTGCTTGCATATATACACTCATACTCAGCATGCTGACTGTAATTCCATGAACTATTTCCTAAGAAGGTACGCTCTCAGAAGTGATTTGAAAGGTGCAAGGCCTTTTAGCACTTCTGATACTAATTTGAAGACCTTTCCGTATTACACACCATATCTAATGCATAAAAACTTTGCAGGTCAACAGTATAATTGTCCGTCCGAATGTAATGGTATAGAAAATTGATATAAAAAACATTTAGTATTTGAAATATGAAAGCGGATCCACATAAGTCGACACAATGTCCATTATGACGTTCCCTTTCGATGGTAAAGATCGGTTGGCGCAGCTTTAGGTTATAGATTTCTAATTGGCTGAAAATAACATGCTGTCACATACGTTAGGAAGACAGTTGTGGAGAATGGGCCCTAGATTTGTGAAGCTACCTGCGAATTATTTTACATTCTCTCCTGATTTTGTAAATTAAACCTGAAACTTCGGTTTCGGTGTGGCCCTCTGTGCGGAGCACTAATTGTTAAGGAAACTGGTTAGCTTGTTTACACCTTTCGATGTATCGGTTCGTAGCTCAAAAACGACATGAAAGACCTATATTATTATTTGGAATATCGTTTTTAATAAGCTCATTGAATTCTGCAAACAATTAAAAGAAGACCCAGAGATTGTGGACTTTCTTGCAAGTGACAGTAGAGAAAACAGTTTATTGGCTCAAAGAGGGAAATTAGATTTCTGTAACCTTTAGGACAGAGCTCACCTCCCCCCGCCCCTCACCTCTGTTTTCCTGATGACACCATAACACATTGTTTTCTTTTTTTTGCTCTATGGCCGGCCCTCCTCTTGTGATTTCTCCAGCTAAGCAACGCCCTTGACACATTCCAGTCATCTCGATAGGCCGAGGAATAGGTAGATGGGAACCGTACTACATCTAGGCACTGGTTTGGTGCATCCATTACAAACAGTGTTTCTATCCACGGACAAGAGGTGTGGGGAGGGAAGCTTTCTGCCCCCTGCCCCATCATCTCCGCCGCCGAATAGTTGAGGACACCGCTAATTGTTGGTTACACCTCTGCCACAATATGTCTTTTTGATGAGATATACCTGAACCAGATGCCACAGGCTGTAAGTGTTCTTGAGCATCTTCTCGTGGAGCTTCCTGCCACCCGCCCGCCCACATCATTTTTTATGGCATTTGTGTTAGTTACGCCCCTGCTATTTTCAATCACCTTGATAAAGGAACCGCGACCAGATGTCAGAAGCCAACATAAGCTGAGTTGCATGTTTTTTTTATTTTTTAAGAATAAGCTGGCATACGCTAGTTTATCATTTTTTTAAAGAATCTCATTTCCACAGGTAATCGTTTTGAGAATGACGAGAAGCAAATTATGTGTTAAGAGGATAGTTATTGATTTTCGTTTCCCATTTTTTATGTAGCCCAGATGTGCCAGAAGATACGAAGTCGAAAATGCATTATCGTGCGGAAAGGGGATACAATGGCGTAGCAAAAAGGCAGAGGATAAAATCCCAAGGATTTTGACCTATGTTTATGGTTTCCTCGCAATGCTCTTTTACACTATGAAATTCCAAAATTCATTTTTTTTCCGCATATGAGGGAAGAAAAAAAAACCAAGACAAAAAGAAAATTTTGTTTGCAAAAGGAATTAAAAACGTTTATATGAGTGGCCTTAACTTTTTATGAATAAAATATTATGATCTCAGTATTCTGTATAGCAGCATGGCATGGAGTGATTTTTTGGGGGGGTTTGGGTTTGTATTGTTTTATGGCTTTCTCTGTAAAGTCGTGACTTAGTCCCGTTTTTGACACACATTATGATGGTGGACCAAGGGAAAGCATGGGGCTCTTCAGGGGGAAGGGACACAGTCTTATTGCATGGGGGAAATTGTCCCTTGCCCCTGTATCCAATTGGGTGGTTAGAATGGAGAGGAGGAGGGGGGGGGTTTAGGTACCTGGTTTTCCCAGGTTTTATATTTGTTTTCTGAAGCATGTTGCTTTAAGCTAATGTGCGTGTTTAGTGGAATCTTTTAAAACAAAGAGTTAATTGTAATTGTTTTTATTTTATTTGTAGGAAACGAATAAAGACCAGTGCTTAGTATCTAGTATCATTTCTGTGATATTTTGATAACCGCTGGATACCAAAATAACTACATTCTAAATATAAAACGAATTGCTATGACAGAAGCTAAGTAGGGGCAGAGATTTATAGCCCCAAAAACGTCAAGATAAAAGTAATGTGATAGAAGACAGATAAAGAGAGAAATAGGGATATCTCCGGTCAAGGACATGTAGTGTAGCTCCGTGGTACTTGAGAGCTTGCGCCTTAACGATGGGATCTCTTACCATCGTAAGAATTACATTAGTGCATTGGTGCTGAATGCACCCTTAATAGAGTTCAACATGCGGAGTCAATGTAAATCTTACGTTGGTAGAAGATCCCAATGTACTGCGCAAGCTCTCAAATAATAATATGCTGTGTCGACTTATTGGCACCGAAAGGGTTTGCTGTTCATCATGATGGTGGTTTGAGTAAAAAAAAAAAAAAGAAAAGGTCAGTTAGGAGAAAAAGTCCAAGGGCAAAATAAAATCAGCTCTGGATGAAAGAGTGCTATTTTGGAAATATTCTCAAGGAAGAACTGTGATAGGGAACGAAGTAAATGCATCTGCACTCGCAGGTCCTTGACTTTGTGTTTGACTTGACTTTTTATTAAGCCAAATGAGCTGTGCCAGCAAAATACAACATTATGGTTTAATTTCAGTGCATGCATAGTCATCCGGGCATTGAAGACTGCATTCTAGCCATCATTACTTTCGCTTTTCACTTTTCCATTGTCAGAGGAATATGATTGGCTAATACAGTCTGTCACATTGGCTTTTATTAGCTGATGATCGTTTCCTTTCGGAAGCAAAATTTGATAATGCAATCACTGGAACTGAATAATTTAGAACGGCCTGTTGTGAGTTTTGAAAGTCTGCTTATTTCATTGCGGAGTTTTATCATAAAATGATTTTAAAAAGTAAAAATATTTATTTCGCTTCATCCACTTATTTTTTTTTTGTTGCCGTTCTTAAGTTCTTAATGCAAAATCGCATTAAACGTGAGAACTCTCCATTAAGCTGTGGGGTGTCACGTAATTTAATACTTATTATTACTGTTACATCTTTATCACTTTAGAGTTTTGTTGTTTTTTTTTGGTGAGGTTCGTTCATTACCGTACTGATTTTTTTTCTGTTGTTGTTGTTAAATCGTTTTTAATTTTTTGTTAAAGAAGTTCTCATCGTGAATGTGCAGGTTTACAGCAGGAGACAGCTGGTAACATTTTCGGAAGGCTGGTTCTTGATAACCCTTGACCTTTGATACTAAAAATGTTTTCTGTAATGAAGTTTTTACCCCGAACGCTAAAAGTTTACAGCCAGAGACAGCTGGTTGCAAGTTTTATTTCCGGTTTTGACTCAGAGCGAGTTATTTTTGTCAAAGAATCACTCAGGAGAAATGTTCCCTTGTTGCCATGTGGAGGCAGACCTACTCTGTTGTACACTAAAGATAAAGGGGGTTGGATTTGGATTTTCTTTGGTGATATTAAGGCTTTACCATTGTTCTTCCACCTGTATCGCTCGAAAGTGAGTGAGTGAGTGAGTGAGTGAGTGAGTGTGAGTGAGTGAGTGAGTGAGTGAGTGAGTGAGTGAGTGAGTGAGTGAGTGAGTGAAGACATTTTTAACGACATTCATGCTACATATGAGTGTGAGTGAGTGAGTGAGTGAGTGAGTGAGTGAGTGAGTGAGTGAGTGAGTGACTGACTGACTGACTGACTGACTGACTGACTGACTGACTGACTGACTTAAAAGTAGATAAAAGAAAAAGCGAGTGAAACGGTGACAGTAAGAGTAAGCGAGCAAACAGCTGCCGCGCAATCATTACCATATCTCTTCTCAAGTAAAATCTACGCCTATGCAAACTAGCTTTTTATTCGTTTTTTTTTTTGGTCACCCGTCTTAGTTTCAGATTTGAGGAAAATAAATAATTTGAAATGCGCACTAAAACATCTGTCAGCTAGATCCGTTAGCCTAGCATGGGGCTTTTTCAGCCAGTATTTTTAGGAAAGTCGCTGTGGAACCCTGGCGCCAGATGCGGAAGATAGGTGGCGTGTCCATAGCCTTTGTATCGCTTTCTCCTGCCGTTTTCCTTTACCGTCTTGATAACTTGTCGCCATCTTACAGGATCAACCAGCGGGTGTTTGTAATCTCTCTCCCCCCCCCCCCCNCCCCCCTTCTCTCTCTCCTATGTGTTTATCCCTTTGCCCCTTTGTTTTGTCTGTCTGTTTTTCTGTCTGCTCCATTCTGGAAATCTGTTTATGTTGTGCTTGGTGCTTTTTACTTTATGCCTTTAGAGGAAGGATATACAGGTCATGGGTTCGAATCCTTTTATAGTCATGTTTTTAATGACTTGAGAGAGCATTTTTAGACTACAGTTAGAGCTATATTTCTTACACCATCGGGGCTGCTGATTGTGTACATGACGATAGACGGGCAAAGTCATTCTCGAATGCCAGAGACCGACATTGTAAAATGGCAAAAACATCACATCCTATCTAAGGAGACGAGAAAATGAATGGTCCTGCTTGCTGAGCTTTGCCTGGATACGAGACTTAACGTTTTATAATTCTCATTTAGTGTATATCAGACTTTTGTTTCGTCTCCCAACCCTCACATTTCTGCCCTTTAATCTCTTTATATATAGCTATTAAGTATTTAGAAGAGAAAAGAATGAGTGTAAGGACTGAATGATTACTAGTGAAAGTGAGTGGTACATATTATTATTAAATGTAAAATGTACGAGAACGTTGTGAATGCACGTGAACATGTGTGTGAAGTGTTATTACTTGTAGTGCTTAAAATGCCCATGTGCTGCCCCGTTGCATACTGTATTTTGCCCGTGTACCACGTCTGTGGTCTGAGCGTATTCCTAATAAACTTGTTAAACTTGTTAAACTTTACTGTTTCACCGGTCTAGCTTTTGTTTTTATCGCACCCGCACCTTTTTTATATTTGAAAAAAAAACAACATACAGATATTCAGATTTCTCACCCTGTTCGTATTATATACTTTCAATGAGAAGCAGAAGCGAGGGGTAGGAAGGGATGAATGGAAATTGTAAGAAGTGCCAGTAGGAGGCAAGAGGTAGATATGCTTCTCAAATTCCCACAATAAATGTAGAGAATTTGGCACTCTAGACCTCCAGCGGTTATGACGTCTTTCACAAGGTTGTCAAGATAATTTATCAAAACAGTTATCAAGCAAACAATTACTTTCAACTTTGCTTAAATGCCTTTTCACTTAAATGAAATTCCTTCTTAGATATTAGAATAGTTTCTAAATATAAGTTATTCCAGGAATGCTTGCGCAAAGACCGTATCATAGTATTGAAATATATAAGAGAGACACGGCCTTTGCGCAGGCACTCAGTATCGAGAAGAAATCGCACTTATTTGCGTCATTCACAATGGTAACATCTCTATGCTATCGCAAAGTTGTTAATAAGCGGAGTCAACTTATTAACCTTTTAAACGTGGTTATGCACTCAGTAATGCTTTAGACCATATCTCTGAAAGGACCATCCCGTCCTGACGTTCTCACCCGGATCTGCCCCTGCCGATAGGAAGTTGTGTAAACAGTCCTCACCCCCTGCTCACCTTCGTGTCTCTCGTCAGTTCATAAAACTCGGACGTGCAGGGGAGTCCCGTGAGTACACAAAACTTAAAGCCGCGTTATCTAATTACTCAGATTACTGTTACGGGGGTCAAAAAGTTAAATGGCTGCAGAGTGCAGAGCCGCACATGCGCACGTTTTCTCTCTCTCTCTCTCTCTCTCTCTCTCTCTCTCTCTCTCTCTCTGTGTGTGTGTGGGGGAGGGGAGAAGAGGGGGAGAGGATGGGATGGGTGAAAGCATTAGCTAGTTGTTTTCGTTTCGCGCTAATTACTGCATCACCTTTTTTATGTTATTTATGCATTCTGAGGAGGATTAAAAGATACGAACAGATGCCAGTGTTTTTTTCCCCCTCTGATGGCTGTGTAAGCTTTTATACCCGTCACTGACTTAACAAGGTGTCCTGAGCCATAATACTTAAATATTTACTATCTAGCATCCCAAAGTATGTTTCAAGATCAATTATTTTTGAGAACGTTGGTAGTAAAGTCCATCCATTTGAAAAAATGAGTACCTGGGCTATAGGCAGCGGAAGATCATGTGAGAATGCTAGTGATCAGCCCCTGTTAAATGGCAGCGGCACTGTGAGCTCTCGGAGGAGTTAAGAACGTCGTATGGCGATCAGGCCTGCTGGGGTAATAATAGTGTGAAGTCACGTGAGCAGGCATTAGCCTGGATGCGATACGTATAAACCGCATTATTATTGTTATTGTTATTATTATTGCTTACAATTGCATACCGATATGACCTTCATGCTTAATCGTAAGTTTCTCCCTCTCCCCCCCCCCCCCCNAAACCTCCCTTTCCTGTCATAGTCCTTTCCAAATTTCATCTCCTCCACCCGCTTAACTACTGTAATGCTCTGAAATTATGTGTTTGCAATTCGGGATGTATTAGAGAAGATATCGTACAATCATCTTCTCTTAAGCGCAGCTCCTCGGGAGCATACTTAAAGTGTGATTGAAAGAAGTTGCTGTTATCTGATGATGTTTATACAGAAATGTGCGAAATGTTGCCATTAAGTGGAAGTTAGGATTATCCGGGTTGTAGTTAAGCGAAGTCTACTGACCAAACATTGCAATGTGACGAAACCGTCATCAGGTCCGAAAAAGCTGCTGTCGACGCCTACAAAGAGCCTCGCCACCCCCTTCCCACCCCCTCTTCCCTCAGACCTCGTCCTGCAGGATGGCGATTCTACCAGTTGAAACATACAGCCCAGAACTCAGGAAACGGCTACAACGAACAATATGGCCCTAGGCCTCACCACATAAAAGCTGGGAACAAACTTGAATAAACAATGCATGTATAGTGTTTACTGTATTTTCATGATGTCTTCAGGTTTTGGGTTGCCAGAATGCAAAAGCCTTGCCAAACGTGGGATTGTAATTTTTTTTTTGCACTAAGTCAACCAGACCTTCAGTCTCCATCCATCCATCCATCCATCCATCCATCCATCCATCCATCCGTCCGTCCGTCCATCCGTCCGTCCGTCCATCCGTCCGTCTGTCTGTCTGTCTGTCTGTCTGTCTGTCTGTCTGTCTGTATTGAGTCAAAGAGCTTATAGCCCACATACCGCTAGATCGGTTAAAACAAAAAACAAAGTCATCTGTTTCTCTCCCCCTTATTCATCGTTTTTTCCATTCTCTTTTTTTTTTCACAGCTATCTCTTGCATCTCTTGTTATCTTCCTTGACATCCATCTATTTCTTTTCCCCTCTTTGAAGCTTTGAAGTGTCCATAATTTATTTGTTTGAGTGTCTGCTTCCTTTCCGCGAGCATGACTGCTCATCTCGATTTTGCCTGTTAGTTATACAATATGGACCACAGTGGCTGCATCAGATGTTGGAGACTTTAAATCTCTGCTTTGCTTTGCGTCATAAACCTTATCATTCTCTTACAAACAGTACGCTACTTTTAGGGATGTTATCTGAATCTATATATCTCTCCATCTGAAGTGAAATAATATATCTATTTATTATCTTTACCGCTGTTTTCTTATCTACGTCGTATTTGTATCGTAAAGTACATGCAGACAGTAATCTGCTTTATCTCACGTTTGACTCAATGGCAACTTCTTTTCGTTAACAGTATCAACTCTGCTACACAAACAAATTTGATCAAATCATAGAGCGCTTACACCCCTCCGTTTTTGTTGGTTCTTTTTGTGTAAAATAAAAATTATGCCAAAGTTTTGAAGTGGGGACAAGTGGCGGATTATTTATGACTGACAGTTCATAGAAGTCAAACACACTGTTCCATTTATGGCACTCCTCGCTTAATTGCAAGTTTTTCCATGCTCTCGAGTAACTGTGATTAAATGAAGTGGACGGTATCTCTCCATCCGAAATGAGATAGCGCAAGATTTATTGTCTTCCCCTTTTCCTTCTTAAGACTATAACAACATGAGTTTTGCTTCCGCAGACAGGTTTAGTATTGCCCTTCATACTGTCAGCGTTACATTTTTCTGTTGTTGATGTCCTTAGCGGCGTCATCCTGGGTTTCGCTGTTGTTGTTGTTGTTGGTGGTATTGTTGCTGCCGTTTTTGTTGCTGTCACGATCTTGCCTGTGGTTGTTGGTGTTGTTACAGCTCCTGCCGTCGACGTTCTGACATTTGTGTTGTTATTGTAGCTGTTGCTGTCACTGCCTTCGTCTGTAAAGCTGATGCTGAATGTGTGTGCTTGCTCCTTTCTTTCTTTCTTTCTTTCTTTCTTTCTTTCTTTCTTTCTTTCTTTCTTTCTTTCCTTCTTTCTTTCTTCCTTCCGTCCCTTTTTCTTTCTTTCTTTCTTTCTTTCTTTGTTTGTGTGTTTCTTTCTTTCCGTCCCTTTTTCTTTGTTTCTTTGTTCTTTCTTTTTCTTTCTTTCTTTCTTTCTTTCTTTCTTTCTTTCTTTCTTTCTTCCTTCCGTCCCTTTTCTTTCTTTCTTTCTTTCTTTTTTTCTTTCTTTCTTTCTTTATTTCTTTCCGTCCCTTTGTCTTTGTTTCTTTCTTCTTTCTTTCTTGCTTTCTTCCTTCCGTCCCTTTTTCTTTCTTTCTTTCTTTCTTTCTTTCTTTCATTCTTTCTTTCTTTCTTTCTTTCTTTCTTTCTTTCCTTCTTTCTTTCCGTCCCTTTTTCTTTCTTTCTTTCTTTTTTTCTTTCTTTTTTCTTCCTTCCGTCCCTTTTTCTTTCTTTCTTTCTTTCTTTCTTTCTTTCTTTCTTTCTTTCTGTGCCTATAGCATCGTGTAGGTGCAGGTTGGAAGAAGGATAGGCCCGGAATGTTTTTGTAAGACAAACAACATGCTTTATAGGAGAAATGAAGGCAATAAATATAGACCTGTAGACTAGTCTTGAAGAGTGAATCTGTTCTTACTCACATGGCAAATATAATTTCCTGTATCAGTGCTCACACATTGCACAGTCCGCGTTTTCTATCTGCCAGCACACGGGGATGTCAGTCAAGGGGAAGTAACTGATATTAGCTCTGGGAGCTGCAGCCTGATAATTTTATGTTGTTTTTACCAATGATGATATGACTGTATTATGAAGATGCAGTGCATAATATTATTATCATGAAACGTTCTGATGAAATGTTGTTGATGATGATGATGGTGATGATGATGATGATGACGACGATGATTTCATTTCTATTGATAAAGGCCTTAGAGCCGAAACGTTTGGGTGTCATTTTTGATCCTAATTCTTTGCTAGATTTTTAATAAATTCCCTGAATTAAGGTTGAGCTTTTAATTTTTCTTAGTTTTAAATGATGACGACGATGATGATGATGATGATGATGATAATTTGTTTGTGTTTGGTCATTTACTTTTGTGATGCGAGTTCGCCTGTTACGAGTATTGAGATAGTGTGTGATTGTGTTGTATTCACTTATGTTGTATCCCTGATGACGGACATTTAGGTCCGAGATTTGGATAGGCGTAAAAGCTATCAGTTGAGAGCGTCTGTATCTATTGCATATGATGATGATTATTATGATGATGATGATGATGATGATGATGTGGTTTGAAACGCATACAAGTACTTTGATCTCTACAAATTTGGGTTTCATGGTTTGTTTGTTTTTATGCGTTATCTTTTACCTGTTGCGGTTGATGTTACGCTATGAAATTATAGTTTCCACCTGCTCACAGATGGACGATCTGAATAGTGTACCGAGGGCGGATTACTGGGGGTGTGAAGGCCCAGGCTGTACAATGATACTGCGGTCCGCCACAGGCTTTCGATGGATTTCTTTCTAGATCTAGTTTCAATATAAAACGATTTTTCTTTTGAATGTGTTTTATGGCAGCCTCAAGCTTGTGATCAAGATATGATATCTTAAAAGCCAAGATTTACCATTTTTTTTTGTTTTTTTATATATTTTGGCCAAAAATTTAACCTTTGCAAGGCGAGCACCTGTATAAGACCACCACTGTTTAGTTTGACTGTACCATCCCCTTCTTGAGATTTCGGCGAAGATCTGCCCCTGTAAGATAGAGGTTGTGGACTCGCAGTTCCGTTATCCTTAATCGCTCTGGTACTCACGGCCATTTAGAAGTTCATCAATCTTCATGAGCACACACACTCGTGAGTAGAAATACTCTGCTGGTACTCTGATGGTCGTGTCCAGTATATGTAGTTCTCAGTGGGAGGAGGTAATGAAGTAGGTGAGTTTGTTTCCGTTTTCTCTCCGCTTCTTATTTCTGTTTTTTGTTTGTTTGTTTGTTTGTTTTGGTGATTTCACGTACGTATGGTCGAAGTTATCCTCTTCCACTTCCTCTTTCTACTTTTTCTCCTCCTCCGTTTTATGTTTTTATCCCTTTAATATTGCAGCATTATTATTCTCTTAATTTTCTTTCCCCATCTCTCCTTCCTCTCTTTAACATCATCGCTAAGTATAACGTACATGTATATTGTACGTCCTTACCGTTTGTTGCAAACAGCGTTTAGACGCACCGGTACGCCTAGTGGCTCAGAAGTAGTATTCCCATGTTATATCCGACGTGTACGTACGTCCAACTTCCTGTATAATGAACTATTCCCTAATGAATGCTGATGACTTAATGAGTTGATGGTAAGTTGGTGATATCAGTACTGAAAAAACAAATGACGAGCGAAAGCGTCGGTCTTCATCCTCTTCAGATTTTTCTCCTTCAATCTGAAATCCTGCATATACTATCCTCTATACTCCGTTTGTACTCTTTCTTCTCTTGCCCCTGTTTTTCTTCATCTTCTCCCTTTTATTTCCTTCCGCTTCTTGTGTTTCATATTCCTCCACCTCCCTTTTATTCCTGCTCTCTATCTTTTCTTTTCCCCACCCACACCATTCTTCATTTTGTCCCTCATCTACGCTAGGATCCTGCTCACCGCAGCCCTCATTCTAGCATTGCTATTGTTGTTTCTTGTTTTTTCCCCCCTTGATTTGAAGATTAGCTAACAGGTGATAAGAGTCTTATTCGCCATAGTAAGAACCTTTCTGTTTTTGTTTTTTTCACTTTCAAGATGGCTGACAATCAGCACTATTTTTTTTTCTTCCCCCATTAGCGCAGTAATCTGGCAGCGGTGATAAGATCTGTCAGTCCAATACTTCGTCTGCCATGCCAGCTGACAAAAGTCGGTTGATTTATGCTAACGAAAGCATTAAAGGGCGCTCTTGAACCCTGCTTGTAGTGCTTCTTATCAAAATATTTCTTTTCCAGACGGTTAAACTATCAAAGGGTGTGTCCCCATAGGTTTCACCATTTCAAACTCTAAGATTGTTTTCACAACTTGTTTATAAGTTTGGAAATGAAACGCAGCCGTTAAGGTGGTGAGCTGAGGAACTCGTAGTGAACGCACCGGATATGACGTAATGCTGCGCGTGCAGGTGTGTATTGTTATAGAGAGTAGGTTTATCATTTTTTGCTATTTGATTTCGACGGCGATTCGGGTTTCGTTGTCGGAATAAATGTAGTATAACACATGCGACTGTTACAGAAGGAATGAGGCTCTGAATAAACCAATCATAATGTTTAAAGCAATAATTTTCTCCCCTGAAAAGTAGCATTGTTAAGCCAGAGTCCGGAATCTGATGTAATATGCAGGCTACCGGGGATTAATCTGAAACACAAAAGGATTTTCCCGGGAATGAGCCAATCTGCATGGTACTTCATTGCTGGCGAAGAAGATATTATCAACTTGGAAACCAGACAGGAAATCTCTTTTTTTTCAATCTTACCTTTACTCTTCCCCCTCCCTAAAAAAAACCAACCTGTATAAAGTCACCACCTGTCTAAGACGACCACTTTCCTAGGAACGAACGATGCCGGCCTTATCAACTTCCGTTGTGATATCATGACCGTAAAACTATTTATGTTATTGCGGCGTGTGAATTGGGCCTCTTCCGCTTCATATTGTATTTATCATGACGTGTGTGTGCGGCTCGTACTTCATTGTTTGGATAACCTATCTTGAGCCGGAACAGTTCTCCCCCCATTGTCCTCAAGGTAATGCGAGCCAGGGCAGGGATGGTGAGGTAGATTAAACCTACTGTGCTCACTCAGGGTACTCACACTGAGGGCCGTAGTGATCCCTCTCCCCAGACAGGGAGAATTAATTACGGGCGAATTTGTATTATCAAGATACTTTCATCACTTAGGATCAACAATATCCCATATGGATTAGCTGTAGTTTCATGTGTGAGATACGACAGTACTGCTGTCAAGGAATAAGGAATCCTACACAGCATTACATGTTATCCTAGAGCTGTGAGCTTCCAAAGCTTCAACACTCCATCCCCAGCCCCCACCCCTCCATTGCAGGAGCTACAGACTGGTAGTCACGGCCCTGCTGGCACGCTCACACATGCTCACTTACAAACTGCACGTGAGTTTGATTATTATACATATCAACTCTCACGAATTCTTGCGTCACCAATGAAGTATTATGTAGAGGGCATTCTCACAATGGATAGGGACAATAACAAGGGTGCTAATTAGGATCCTTTATTGCAGGGGCTACGGGGGCTGATAGTCACGGCCCTGCCGGCACACTCACGTGCTCACTTAAAAATTGCACGTGAGTTTGGTGATTGTACGCAGCAATTCTCCGAGTTCTTGCGTCACTTGTAAAGGGCATTCACACAGTGGATAACGACAATGATAGCACAGTGGTAGTAAGTCTTAGAAGTAGAAGTAAATGGCACGGTGTGATCTCCGCACAATAGACGGTAAAAAATGCCCACTTTGCAATAATAATATGCTAGAGATGACTTCGTGGTTTGTTGTTGTTGTTGTTGTTGTTGTTGTTGTTGTTGTTGTTTGTTTGTTTGTTTGTTTGTTGATAGGGAAAGGCAAGATTTATGTGGAAAAAATTTTTGGTGATCCATTGTTATGAGTTTAAGTTGACCTTTAATTATTATTCAAGGATAATTTAATTGCAATTAATCTTTTAATGGCAGCTTTTGCTTATTCATAACATATTCCCACCAACATTACACGTATTGTATTTCTGTATGATAGTTACTCAACATTCATCCCTGCTTTTAATCGCAACTTTTCATGGGTTGCTATTAAGCGAACTTTCATTCCATTTGAATGAATGGAGGAGGAAAAGATAGGGCCTCAAGTCAAGCTGATAATCTTGACACTACTAGAAAAATTTCAGATGGGGAAGGGGCACATCGAGTGTATGGGTTAAAGCCATGCCGCTGGAGAAAAGAGGAAAAGAAAGAACAAGTGTGGATGAGAGTTTGAAGAAGGTATAGAGGGACGTATCAATACATGCAGCTGGGAATCTCATTTTTTTTTTTTAGAATTCCAGGGAAACAGACCATAATTTTGAGTTTGTGAAGTGCTGGAGGTCGTAAGGAAATAACGGTAAAACGTTGAAAGTCTTGATCTCCCCGTTAATACCGAGTTTCACTATATAAGAGGTTTGATGTCATGAAGTCATTACTCTAAACACAGCGTCATGTAACACACAGGCACCAGACAGGTCCAGCGTTAGCAGTTGTTTGTTTTTGCGTTGATACGGTCTTGACAATTTCCCCAAATCACAGGGCGTATTCTGACGTATGTCTGCTCGACAAGTCGGATAATCTCCCCTCGATGACCTACATCTGTCGACTTCCGGTAATTGTGAAAACAGAGAACATTATTATCCTGGGATGCCATAGGTTTAGAGCTGTTGTATATTGTATCATAAACTTGCTACTAACAGAATATTAAGGCACATTCCGAGGCTATGATATGAGGTATTGTAAGGTGTTGAATTTTGACACATCAAGGAAATGATGATACTTCATACATTTATTTTGGTAGTGACTTGATGCGTGGCATCATCATCATCATCATCATCATCATTATGTTTTTCATCATAATCATAAATGTCTTATTATGAAGAAATGTTCTTTCATGCATATCATGGTATGGTTAGAAGTTGGGATGAAATAAAGCATTAAAAAAAAAAGAAAACCAGTGAACTCAGCACAGATAACAGTAAACATAACACAGATAACAACAACAACAACAACAACAACAACAACAACAACAACAACAACAACAACAACAAACCGTTTTAAAAAAAAAGACGATGCATTCAAATGCATTCAAATGCATTCCATGCGTTCTCTTGCACCATGTCCATTTATACAGCTACAACTTTGCTCACACAGCCAGAGTATATGTGAGAAGAGGAGAAATATGCAATTCTGAGCTTCCTCATAGCAACATGTTTCCAGATACTCTAAGGGAAGGGGACGGGCAATATGTAGTCTTCCTATAGGAGGTGATACTGATTTAAGTGTTACTGCCTTTCAGCGGACACATACATTGTTATTATTGTTAGACATCAGCATGCCGGGATTTCGTTAGCACCAGAGACCATGGATTTCTCTAGGGTTCACTCTCCCGT
This sequence comes from Ellobium chinense, assembly GCA_033807755.1. NCBI lineage: Eukaryota > Metazoa > Mollusca > Gastropoda > Ellobiida > Ellobiidae > Ellobium > Ellobium chinense. Next base: position 2,066,973 of record JAWQUT010000015.1, on the reverse strand, counting down.
ATCCCTTTTGTTGTGTCCGACTTAAGAGGAATATTAGGACCCTCTCGTCGTCTCTCTAGTGTAGTGGTTTTTGTGCACAAATTCTAAAAGTTTTCTATGGCGCAGACGGTGTGGCATAGATTATGGAGGCGTCTTCCTCACTGTGAGTGAAATTAGTTTTTTTCTTTCTGACTGTGAATTTTGGCAGTATTCCTCAGACCAAAGCTAGACGTTGAATAGCTGGAAGCAAATTTAGTAGCATAGCAATGCACAATCCGCTATTGTATGAACCGTTATTTCGTCGAATCGTTCAAGTGCTGCTTATTATTGGACGATGCGTGTCTCTTATGGAAAGTGAAAATTCCCAATCCAGACAACTTTTCCTGGCCATTACAAGGCCGAGAGCCTCAAGCCAAATCACTTCAAGCGGCCACCGGTTAACCCCGAGGTGGCCCCTAGGCCCTTTTGTTAAGTCTAATCTCTTCCTCTCGACGCCTGACCTCTGACCCCGTCCCGGCCACTCACCGAACTCCTTCATGTGATAATCATTAGTTGGACATACCAGCCAAGGGGTCATGGGTCTGCCTTTATTCTCTTCTGCGTAGATCTTTTACGAGATTTTTCTTCATTTTTTTTTTTTTTACGATTGGTCTCTGGTCGAGTGTGCATGGAATAAATAGTTTTCACTAGTTTCACTAGTTTTCACAGTGAGGGTCGTTACTATAGTAGAGAACATCTAACATGAACTAACGGGTACTTAAAATCCGATGTAAGTATTCTGTCGTCCCGATTTGTACCTTCTCTGCAATGAGTGATGGTTAAAAAGAACTTCTCTCAAAATGAACTTTGATCCTTAGACATTCAGATTAAGCGAATTCTACTGTTACATAGACCCTTCACAAATCTTGATTTTCTTTGTGTCTTTTCATCAGCGCCATGCCTTTTAACAACCTCAACCTTTTAGCATTCCTTATGTTACTGTCACATATGCCAATATCACAAAATGACGCCATGTGTTTAGAGTTGATATCATATATGAATCAGTCAATAGTGTTCTTGAATTTATATTTAACATTCCTTATATTACTGTCACATAATATGCCAATATCACAAACTGACGCCATGTGTTTAGAGTTGATATCATATATGAATCAGTCAATAGAGTTCTTGAATTTATACAGAGAATCGGACATTCTGTGCTATTTAACCACAAAGATCGAATGAAGACTTCACGATTTCGACTGAACATGGATAGCTGAGATAATATGTTACACCATTACATGATAGTAAGTAATAACGTTCTCTGACCAAAACCATCTTTCTAGACAATCCTGTCTCTGTTATCCATATGCCCCCTCCTTTTCTTCCACTACCGTGGCTAATGTCATAGTCTAGACTTCAGTGTTTAGAACCTGCTGAGTTAGGGACAGGGTAATGGATCTGACCTATGGTATACTCTGTGTTATCGTATAACGTCGTATTTCACAAAAATTAGACTTGAAGAAAACGGGAGTTTATGCAGTCTTTTTATAAGTCTGAATAAAAAAACCACAACAACAACAAGGCTAGATGTCTAATGCCTTTTGATAAATTCACGTTCTTAGTTTATTTTTTTTTCCTTTTCAAGATCTGGTTTCAGCCTCAAAGTGATATCAATATTTGTATGATCTAATTTGTGCAATACGACGTTACAGGTCAGCAGCAACGATAATATGTGAGAAAGTTCAAAACAGTGCACTTAATATACACTGTACTCTATGAACTGCACCGCCCTGAAACGGCGGAAGGGTGGTATGGAGAGAACGGAATCACATGTTGCCTCTTTATAGGCATGAAGAATTCAAGATTAGATGTTGAATCCCTCATGATATTGTTAAGTCCTTAAGTTTATTAGATCAGTTCCGGCCTCAAAGTCTCAACAAAATGATGATATCAATATTTGTCTAACCTAGTTTGTATAACATCTCGTTATGAATCAACATCAATAATACCCAATATGTGAGAAAGTTTAAACCAGTGCACTTAATATACACTGTACTTTATGAACTGCACCGCCCTGAAAAGGCGGAATACTGGTATGGAGAGAACGGAATCACATGTTGCCTCTTTATAGGCATGAAGAAGTCAAGGCTAGATGTTTAACGCCTTATGATGTTGTTAAGTCTTTTAGATCAGTCCCGGCCTCAAAGTCTCAACAAAATGATGATATCAATAGTTGCCTTACCTAGTTTGTGTAACATCTCGTTATAAATCAACATCGATAATACCCAATATGTGAGAAAGTTTAAACCAGTGCACTTAATATACACTGTGTGTACTTTATGAGCTGAACCACCCTGGAACAAAAGAAAAGTCGGGGTCTTGAGCGAGCGGGCGCGAGGCGGGCAGTAAAGCAGTGCCTCTCGAAGGAAAAGATCGAGCCGAACAACTCTTTTCCGCTAGCTCGAGTAATCGACCTGAATTTTGAGGATCGAGCACACGTTCGCTCCGTGTTGGTCCGATCTTTTTGAGTCGTTTATCTAGCTTGACAAGCAGTTGAATGTGCCTAGAGTTGCAAGTTATCATCCAAACTTCATTGTCATGGTCCCTATATAAACAGGTAACAGCAGTGAAACTATTATTGTTAGAAAGCAGAGATATGCTGCAAGGATTGTGTGCGGAGTGTTTGTTTTGGTATCGGCGAGCATAATTTTTTTATTTATATAGAGAGATTTAAAATAAAATAAAAAAAAAATATTGAAGGCTGAAAGAAAACGTGTCCTCATAGAGAAGTCAAAGGATTTTTTTTTTTTTTCGTTTTGGCTTAAACATCACCCTAGTGCAATCTTAGTTCGAGCGCCGATCCTTAGTCTTTAGGGTCACTGGCGCAGCACTGGGAGTCTAAGCCCACAGAACAGTGTCATGTTCGTAAGTTTTAGAGCTTATGCATGATAAACGATGTCGACATTAAGAATCCGCCTGAAATTCTGATCAAAATCGTACCAAAATTTGCATGTTGGCCTAATCTGTGAATTACCACCTTATTCGTTGGCACCGACGAGATAAGACGTGAGAAACTGGACGTACATTATTATGATTCATACTGTGGCGCAGGAGCTGGTCTTGGTGACAGATCTACCAACAACAACAACAACAACAACAACAACAACAACAACAACAAACGGACGCCATAGTTCTACCTCTAACATGAAACTTACACCCCCACCGTACAGGATCTGCAGGATACACCTCTGCCAGGTGTGAAAGATGTTAACCATACGCTACATTCGAGCGTACGGCGTGACCTCGGTAGTTTGCCTAATGGGACCTGGAAACACACATCAGAGAATGGGGAAATTGAGGGAGGTGCTTGGTGAAACACTGGTCTGGAATGGGGGAGGGGGCGCGCAGGGTGTTCAGTGGTTAGCTGTTTTCCGTGTTGTTGTTGTTATCGTGCTGTCCTTCTTCTTCTTCTTCTTCTTCTTCATCTTTTCTCCTTCTTCTCTCCGTTTTCTTCTTCTCCTTCTTTTTCTTCTGCTCATTTTTTCCATCCTGCTGCTGCCTCTTCTTTTCCATCTTCTTCTTTTACTTTTTCTTTTTCTTCTTCTTTTTCTCATTTTCTTCTTCTTCTTCCTCCTCTCCTCCTTATTCGTCTCCTTCTATTTCTTCCACTCCTTCTTCTTCCTCTTCTTCTTCTCCTTCTTCTTCTTTATAGAAGAAGCACAGGCGGACTCCACTGAATTCAATAAGTTATTTTTAAGCTGTCGTTTACTTAGATCTAGCTCTGTGCTTGTATAATGAATGTTGATGTTGTGATTGCAGTTGACGGTGGTGGTGGTTCTGTTGTTGCAATTCCTGTTGGCGGTTATCCTAGCCGCTTTCATCTCACTTTTCAGGGATTTGGCTGGCGTATATGTTGGCAAATTCAGTCTTAAAACTAATTCTCCATAACTCTTCCTATGTCTTTCCCCCCTCTCCTTCTGTCTCTCCCTCCCAATAATTCTTTTTCTTATTCTCTCTCTCTCCCTCTCTCTCTCTCTCTCTCTCTCTCTCTCTCTCTCTCTCTCTCTCTCCGTGTCTCTGTGTACCTCTTCACCTCTCTCTCTGATAGTTGTAGTAATGTTCGATTGATTTAACGTCGGCTGAGACAAGGTGGCCATATTCGCCTTCTCTCGTTCTCGCTCCTTCTTTCTCACTCTCTCTCTCTCTCTCTCTCTCTCTCTCTGTGCCTCTTCCTCTCTCTCTCTCTGTGCCTCTTCCTCTCTCTCTCTCTCTCTCTCTCTGATAGTTGTAGTAGTGTGGGCTTTATTTAAAGTTGGCTAACCGATCTCTCTCTCTTTCTCTCTCTCTCTCTCTGGATACTCAAGTACATGCAATTACTTAATGTTAACAAATAATAATTACTGCAACTGCAATGAAAATACATCCATAGCTGTAAGTAAAATGCATACATATCATTCATGATACACTTCTATTCATCCCATGAACTTAGGACTCTTTTTTTTTAAATTTTTACTTGTCACGCAGTGATCCTTGTCATATTGTCATACAATATAAATTATGCATAATAATTATGGAAATACGGGTACCAATATGTGATGCATCATCACACAATCGATAATATATGGCACATACCAGGGTGGACGAAACTGAGTGAAATGGTGGTTGGAAATCAAAATTAATATATAATTTTTAATGCTCATCCCCCAAGCTGTCATATTTTAATGATTCAGTAATATTTTGATCTCTATCTCTTCATTCACTTGTAGCCATAATGGCATCTGCGACATATATAACGGATGTTATGATAATGTAGCAATGATATAATTATCATTGTGCCTATTTGTCAAAACCTGTTTCCAACGAAAGGTCAGTTATGACTGATTACAATGACGAACCACTCGATCCCACAGGAATGCGTGTAATGCTAATAATTGTCTAAGTTCTGCATCCATAATTTGAGTCAAACTTACTCACACACATATTATCGCAGCGTTCACACGAGGACTGCTGGTGCTCGTTGACCAAGGCGCGTTATAAGCCAGCCCCGAGTCCCCTTCCCCGGGCAGCACGACGTATAAAAATGATTTTCTGGCAAGTTCAGGTGCATCATAAGCCAGCCCACTTCCATCCCCCCCCCCCNGGCTCTTCGTTTACATGTGATTTGCTGGTTGATTCAGGAGCGTCGTTGATCAGCCCCCTTTCCCTCTTTCACCCTTCTCTCGTGCTTTGCTGATTGATTCAGGCCAGCCTTTACTCCATCTTCCACCATATGCACTTGGTTTCTTGGCTGATTCAAAAACGTCTTGGGCTCAGCCCCCTCCCTGTCCCCCACCTCCACCAACAAAAAGTCATCTTCTGTCTTCCATAGTTAGTTCCTTAATTGATTCAGGTCCGTCATAGACCTGCCCCCTTTCCCTTCCTGCAGTGCGGTAGGCTTATGTTTACATGTCTGGGGGTTAGAACCCCCCTGTCAGGCATCCGTGTAGCAGTCCAAACACGCAAACAGGCTTGAGTACACACAAGATGAGTCTATTGCAAACCATGGCTTCCAACTTGGGAGACTATAGGACAACAGAGAAAAAGAGCAGGACAAAGTGAAGGGGCGGAGATGCACCTTCGAGCAGTGAATTTGGGGAGGGGGGGCTATTGGTGGAGGGACAATTGGGGAGGGGGATAGGGTGTTGTATTAGCGAAAAACTGGTTAGAACTTTGGGAGGGGGTGGGTCCACGGGGAGAGATATGGATAGATAGAAAGGGTTTGTTTGTGAGGGGAAATGGATGGAGGAGAGGAAGAAAAGGGAAAGTAAGAGAAAACACAAGAGGAGACAGTGATTGCCCCATCAACTCCCTTTCCCCGGAGAGCCTCCACTGTGTGAATGGACTCACCCCATCTCTCTCTCTCTCTCTCTCTTCATTCCAACACACGTACTCACCTCCAATACTACCAAAGACCCGAGCTTGCACCTGCAGTAAAAATGCAGTAAAAATCGATGTTGTTAAATTCCAACGTCACTCGTTAGCAATGCATGCATGCTGTAACTGAATTTCGAAGAGTCCCCCTTCCTCCCCTCACCCCTTCACCATATTATTATCTCAACCGTCCTATGAGGTGGGTAGCTACGGCCCCGGGAAAACGAGAAAGGGATTCAGAGAGCAAACGGGCCCCATTTGGTCAGTTAAGACTTAGCTACACATAACACTGGAACGAGATGCAGGAATTAGGATGGGAGGAAAGGATGAAACAAAGAAGAGACAAAGATAGTGTGGGTGGGTGGTTGGTTGGACGAACGAATGAACGAATGAATGAATGAATGAATGAGCAAAGAGACGTTGTGTCCTGCCAAGCTTCTTGTCCCTGCCTTGCACTCCCCTACCCCCCTTCCCCACCCCACCCCCATCACTACCTCCCCCACGTCCTTTCCACTCACCAAGTCAGGTGACAGCACCAAGGACCAGAGAGCCCCGTACAATAACGTTGTGTTACATCTGTGCGACCAGCAGCCAGCGGAAAATTGCCTCATTATTTCCTTGCGGTGACATTTTTCTGTGCAAGTTTTTGCCTTAGGGTCCTGCTGCTGCTGCTGCTGCTGTAGTCTAGGCTGGGCCTGGTCCAAAGAGGGCCTAGTGTAGTCTACCCCCATTGTGGGTTGTTGTGGATCTCCGATTAGTCACACTCATGATATTATACCATAACGGCGTGTTCACAGTGCTATGTTTCATACAGGTGGTGAAATTAGCGTGTCAAGCATAGAGTGCTTCTTTCATAGCCAATGTTAACGCTCGGCGAAACTGTCGCTCAGAACTAAAATTTTACTCGGATTTGATGTGCCTGGTCGAAGTCAGCCTGAGTTAATCACTTCTGGATACTACGTTACTCACATATCTGTTTATAACGAAATGGATTAACTGAGTGTTTATTGGAACTCTTTATATCGGTATTACAGTACTGTGCCTTAATGATAGAATTCTCAGCTCTGACAAGTCTGTAAACAGAATACTGGTTTTGGTTTTCTACGATAAAAGATTACTGATAAGCAACACATTGTTTTAGTAGAGACTATAGTTCACCCATTATGAGTTTGTTTAAACTCTAGAACGATTTACTCAGTGATGTGGTCCATGTTGAGGTGGATCATAACGTTGAATTTCACATAGTTATAATCTGGAGAGAAAAATAAAAATACAACGGGATCATGGAGATCTAATTCCTCATAGAGTTTTGCCGGTTTTAAATGTTTGAAATCGTAGATAAGAAATTCTCTTATTTGCAGAGTGAGGCAAAAGAAGATCTTCAAAAGAAGACAACAGAGAAAAAAAACTTAAGAGTGTTTCTGCCCCTTGACTTCCTGTCATTCTCAAGGGTTTGGGCCACACTTGGATCATGACTTGCAAATGTGTTTCTCTTGACATTTTTTTTTTCACCTCGAGAGGGATTTAAACCCGCAGCCTCCAGTTTTTTAATTCTTTGCAACATATCTTCAAGGTCACCGCAGTCTGTACTAAGTCATGAGTGACCACAGAGATCGACTAGGCATAAAGCTAGTGATGGTCGAGATTCGTATCAAAAATTCGAATCCATCAAAACCTCTTATCCTGGGTTCGAATCCGGATTGGAATCCTAAAATTGGTCTGGATTCGCATCCTTCCGTTCATGGGAAATATAAAGCAAAAAAGGGAAATGAGGCTCGATTTTTAAGAAATCTCTATGTTCTTTTAAAATGTGGGTCTTTGTTCAAATGCACAGCTGTAACCCTTTAGTTTATTTAACATGAAACTACATTATGAAAGACTCCATGTAGAATCAAGCGGCCATTGTCTTGTCACTCTAGTAAGTGCATGCGGAAATTCCAAAAAAACATCTCCCTCCCCTCGGGATTCGAATCCTGATTTGAATCCATCGAATCCTAACTCTTCCGAATTCGAATCCTGTAGGATTGAAATTTGCCCAGTCTTACTTAAAACTGTCATGTTTTCTCGGCAGCGAACCGTGTGCTCTCTGTCACTTGTCTCCGTTGCATAAATCTCTTTCTCTAAGTTACGGCAGTAAAAGCTGTGCCGTTCCATCGTTAATGCTGGAAGGCAAAGCTTCCCCTACAAATGACTGTAGACTCTGTCTCTATTCAGAAATATTTGATTTTTATTTAAGAAACACGCATTTGCAAACGGTGTTGTAATGAGACGCTCCAAAATGAAACCAAGAAACTAGTTTATTAAAATTTTCGTTCCTATGAAACGTGGATCTTCTTCAGTACAGTAAATTCAAATGAAGAGAATAAAAACAAAGAAAGGGATGGTGCATTCAGGAACAGTCTCTACTCAGAAAGATTTGTTTTCATAGTTCAATCAGTAGATGTTCTTATATCAAGTTCCTTTACCGTAATGTTCGGAGAGTCAGTAAACTAGTGATCTGCAAAGTTTCTACGCAGTATGAACGGCTTTACTTATCGAATTCAGAAAAATGGCTTGACGGTATGAAGTGCATGATGTGTCCCGTCATGTGTTCCTTCTTCTTCTACACCCCAGACGGGCCTTTAAACTTTTTTTCTCAAATCTAAGTCAGTTAAGGAGTTCCTAGCCTAATGTATTCATATATTTCATCAAAAACCATAAATATTTTGTTCTCTTGCTCTTACAGCAAGGGGAAGATGGTAAAAAAAGGAATTTATTTCTTTGTAGGATCTAGAACCGCTAGGTTAGACTTACAAATGGCATATGAGTGGCAGAGCATGGTGTTGATGATGCATTTGAGCTGGATACCCTTCTCGAATCCGAGATAGAAATAAAAGCAAATCCTCTCGCACGCTACATATGCTAGAATTGGCTATCTTCAAACTTGAGGAATGGGACTAATCCGCCGATAGTTCATGTTGTCAGAAGTTCAAAGCAGCACTTAACTCCACGGACTCAGTCTACAGCCTCGCTTCCTACCCCCGCCCCCGCCTCATGGCTTGTTACGGAATTGTGCATTGAAACGTCAGTGCGGCCTTTTAAAGCGTTACCTTGAGGTTTTAAGGGAGTGCACTCTGTGACCACCTTGGCTTTGGTGCTCGTGAGAATCTGAAACAGTAAAGATTACTTTAACTTTCTTTTTCCACTTTCCTTCCAGTCTTGCAGTGACCTTTGTGACCCGGTAAAAAGGAAGGTCACGTGTCATGGGTGCCTTGTAGGGCCACTCCTGTGATAATGTGAACAATGTGTTGCGTAGCGTAGGTCATTATCACGGTCAGTTCAACTAGTGACCTCGATTGACCTACTTAGGCTAAGCGGACCGATCAGGCTGTCCGGACTTTCGGTTTCTCTAGCCCATTGGAATTCGATGGATGAATGAATGAATGAATTAATGATTGAATTATTTAATGAAGTCAACAAATAAATAAGCGAACAAAGCAATACATGGAAACAAAAAAATAAACCCTGGAAAGTAGGCAGGCATCATATAGGCCTAGAAGCCAATTTCTCAAGCGCGTAGCAAATAGAGGTGGTTATGTGAACGAGTGCTTAGTCCAGCGTCAATTCTGCGGGAGAGCAAATTGATGTAAAATATCAAGAAATTATCTACCAGTCACCGGTGGAGATATGTGCTGTACCTAACGTGTGCACGTCAGCGAATACTGCCGGAGTATGTTTTCATGATGGTGGAAGCTGTTAAGGCTGCTAAAGACATCTAAGAGGAGTGGAATATCTGTGAGATTTACAGTAGCCGACCTTTTTTTTTCTGACGGGGGAGAAGACTTTTCATCGTGTAGGAATTACAACATTCTGAATGAAAATGCAGACTTTAATTTGGTGGTATGCGTGTAATTTTTTGGCCTTCTTTTGATATTAGATGCAAAACGTGACGTTCGTTAACTAGGTGTGACGAATGTTTCACTTAAGTACCACCTGCTGGTGCCGTTGTCTTGGTTGAAAATTCAACGTGGAATGTGTTGTTTTATTTAAATGCGCAACTGTGTCCAATAATTGCAAGCTGGAGGCGTTTTTTTTTTTCTTCGGTGCAAAAGTGCATTCTCTACATACTTGCTTGAGTTGGAAGCGGATGTAGATCATTTGTGCATGCAGACAGAAAGGTGTGATGTGCATAAGCTGACATGGATGAGTGGCCAGGAATTTTTCTCTGACATGTCAGATTGGCTAAAGGAACTCAGTAGGTCAGGCCGGCTAAGCTACGCTGATCCCACCAGACTAGCCAGTAGGGGGCGAACGTTCGCTCCTGATCTCTGCACCAGGCCTAGAGACAGACTATATTTTACCGAAACTTTTGGATAGTAAGACCTTCTATCTTTTACGCATACCAACTATGACAGGCCGGATGTGAAATTCAAGAATTATGATGTTGTATATTTTTTTAAAATTTGAATGTGAAAGAGACCTGTCTTTGCCGGTCTCTTAAAAAGTCATGAAATCATTTTTGGTTTCATTCTGTGTTCTTCGCTTAGTCACTTGATAACGTATTTTAGGCTGACTAGTCTAAAACAAGTCATAATATGATGTTGAGCTGGAAATTGTAATGGAATGTACTTTCGGTTTCCATGCGCTAACGAAAAGGAAACTTATCGGCGGCTGGATCTCTTTAAAGGTACACCACTGGGAAATTGTCACATGTTTCTGGTCTGCATTGGTAAAACGACGTTCTCGGAAAGCACTCGGACGAAACTTTTGTTAGTGATAGCTTCGACTAGAATTGTGATCGTTCTTACTGACGATTGGTGCATGGAGGATAATGACCCTTGAACTTTGCCCACCATAGAATTTGTGTCATCTGAGGAATCCAGTTAAATTTCATTTGGGCTTCTCATGGCATATTTCACCTGGCAACCAAGTTGTTCACTACAGTGAACATCTGCCGTTAATTTGTCCGTGTTTTTGCTAGTGTTTTTTTTCCTGTTGTTAGTTTTGGTGAACGCCCGCGTCATGACAACCATGGCTTCCAAATTCGACTCTTTTCCTTACAGAGACTTGCTCAGGTTGGTTGGTTAGTTGATTGTTTGTTTGTTAGTTAGTTCAACTAGCTTTGTCATTAATATGTTGGTTTGCTTGCTTGTTTGTTCTGGAGAATTTCCATGTGATGTTTAGTTTGTCTGTTTATGTATCTTTCTGTCTTTGTGTGTGTGTGTGTGTGTGTGTGTGTGTGTGTGTGTGTGTGTGTGTGTGTGTATGTGTGTGTGTATGTGTGTGTGTGTGTGTGGGTGTGTGTGTTTGTGTG
>JAWQUT010000015.1:2036456-2048702 GCA_033807755.1 Ellobium chinense | reverse complement strand
GGACGGAGCACATATCAGCAAGTTACAACCTTGGTCACATCTTTTATGATTTTCATAACAAAAAAAATTACTGTATTTTTTTTTCTCCCTCCCTCTACCAACAAGATAGATCTAGAAGCTAGGGATAAACACTTTAAAAAGGAGAGGGTGGTTGAGTTGAAGAGAAGCCGAGCTTTGATGATCCTCGAGTATCTGAGGAAATTTTTATATTATGGACAAGGGCCTTGAAGAGAGCTAGGAGGACTGGAAAGAGTGAAGAAGACGTTACATCCGTGTTGACAGTATCCGTAGCTTGCGCGCAATACGAACGGTGTGACTGCGGAGGCGACCGCATAGTCCTCAAGTACCCTCTTCCTGTGGAGATTTGCAGAGGCGTAATCTACTTCGCGCTATGAGGGGGGTACTACTAAGATGGTGTTGGAAAAGGGATAGGAGTAGTCATTTGAAAAAAAAAAAAGAAAACTTTTATGGAGAGAAGCAAATAGAGCGAAGAAATTGGGATTATAATAATTTAGTAGCAGTAATAGATTGAGATACACGGAAAATTNGGGGGGGGGGGGGGGGGGGGGGGGGAGGGGAGACGCGAAGGGGAGAGAGGTAAAGCTCTCCTGTGTAATGCTCTTAACTAGGCGTGTGCCGATGCCATAATGTAGGTGGGTGGATGAATTATTGTCGTTATTATTTACAGTATATAGGCCATCATTCTTCTAATTTATTATGCTCATTCATACCCTAGCGTACCTCGGCTCAATAAAGTTATTGATTTGTTACTGTTATTGTTCTTCTTAATATTCTTCGAAGATAACCGAAACACTTCTCTCGAACTGCACAAAATAAGGAATCTTGTATTAAACAAAAATAATGTGTAAAATTGTTTTTAGCTTTCCTTCTTCATGCATTGAGTACAGGGAATGACGCATATAGTGTCACCAACTATCCAAGACATTCTCAAGTGAAATAATATAGGTTACAACGAATCAAAAAGAAAGTGACAAAAGTTCCTCAAAAAAGATGCAGGTTATAATTTCTTCCAAAGATCANATACCCCCCCCGCCCCCACCCCAAATAATCTAATCCACCATATAAAAGTTGATATCAACACCTATGCCTGATTATCGCCGTCTTACTTTGTCACCGTATGTTTGAGCGTCAATATCGCGGTTGTAAGGCGCATTTAAAGCCACCACTTCCTGTAGCCTGTACTAGCAATTCAAACCTGGAGTGAGATGATTCAGATATTGTTGGCCGTCCGACCGGAATTTTGAACAAAGCAACGATTGTATATCCCACTTTGAAATTAAAAACATATGAGTTGACGTCAGCAAGAAAACAAACCTTATCCGCACGAGAGAGTTTCTCATTAGGCTTGGTGTATCTTGAAGGGATGTTTACAGTTTTCGTAATATTACTGATGAGCCTTAGAGCAAGGATTACTCGTCCGGTGTGATTCTGATGTAGAGTTGGGGATACTTTTCTGCTTTCGTGGAAATTGTGATTCGGATGTTCGGATTATCGCTGTACTGAGAGGGTAAGCATATAGTGGCACCTGTTAATAACGGCTACAATTATAACGAGCACCTGAGGGTATGTGAAATCAGGTTTCCAGCTCTCTGTTCTTCGTTATAACGAGGTACGGGGTACAACGGCTACGATTTGCAGTCTAGACCAAAGATTTTCTGCGTTCCGCAATATTGTTGTCATACAATGTGGGTTTCCTTGATTTGAAACTGAAGCGCTGTCCATAAAACATTTTGCGTCCTTAGTAATAATAGATTTAATTAAGTTTAATCAACCTTTTACTAATAATGCGAAAAACGCTTTATACGAAACTGTTTAGAGCGTCTCGTGTTTCATACCAAGCGTGTCGAGTGCAGCCTATCTTGCTTAAAAATAGTTTATCACACCACTGGCTATTCACTCTTCCCTCCACAGGACCTAATCTATGCCACTGAGGCTGAAATCAAAGATCTTGGCATCAGAAACGGCGGTCACAGAGCCAAGATCGTCTCAAGTCTTAGAATACTCAGGGATAAATACGAAAAAGGTAAGAGGAGAATAATGCCAATTTAGTTTAGTACGAGCCAAAGGCCAAACATTTCACATATTCTGTGAAAAAAACCCAACATAATGTGTTTCGTCTTAGAATGAATTACAAATCAAGATCTGGCTTCTCTAAGACGGTTATGAATAATTTTCTGTAATTTTTCTACTGACACTGATTAAGTGTATACTTCAAACTTTTCATAATTACGCGATTCACCCCTCCGCCTTCCACCCCCGCCCACTCCTTTGGCCTATACTCGTATTATGATCTGACGGAGAAATTGAAAACTGTACGTGAGCGTGTGCTGTAAAACCTGTAAGACCGAAATTTTGCTCCTTGCGCTGTTCTTATATAATTTTCCATGTTATTATTATATACATTGTCGTTGTAGGCAGCGAAGTTTTCGCCGACTACTGTATTTATTCTTGTTGCTGTCATCATGGTAGTTGTTATTGTTGTTATTGATATTGTTATCATCATGTTTTTTAATATTATTATTATTATTGTTATCATCGTGATTGTCGTTGTCATCATAATTGTTGTTCTTATTGTTATTGTTGTTGTCATCATGGTTGTTGTTCTTATTGTTATTATTGTTGTTGTCATCATGGTTGTTGTTGTTGTTCTTATTGTTACTGTCATCATGGTTGTTGTTCTTATTGTTATTGTTGTTATCATCGTAGTTATGGTTTGTGTTGTTGTTGTTGTCATCATCATCATGGTGGTTGTTGTTGTTGTTGTCATCATGGTTGTTGTTCTTATTATTGTTATCATGGTTGTTGTTCTTGTTGTTATTGGTGTTGTCGCATGTTTGACGATTGTTACACTTAAAGCATGAGCAAAAGTCTGTGGTGCACTTTCTCACTGAACATTTTTGCTCTTTGCCCTCAGACTACGATACTGCTAATCATCAGGCTCACTCCACATTCGTTTAAGTCATGTTTTGATGAGTTGAATTGTTTATATTACTATGATCTTCTGTATATCTTTTTTTTTTTCCGATCAAGACAATTTGACTCGTTAGTATATCCCAATATTTTGCCAGCTAAACCATTCTACGGTCCTAAGACAGAGCGACGTATCTGTGCTTTTCATGATTTTGAGGAAAATGCCAAAAACTTCAGATACTTAGCCTGTCTAAAGTTATGAATGCTTCTTATCATAACCTTGCATAGTGTTAGTTCTAAGTATTACCTGTTTTTAAGGCAAGGTTCAACAGATTATACCGTTAACTTTTGGCGGGAAAACACATCAAGGCAGATAAGATGTTCAGTACGTCGCTCTGCCTTGGGAAATATAGATGCGTCGCTCTGCCACCGACTGTGTGGTTGTAAATATTCACTTACGTGGGTTTGACGCTTTGAAAACTACAATTCCGGGTGCAGATACGTCTACCTGCCTTTGACACAAAAAGGATATGGGCAAGACAAGTCCAACAAGACAATGAAATAAGAAAACTGGATTTTGTCACATACGTCGCTCTGCCTGGGGACGGCAGCATATCTGCCTCATTGTTTTGCTTTGAGCAGCAGATTGAGAGCGCTAAATTTCTCCAACCTCAATAATGGCTTAGGCGAATGTGGAATGAGCGTAATAAAATATTTCTTTGATCTACATGAATCTATGAAATGTTGGATGAAATTTGCTAAACTGCTGTAATATGCGAGGAAAAGTTGTCAGCATTTCGGTTCTGTGAATGTGGCCCTGTATTAAGGTATATTATTTCGTACTGATTCCAAGTTTAGATATGCAGTTCCCAGAAACGTGTGAAAGATCGGGCCTTTCACAGCCGTATATTTTCTAGAAGTGTTTAATCAACTGGACAGGGAGGTCGCAGAGCATTTTCCAAGGGTCACATCAAACATGGATAATCTTAAGATCATAAATGAAAGCGAGAGGTGCGAAATCTGATTCAATGAAAATGCCTGGGATTGAAAATCCAGATGGTTTTGCCCGGTTCTATTTTTAGAAAGATTTTAGGGCTGTGCAGTATTTAATTTCACCACCCCACATACAGACTGTTTACTTTGGGCAAAACAGCTAAAAGAAGTTGGCTGTTATCAGTTAGACTATCTTCAACCTTGACAACAGCCTTTTCACTGAAAACTTTTAGCTGCACACATCTTATCTTTCTCAGCATATCAGAATGAAAAAGAAACATCTCCATACAAAGTTTAGCATAGGTTACATCACTTTCTCTGTTACCCAGAGTTACCCTGAACCGACAGCGCGACATGACACGAGCCGAATAAAACTGTCAACTGATATATTGTATTTTCCAGGTCGTGTAACAGGGAGTGGTGTCTTCTCTTTACAACGTACACCCAGCAACTCTTCTTCGTAAGTAATACAACATTGTTTTATTCCATGGAAATTACTACGTCTCCTCAATAAGTTTTTCTTCTGGCTCAAGCCGGACATGAAGCCTCAGTTGGATTTCACCTTTATGGAGGTTTATAAGTGCAACACAGTACAGGCGATAGATAGGGCAAGATATTGTCAGAATACTATAGTGATCAGCGCCTCCAAATGGCAGCGGTACTGTATACGCCCCAGACAGTTGGGAAAGTCCTAGGCCTGCTGTGGTAATAATAGTGTGAAATCGCATGAACGAGCATTAGTCTGGATACGAGACTTATAACCCACATTATTATTGTATCATTATTATTTAGGGTTCCATTTGAGAATTTTAAAATTAAGAACCTTGAAACAGACATAAAAAGTTTGATTTCATAGATGAATAGAAGTGATTTATTAATGAAAATTTCCGATCTGATAAAATCTTCTTCAGGCATGAAACGAGCCTAAGACACAAAATCAACTGGTAAAACTATTTATTTTTATTACTTTTAGAATCTCATGACTTCGCATCGCATGTACTCGAACACCCGCATACTTTGTACTTGCTACAATGCCCTAGTTCTGAAGGTCCCTTATGTTCAATGCTTTGCATCGAATTTTACTTACAAAATCATATACATGAGAAACTGGACATTATTGAATTGGCTGGTCCCCTATGAAACCAGTTCGAGTTCGTGAGGTTTAGCTGTAATTTAGAGCTGAATCTCATGTTTACTAATAAGCAAGTTTTGGCAGTAAGCATTCAACAAATTAAAGAATTCATGAGATTTTGTCGAGATTACAGTAAACAATTTAAAGAGGATCTCCTTCTTGACGCCAGCTTTATTATTTTTTTTATATTCAGGGCCCCAAACTCTCCCACCACCGCCTACCCAGAGTTCCAGCATGTGATTGCCTCCCCTGAGAAGCTCCAGGCAGATCTTCAGAAGGAACTTGCCGGTGACCCTTCAGAATTACGCAGTCGTCCTTGGTACCATGGCAACATCTCTCGGCAACGGGCCGAGACCTTGGTAACCAACAACGGTGACTTCTTAGTCCGAGACTGTATCTCAAAACCAGGAGACTTTGTCTTAACTTGCAAGTGGAAAGGAACAGCCTTGAATTTCATGATAAACTCTATAGTTGGGGAATGTGCACCAGGACATCTCCCACCAGTAACGTACCAGTTTGAAGAGGAAGCCTTTCCCACAATTCAACAACTTATCCAGTTTTACCAACAGCGCGGCAAAGCAATAACTCTTGTATCTGGGGCAGTGCTGAAGAATCCAGTCGCTCGATCTATGCCCTTGAGTTATTATGACACAAAATACGGAGCATTAATCAGTTTTGCCGGTGGTACCTACGCTACTCCCACGCAAAGTCCCAAACCCAGTCCATTTGTCACTCCAACAGGCAGCCCGGGTTCTAGTCCAGAAATGAATCGTCGTAAAGCCAAATGGACGGGAAGTCAACCCATCCTCAATATCGTGGATGACGCAGATGATGCAAACAACAACACAGCAGGAAGGAAACGAGAAAGTCGTTCATCATCGTTAGATAGATGTGACAGCTTGCCTGTCATTAATGTGATTCCACCTGGTTTGGCAGAACCTCCGTATGGCCATGATGGTCGGAATTCTCCCAAACCCGTCATTGCACATATGAGGGCTGGTAGTGCTCCAGCTCTAGAAAACGCTGCCCCAGGAAATGGTGCTCCAAAGTTTTCAACACTAGGAAGACGAAGACTTGCTCCGGCTAGCTCAGAGAGTGAGCTCACCAATCCTCCACCCCCTAAGCCAAGTCGAATTCCTTCGGTGAAATACAGACAGAAGCCGACAGTAATAGTGCGTAAGATTCAAGTTGAGGATGATGACCGGGATTATTCCGACTACATGCAGGTGAAGGAAGAACCAAGCTGGATCCACGGAAGTACGGAAAACCTGCCCAAATTCCAGGACGAGCCCCCAAAACGTATGTCTCCCTCTCCTTCTTCTTCCTCTTCACCAGGACAACCTCAAAAAGGCAGGAGGGCAAACCGAGTGAACAGAGAGAAAATATTTATGCCCGCTGAGGCGAATGTACAGAACTCAAACCTCAACACCTCAAATTCATCTCTCACCACTTCAACAGATCATCAGAGAGGAAGGCAAAATCTCAATGCTAGAGTTCCTCCCATATTCCCGTCAAACCCAGACCAACCTCCTCCATCTCCGACATATCAAATTGTCGCCCGCAGCCGATCTTTCCAAACCTCCAATAAAGACGATGATGATTATGACAATAACTTTGGCACTGTTACTGAAAAAGGATATAAAACACTGCCCAGCAAGTCATCAAGGGCCAAAACTCCTCGAGTGAGATTAACATCCGATACGCAGGTGTCTGTCACGGAACAGGGGGTTCATGATTATGACGTTCCTAGAGAACATGTTATTGATGACGACATGTTTGGATTTCAAGATGTGGAATACTTGAAATCGCGCAAACTCACCAAACCACCAAAAGTTTATCATAGTGCAATCGTACCCGAGACTTTCAAAAGCGATCACCTACCCAAAGGTCATAAAGTTTTGGACCAATCCGTGCTGCTCAATGTAAAGGCTTTTCTCTTAAACAAAAGTCCAAAAGCTATAGCCCTTCATTTGACAAAATATGACTTGGCGTTGCTGAACGTCACAGACGGAAAAGATCTGGGCCTTGGCGTTACGTCTGGACTGGAATTATTAACCCTTCCCCAAGGGAAGCAACTACGACAAGATGCAATAGAGAGGTGGGAGTGTCTCAGAATGTACACCCTTGTCACTCTGCTCACGTGTCAGACTGTTAATGACCGGGCCAAAATTCTCAGCTTGTGGATACAGGCTTGCCAGGAGCTTAAAACAACAGCCGGAAACCTGTATAGTTTCACGGCCATCATGGCTGCTCTTACAGGCCAGCAGATCATTCGCTTGACGGACACTTGGTTAATACTCAGACAGAATCACACCAACAGTGCCTATATCTTCGATACAAAGTTGCGACCTGCATTCACATCCCTCAACGATGGCAGCAGTGACCTTCCACTGAATAATGTTTGTGTGCCTTATGTTACGCCAGTGTGTCAGCTTTTGGAGCGAGACGTCGCGTCCATACTCAACGCATTTTACTGGGAGAAGGGCTTGGATCCTATTGGAAGTGCCATAGACGTGTTGCTAACTCACCTGGACACAGCACGCGTCATAGCCTCACAGGGTAACCTATACAGTGTGACAGGAAAGGCCACCATGATGAGCTTCACCTCTGACCCTGAACTAGGTCAGATTTTATGCCCTGAGTTCCACCTCTTGCTGTTGTGGGGAGAGAAAGGGTGGGCAGCCAGAAGGACAGACAGACTGGACAAGTTAGAGCAGATTTTCACTCTCTTGTCTCAGAAATACCAGGTGCCTGGGGATGATGGTACAGAAGTTTAACACTGGTACTCGTTTAACTTGTACGGTGTCATAATGCATCATACAGTCAAACCCTGATAAACTCTTCACCCTTCTACAATCACTATTCTGTAATGCAAATGCCATTCTTATTGATACACTCTATATTATGTAGCCGTCCCGCCATTATATCTATTAAAAAAAACAAAACTAAAATTTCACCAGCAAGGTGTAATGGTATTGAAGGGCATTAGTAACATCATCCATGAATGACATGATCTCTCTCTTTCTCTCTCTCTCTCTCTGAAGAGTGTCCCGTTATCAGGGCTTTTCTGTAGTTGTAAAGTCATGGTTTACACTGCTGGGTCCATATATTGTTTATTTTATATGCATCCATTAACTGGAGATACATAGGTCAGAGGCCCATTCTATGCATGTCCTTACAGTATAACAATCGAAAATGCTCATTCTAACAAGTTTCTTGTATTGATGTTATGAACTTTTGCAAGAAGGAATAATTTTTCTTTGATTTTAGGCACATTTTTAATGTTGTCCGTGTTGATGAATAAAACTCTATACCACAAACATGTGGTCTAAAGAAAAACATGATTGCCTTCAACTCTTTATTGGCCTGAAGAAACGTAAACCTTAATAAAAGAGTTACATCCCTTATCTTTATACTGCTGTCTGTCCTTTAAGACTAGGTATTCCACTAAACTGAAACACTGGATTTTGTCAGAAGTCCAGGGGAATAAGAATTTACATGGTTTTTGAGTGGAGAGGTTAGGTTTCTAGGGTTAAGATAATATTGTATAGGCAGAATTGAAGAGTGTTTTTCCAAAACCCGGTATGTGGTCTCTGAATATTTTTTAAATAAAGGGAAATATAAGGCAAATGCTTTTCACACATATATTTTCATGTACCGTCAAATGACATAAAATTTGCAGGAGTGGAAATTTTGGGCTAAATTTGGTATTGAATGAATTAATAAAGAAATGCATCTTTGAAGTCATTACCAAATTGATTTTTCAACGAAAGTGCATTTACAGAGATTTGGAAAAACGCCCTTCAAATGGCTTTAAATTCTGAATAAATGCCAGATTTTGCATATGACCTTATTTGTGGAATACTGTGTTTATTTGCCAGTTGAGACAATTTATATATGTGTATACGTGATATCACTATGGATGTTTGCTGATGTGAGCATGTGAGAGAGAAATTTCTAGGCATGGTGGAATCAGCTTTGGTCTACGTAGAATTTTTAATGTAAGTACAGGAAATACAATGTTTCCCTGAAGTAAAGGAAAGTGATAATATGCTCTATCTCATGGGGCTTGCATCCTAACTGGACCAATCTCAGTTAATACGCGTGCATTGTCATCTGGGCATTACAAGCTGAAATTCCAGCAATCATTATTTTGCATTCAATTTTTCCAGTCAGAGGTGATATGATGATTGGTGACATGGTCTGTTACATAGGCTTTTATTGGTTGATGCCTCTTTTATAATATGTTTGGAAGTGAGAATTTTGATGACACAATCACACTGCTATTTTGCTTACAGTGAGCTTCATTGTAGTTGACTAATTAAGACTAATTGTTGTTGTAGGAGTCTTGATGCGAAGCACTACCACAAAGGTCATGCATAATTCTGCACAATCTTTGAAGACTTGAATTTTATCTTTCCTGACAGATCTGTATACTAAATTTTCCTGTTTTCAAGTACTATTTGCATTGTTAAGTCTAAAATTTTGTATATAATGTATCTTTTACTTGCAAGTTTACTTTACTGCCATGTTGTTGTTGCTTTTGCATAATTTGCCTGGTGCTCAAAAGTTACTGCAAGGAGAGGCATGCAGTGTCCTTCAAAGCTGATATAAGAGTTACTGTATAGAGTTTTAGCTATAATTAATTACACATCTTGGTTTCTATACACTGAACTTTCATTTTCATAGGTGGTTGAGTGTGCTTTCCTCAAATTCTTTAAACACTAGCAGAATGTGCACAAAGTATCCTCCCTGTTGGTGTAAAATGTCATATCCCACATAGCGAGAGAAATACAAGATCAGATGCAGCCTTTTTGAAAGCACGAAGAGACTTTTTTTCTCAGAAAACTGTGAAGTCCTAAGCTTTAGAGCTAATATGAAATCCAGTGCTTGAATCTGAGCCAGCAAAACATTTTAACGAAGTGATACTAATATCTGCATCAGTCCAAATTTAAGGAATATAATCCTATGTCAAAAAGATAATGGTTCACTAAATCCTTGCAAACATTGAATATAGTTTGCCCACAACAGCAAAAGGAAAGCCCTGGTTCATACTCTATTCATAGAAACTGATTTTCAGGCATGAGTGTGAAGTCATTTGCTCAGATACAGATTGCATGACTTCAGAGGTGTAGGCATTTTTGAGAAATACTCTTTAAGTAAAAATGAACTATTAAATTTATCGTCATGGCATTAATAAGCAGATTCATGAATTCAAACCCTTAGTTTTCTTCTGATGTAATGAAATAGATCCCCTATGCCTTGCATTCATCTGCAGCTTCTGTTAGCTTAACTTGAAGGACACTTCAATGTATGTAAACACAGAAAGTCATCCGCCACCTGTACTCTGCTTAAACTACATCTTCTTGTAATGGTGATGTATTCTGTTCGCAAATTTTATCAGTAATTTTATTACAATGTGAAAGAAAATTTATCTGCCTTGTGGGTGTATGGTTGTATTGATATGATACTGATGATGAAAGAAAAAAATGTGTTCTTGTACGACTGTGTTTTGCACCACCCAATTCAGACCAATCGTCTATTTATATAATAAAAACTAAAGGCATCTCATTTTAAGTGCGAGGACACTCTACAACACAACCACTCAACACTACCAGAATAGGTACAATTGGAACAAAACAGGGATGGCAGCAGCCGACGGCAACATATTTGGACACCTTAACATGGGTGTTGTTACATTTCTGGGATGTAACTTTCAGTTTTCTGAAAATTTTTCGCAGTCTGCCATCACTGACAAAGATTTACTTTTTTAAGCACTGTGTGATTCTTGGTATGTTGCAAGCTGCAGTTTTAACTTATAAAGAAAAACAAAAACATGCAACATACTTTGGGTAATGATTCCATTCTGCCTCCAAAATGTTAGCCACTGCCCGACTGGCTGAGGTGCATCAGCATCATTCTGTCTTAGTCTTATAACAACAATTTCATTTGCAAAGAGTAAATGGCTTCATGATATCTGACTCATACAACACCACTTTAGCCAATTTCACAGACATGTTATGTCTTATTCCAAAGAACTGCAGTGCACAGTGCTTATAGAATGCAAAGACAATGGCTGCAGATAACGAAATTAACTCACAACCTTCCATACTGATATTTCATAATCTTTCATACTCTCATGCAATTTCTGCACGTGCACACACGAAAGCAGAAAAACCAAACAAGCTGCTGCATTTTCTGGCTTTATTTCACAAGTGTAAAATAATGACACGCCACAATATGCTTTGACACATCAAAACACTGAGGTGAATTGGAAGAGGAAATAACTTGACGGGGGGGAGACAGAAGCATTATGGGTGATCTAGGGGCTGCGAATCAAAATTTATTCCATCATATGTTCTTACATGACACACAAGACAACTAGGTCATAAAAGTGATCATGTAAATTTGTAATGAAAGAAAAAACAAAAACCAAAATAATAAGGCAGCTAAACTTTAGCTACATGACTTTTAGTAAGGAAAAACAATCACAATCTTGTTAGTTTGCTGCTATACCCTGACCAGCACCAAAAGAAACCATAAAATAAGCAATTGTTGGAGTGCTGCACTGTGGTCAAACAAGAATACACTTAGAACTAAATAGTACAGTGATAGCTTCTCAAAAGTTAATTTCCAGTTTGGGTATAACTCAGGAAAAGAGAAAAGAAGCAGCTACCAAAATTAATGCCATGAGGTGAACAAACTAACCCTGACTTCTATTTCAGAAACAAATAGAAATGGCCACAGGTAATCATAAACTTCAGCATTTAAGGTAAGAAGAGAAGGGAAAAATGATCACACTTAGAAAATGCATATTGAATGGCAAATTGTAAATATGGTACATGTGTGTGTATAATAATTATGAATTGAAAAACTTGTAGTTACTGTAACCATGGCAGCGAGGACAACAATGGTATTATTTTAACATAATTCATGCATCTGTCAAACAAAATCAAGTACTAGTATAGTAATGTTAATATATTCTTGACACATCCAGTTTGGATATTAACCAAGAGAAATTATGATTCATAGAATCTGTCACTCACTCATGAGCTGAAGTTGGACCAGTGCACGGTGATCTGCCTGTAATACTGCTCACACTGGTCTGCCATTTTCTCTTTGACAACGGAACAGAAGTGCTGTGAAGTATACACAGAATTTCTGAGTTTGTCCCCTCCCCCCCAACAACA
>JAWQUT010000015.1:1998084-2035905 GCA_033807755.1 Ellobium chinense | reverse complement strand
AGCTTGTATCTAATGGTTTGGGTATGGCTTCCCACATAGTGAACACATGTAAAACCATGTGTAACACCACAATGCATAAAAAGCATGACAAAGTAGTTTCTGAGGGCTGCGTCTAACAGGACTCAAAACATCTTATATTTAGTCTATCAGGGAATGGTAACATTTTGTTATTTGTTCAGGGATACAATATTTTATTGGTAAAGCTCTGCTTTCGATTTACATCTTCCCTCCCCAGCTGCATGCGACCTGACCTTCCTCGACAAAAGATAAGAGATAACCACCAAACCTCCACTTCCTTTATAAAGTCAGTCATGATTCACAAAATTCCCTGAAAAATAGAGAACTTGAATTTCATAGCTTGAACGCCATAATATCTTGATAATATACAAATATGGTGAGGGTGTTGGACTACTCAAAACAGCATCCAGCACATAAAAGATGACAACCCCACCCTGAGTTTTGTTTTTCCAGCAAGTTTTGGCAAAACTGCCTGTTGATATACATTTTTAGTCATGACAGCTAGACAAGATCATGTTTCAGAGGAGCAATCACACCTGATGATGACAGTCAATGTGTGTTAAGGATCTACATAATCAGGGCTGAACAAATGCCTACTGCAGCTTGACAAAGCCTATCAATGAGACACTATTAACCAATGGATGTTATCACTGGGAGATTGAGAGATTTTC
Organism: Ellobium chinense; assembly: GCA_033807755.1. NCBI lineage: Eukaryota > Metazoa > Mollusca > Gastropoda > Ellobiida > Ellobiidae > Ellobium > Ellobium chinense. The sequence continues at coordinate 2,035,216 of JAWQUT010000015.1, read as the reverse complement.
TGTGCGAACGAAAAGCAATTCATGGGGTATTCCTTCTACTTTTACTATAATCAACCATAATAATGCCTAAAACAGCATCTTCTAAAATTAATAACGTCTTAACCAGTCTTGCACTCTTTATCCCCACTTTTCTCACCCCACTGCTGCATTCCCATGACCTCTCATTGAAAAGCGATTGTCTTTTCACTTATCACCATAAAAATCTCAGTTTCTGTCTAGACTCCATCCAAAGCATTTGGACAAAATGTAACAAAGAAAAACAATTCCCAAGAATGGAATTCCATTTTTCAATACTTGTGGAACATTTCATGAAACACTTTAAACTAGCATCTAATCACTTGTACGGTTGCAACATGATTAGTAAAACTGAGCTTAGTGATGAAACTGTTCAGTAGTTGTCTCTGATGGCTTAAACTGATTACCCAATGCATCTTTATTATGCTAAAAGTGGTCACTTGAATCTCCCATCCACTGAGGACATATATGTACCAAAACAGTCAGACTGTGCTTTGTTCAAAAATCTGCTGCTGGCAGAAAAAAAAAAAATGCTGGAAGAGACTGTTTTGAACTGGCAATCACGACCCAGGTGACCTTGTAAATTCAAAATTATTAAAAATCTTCAAGCTAGAGGTTTTTGTCCGATCATCTGTTCAACCCTGATGTAAGGAGTACGTCAACCCTGATGTAAGGGATGTACATATTCATCAATCCTGGTGCATAAGAACAAATGTGACTGCAGCAGGAATGATGACAGCAGAAGAAACAAAGAAAGCAAAAAAAAAACAAACCTTGAATATCATCAAGCTAATATGAATATTACAAGCACAGTCTTGGCATCAAAACCAGTGTCTATAACTGATCAAAGCATCACTAACTCACAGAAGAATGACGTGAAGGGCTATGCTCACACCAACAGATGGTCAATCACATGTAAGTTTGCATTTCAGAGTGATTGTGGATTCTTGGGTTTGCATCATAACTAGACTTCTTTAAAATGGTACATTATCAAAGGACAACTGAACAAATTACGCAGCTGAAATTGTTGTCTGAATATTTTTTACCCTTCTGCTCAGCCCACATCAGTTATACCTAATCTAAGCAATAAATGTTGAAATTTCAACACCTTGCCTTAATGAAATTTGCTGTTGCTGAGGCAGATGTGCAAGCTTTTCAGAACTCAGCTGTTTTGACAAGACTGGCATTTACATGATCAATCATGAACAATAAAAATAAAATTGCTAGGACGCATGGAGTGTATTCCATTTCTCAAGTAGAGAAGATATGAAGCTATCCTTCCTGTACAATGTGGAGTTTTTATCCTGTCTTTAAACCTGAAGTTACAATATGGTGAAATCATCTCTGGGTTCTCTTTCTTAAAGACAGCATATCAGTTCTAGTTTGAAAGTTTCCTCTGATCTCATTGGCATTCCATGTTCTCACAACTATTTGCAAACTTCAATGAAGTGCTTATTCATAGGTAAGAATTCAATCTCCTAATTGTTTTAAACCATGTTTCAGAATGTATTAATAGTTAAACCACACATATGTGTATACAATTACCTTGTCTACATCCCTCTCAAATTCAAAAACCTTTCAGCTAGTGATCTATTCTTTGTAGATTAGAAGTCAATCATATCTACAGGCCCACTACTGTTCAACAGACAATCAGCTGATGTAAAAAAGCAATAGCAGTTGTATCAGTCTGCAGCACACCATACACTGAAAGGGTAATATAACTCTCAGTATATGCAAAGCCTCACAGGTGCCAAAGGAAATGTAGTGCTACAAGACTTCATTGCCAAAATGACAATAATGTATGTACTAGAGAGTTCAAAGTGAATTACTGTGCTAGTATCATTCTTCAGAAAGATATAAATTCACTTGACATAAAGGATATGAAACGTACTTCTACAATGGCAAACAAATCTATGTGGAGTTTGCTCCGTGTGATACAAGATAATTTCAAACGGTACCCGGTTGCCAATGGTTGTGAGAGGTGACATACTGTGTGGTTTAGATCTGGCTAACAATAATTCTGTTACACAGACTGTTTAAGTCTTGCTTTCAAAGACTGATACAGGAAGTATTTCACTGTGCTTTATCAGACCGGGACACACTGCTCCTGAAGTCCTGCACAAACAATGAGGTAAAGTATTAAAAAAAAAAGGGGGGGCTGAATATCATGAGAAATATAACTAAAATGTACCATGCACATACATTTACAAAGTCAATTTCATGGGAATAATAGTCTTAAATGGTCATACAAGTAGTTCAATATAAAAAAAAAACAAACAAAACAATGCCAATGCAGGCGTATTCAATGAAAAATGAGAATATATGACCCTTTTCTCCCTTTACAAATCCAAATGATAATGACAAAATGGCAACATCACAAATCCTTCCAGAATATATGAAAAGATAAAGCTCTAGTTAGGACTGCTGGTTTTATGATAAAACAGCAATATTCCTTCACTGGCCAAACAATTCCTTATCCTTCACAACAGCTCTAGACTCAGTACTGCCAATATGGCAAGTCTGTGGGGCAAATATGACAAGGCTACGCTAATAATGTTGCCTTTTATACTTCAGAACGATGGGTCTCTATCAGGCTCTAACTTCTTGGTGTAATATCCAGGAAATTATTATGGCTGCAAACAGAGCTCTACACATATCTGAAGACTCCTGGCCACCTAAGGTTGAAGTATCAGCGATATAGCATTATCACATCACATGACCCCAAGTTTATCATCATCAGAAAGGTGAACATGGAAAAAAAGAGTCTATGATGTCAAAACCAAGCCAACTACCAAGTATAGGTTTAGTACAGCAAGTTTTAATCTGATGTACAAATATGGTACAAAATATAGGGCAGTCTTCCAATAGGAAGGGCTCAAGTTCAAACATTGATGCAGCAAAAACTATTACAACTGCTGAATGAAACCCTTGTAGCAAACAAATCAGATGCAGAAGGACCAGTGAAATGCATCTACAAAGTCTAGTCAGAGGAAGTCCAACACCAACAAACAAGCTTTATTATCCCAGAAAACTTCTTTATCATAAAACTGTTTAAAGTCTTACACAGAAAAATATAGGAAAACTATGTTATGATTCCTACATTGAAGTAGCAAACTGAAGAAAGACTAAAAACGTTTGAAAAAAACTTCCTTTTCGTAAGCAAAATCCACAACAGCACCTCTCATTCTGAACCAGGAAGTCAACTTATTATTTCTATCTCCACACACAACCTCTTTTTGAATTTGATTGACTTATCACTGCAAATTTACTAAACAGCTTGGGTTATAAAATTAGAGAAAATTTATTGTTCTCTTAAAGCACAGGAAACAAGACATGCTCCAAGAATTTCCCAAATATTGAGCAGAAAAACTGGCAGATAAAAAAGTGCAACCCCATGCCTCATTCTGACGCAGGGTATGGTTGCTTCCTTCGTGAGCATGATAATACAAAAGTGTTTTCTCCCAAAATATTGTTTCTTTCCATAGGAAAGAGATCACATGCCAATTCATTATAAAATTACAGTTGTAGTGCAACACTGTCAGCAGGACATTGTCCAGTCTTGAGATGAAATTACCAGACATTTTCTGCACTCATCTAATCTCAATAATAAAACATAATACATAAGCCCTCCCTAATGTTGAAGGGAAAGCAATAAAAGAATTCACAACTGATAAACGAAGCATATTTGTCTATTTTCAGATTGCTGCAGCTACTACATGTTGTGAGCTCACAAAAATGAACACCATTCATATATATCTCAGATGTACAAGGAAGAAACACCTGGCTAACTTATGACTCTCAATGATTATTGTGTGCAAGTAAAACTTTGTCTCAATAAATCCTTCATTCCACCTAGTCTCTCACAAAAGAGGAATACCCTCTAAATCGACCTTCACAAGTCACTTTCTCCTGACAATGAGTTTCCAACATTCTACATTATGTGACAGTTACCAATAATAATATAAAATTTAAAGTCACAATACGAGATGTAACAATATAGTTTCATGCTACACACTAAACACAGTACTCCAGGCTCCTGCTAATCTGCACCATCAATAGCTGTCACTTCTTTACTCCAAAATTTCTGTCTACAAAGGTGCAGCCTGACGTTTGCTTTAAAGAGGATAGTATTTTACCAGCCTTATCCTATCAGCGAAGTGGGTCTGATGGCAAATCCCCACTCAAACCTTTTCGTCATTTCTTGATACCTGTATGATAAATAAAGCCAACCATATAATACATGGTGAAGTATCCCATTTATGGAGAAGTGTCATGCTGCCTCCATGGCAAAACTTTCTCAAGGGCTTGTCGCAGATTGTAGTTAAACAACTGAAAACCATGAGTAAACCAGTAAATATCTTGTAAAATCTGAAAATTCTGATTCAACACAAGTCGTTTCAGCTTATGTCATGCTTCATTTCCATTGAGTAGTGAAAATGTACTGATGTGTCACATTCAGTCAGTGTGGTGTGAGATTCTCTGTCACAGTAAATAAAAAAGGTATGTTCTACAAATTGGAAATCCAGTGTGAAGAACACAGTGTATATAATGTTAGGTTGAGTGAGAAAGGCTAAAGTGACTGGGTAGGGCAGGGAGGTTGAAGTGAGCGAGTTTGGTGAGTGCGTGTTTTTTTTATTTGTTGTTGTTGTGATGATGACCGTGAACTTTTTTCTGTCATGTTTTTTGACGTCTGGATGCGTGCATGGCGTGTTACTGTCTTTTGCTCTGTTATGATCTCTTATAAGTGCTGTTTTTATTCTTGTGTACATGTGTACTGCAACCAAGCCAATTTTCCATCTAATGGATAATAAACTTATTCTTATATTATATTATCCTACTGCAGCTATTCTACATTTCCCGCTTGATTTCAATCCCATCTAGCATGCTAAAAATCCTAACCATGTTATTTAGAGAACTAATTCAGCAGAATCAGCACCTACGTCTCTTCTAAACTGCCTGAAAACAGTTCAGTTTTGACCCCCCCCCCAACACTTTTAGTGATTCTATAGCAACTACTAGTGGCTAATATCATGATGAGGCTCCCCTACCTTGCCATGATCTGTAATAATCTTCCATGAAATGCTGGGCAGCCTTCTGTGAGGAAATCAAATTCTCTCCCCCATCAATACCCTGAAAAGGAAAAAAAAATTCCAGTTGGTTGCATCAATGCAGGACAAATTCTTACCTAACAGAAAGGAAGAGTAACCAAGTCTGCAAAGCCTAACTCAAGTTTTGGTAGTCAAACCTTTGTTTGCTGTTCACAGCTGAACTGACCATACATTCCAAGACCACATAATACTCTCATGCATCATTTCATTGTTATATCTGTCTAATCCTGAATGTACTGTTTAGAACCAGTACTCATCACAGAGGCCATACAAGCACACAAAATAAGGCCTATATGGTTAGAGAGTAAACTTTCATCTTGCTATGCCAAAACAGTGTAATAAAAAAAAATAATACAAACAGGAGTAAACTGTGAGTCACTTTCATCATATTTATGTGTCCGATGTGGCTGAGATTCAAAGCGGAGCACTTACCATCAGACAGTCAGTAATGTGACCATGACCCAAGACTGACATGTGATTGTTGCCATAGAGGTCAGCCTGGACCTGTGATGAAGACATGACTGCATCCTGAAGCAGTTTCCTGACCGGCTCTGGCTCCTTGCCAGTTTTCTGAAGATCAAAAATGCGAGGCAACATCTGGTTATCAGCACAAAAAACGGCAGACAAAATGACAAAGTACTGTCTCAAAAAAATTATGTTTATAGTTTTGATATTTCCCTTAAACCTATTAATAAAGAAACCATCAAACATTATAGCCCAAATTTGACACAGGGATATTGGTAACTTTTGTTACTGTTGGCGAGTGAAACAGAAATGTTTGCACAACCCTTAAGTGATAACTTGAATACTCTAAAATATTACTGCAATTTTACCGGAGAACTTACTCTGTACATAGAAAGCTTACAATTGCGTTCATAAGCAAACCATTAGCAACCACAACTTTCCATGCCATTTTTACTTGGTGCACTGCCATCAGATTATTTCAAAGTGTGCTGTCAGTACATACATCATTAAAAAAAAAAAATTCTCAGAAAAAATTAGAAAACTTACCAAAGCAATCTCCAGTTCAATGGCTTGCAATTCAAAGGCCAGTCTCTCATGGCTCATAGCTTCAACAGACCCAGCCTTCCCATGAGTGATATTGCTGTAAGGGCTCTGAGAAATTTGTCTTCTGGAAAGAGTAAGGGAACCAAACATGCTTAACTCAATGCACTGTTATTTAAAACAACATACACTCAATTAAATTTGCTAGTACAAAAATCCTTTTCACTTATAGGAAGACTGCACCGTCCTACAGACCATATTAAATCATACGCTACCCTATTATTCCGATAAAACAGTCTTTCAAGTGTCTGTAATGATATAATGCCTCTGCTGGCCCCAGACAACCCACAGGGTTGCATTATCCAAAGTCCGAATTGTTACAACCACTGCGCGCGTGGCGGCCATAAGCTTACATCAAATACGTTCTTGCCACATGGCCAAGCTGTCTAGCCAATGCTCTGCCGACGGGTGATATCATGTTTGTATGAATGTTTTAATTCCTCTGTGAACAATAGATATGCCAAACAAAATCATGCCAAGGCACTAAAAATACAATACTTTTTCTGGCTTACACTATCAAACTTTATGTTTGAATTTGGAATACCAGAACCTTAATTAAAACTGAATAATACATTGTCAGGAAGAGGTATCTGTAACTTTTGGAACGTAAGTGACGTCAGCATTTTTGCCACAGGCTTCTGCTGATCGGGGAAGGAGAATAATTCTAGACACAAGGGCCGAACCTGGTAACTCTAGCTCTCCATATTGCGTCATATTACATACGCGCACAGTTACAGAATGATGCTCTTTCTTCGCAGAATTGATTCGGTGGGCATCATAGATAATTTTTAGAGTGAAAAAGTATTGAAAAATGGAAAATTATTTTCGATGTATGTATCCTACTTTAAAAGTGATTTTTCTGGTGATGAACCAGTAGCATCAACCTGATATAAATGCCTCTACACTGAACAGCATAGCGCATAAATATCTGTGAGCTCAAGCACAAAAGCCAGATAAACTGAGAACATTTAGGAGATTATAAAAGTTGCTGAGAAGATGATACTTTTTGCTTACAAAGACAAAAGGCACACACTAATTAATGTTTTCATTAACTTTTCATCACACATTGAATACTATCATCCAACTTCACCACCATGGATGGCAGCAGCTGGAGGTAAATTTCACAGACTTCATGACAAACATACAGGTTTCATAGTCTAAACCTTTGAAAACTGTTTTGCCTTTCATTCTTGTATCTGTTCCTTCTATTGGCTTGTTTTTAAAAATGTCTTTTGTCTGTTTTTTTTTCTTTTCTGAAGATCTTTGGCTTTCTGCCATCCCTGCACTTTGAATGGCCTACACAATGACTTACTGCCAGGCTGAGGGTATCTCAGATGGGGTAGGCTTTACAGATGGTTCACTGCCAAAGGACTCCATCATAGGTGGGCAGGGAAACCGGCTAGGGACTGGCACTGAGGTGGATAGAGGACGCTCCATAGGGGTCACAGCCAGCACAGGAGTCATTACCTTGCAGGACTGAGGAGTAGTGGATGAGTTAAAACTGGGATCTTCCTTAAGCTAAGGGAGTACACAATAAAACAAGAAGAGGCAAAATTTAACACAAACGTAGCACAGAACATATACAAGGCAAACAAAACAATACTGAATGAAAAAAAACCAAAAACTTGTTGATACAAGCATGTCCTATTATGATGTCCCTACATCTTCTTTCATTCCGACCACTATGGAAATATTGATCTAAAATGGAAACAACATAACATAGCACAAAATCTCCTGATACACTTACCGGAATGTTGCCACAAAATAATGAAAGCTCACAGTCATGCTACAAAACATTGTACGCTTCAGAAATTTCACATATGAAAGCACTGGACACAAGAAAGATGTTGACAAAACATCTACCAGAAATGAACCGATCCAGGCATACAGTCTTGAAGGGAGGATAGCGTATACATTTATAACTGGTCATTAAGTTATATCTGGTAAAAATGGGACCAGATCTCTGAAGAATAATACCACCAACAAAGTGACTGGGCTTGAAATGGTGAAAACCCCACCACTTCTTGAGTATCAAACTGTTAGTAACTTACATCTGCTGTGACTTGAACCAGGGCAGTGTTGTTTGTCTTGACTTTGCTCATGCGAGAGATGGGGCCAAACTTGGAACAAGATGTCTGCTCAAAGGGGATGAAGGACTCATCAGCATCATCACTTGGAAAGCTGTAGAGGACCAAAGAACAAAGGTTTATTAATGAAATTTCAGCCATTTGAAAATCTGTCATGGAGCAGTGACAGCTGATAAAGACATCTAAAAGCAGCCATATGCTCATTTATCTACTGTGTCATATTGTGATTATGCACATTAAGTGATAGAAACAATCATGAAAGTTCAAGTACAAAGATAACTTGGAAACACAATAGGGAAACATAATTAGGGAAACAAGCATCTCCGGTCTTGCATACTCTTTTTTTAACCTTCCCAATTAGGAGTGCCAAATAATGATGACATCAAAGAACACCATCAAACTCTATTAAACATTAAAACTAAAAGAATTAAAGATGACGGTCTCAGAAAAGACTGTAAGTGCAAGACTATAACCGTCTCATACCCAACTTACATGTAACTAAATGAGACTTATTGACTCCACAACATTTACTTGTCAATGTGACCTATTAACAGGCTGCTTAAAACTCAAGGATCTTTTATGGATGCCTTTCAACAAATATACTTGCTGCAGGGTCACAGTATGACAAAGTGAGACCAAACTGCCAACTACTGTAAACAGATTTCATCCCTACACATTTCTTTACAAATTTCATCATATACTGATCATATTTTTGCATTCCCATTATTGACGGCATAATTGTACAAGGATCCTTTCTCTCAAAAATTAACTCTATCAAAACTCAAAAGCACTCTTAAGAAAACTAAGCACAAACTGAGGACATTTAAAGACCAGTGAAGACTTCTAAAGACTACATTTCTCCTGTTTAAGTAACATGTATAAATCATAAAATTTTGCAAACTGGTCTCCAATTTCAATGAAAGGTGTACCTGCTAAATTCAGCATCACCACCAGCATTTTGTGAGGCCATGGAACTACTTGTTTTAGTTCCACTGCTATTCATAGTGTTGCTCATATGAGAATCACCACACTGTAGAAAAAAATGAACACTAAGTTATAAGCAGCTTGATAATGCTTAACCTGTAAAACCACAAACTGCTTTATAATTTTACAAAATTTGTGAGAAAACATTCTTTTTAAAGAGCAAATGCTTACATAAACATCAAACTGTTTCTTGGCACTACTGAATGTACATGATGAACGAGAAAGTGTGACATTCTACATCCTGTCTTGAAGATGTGGGATCATTTTATAATGATGCTGTTGTTGTTTTCCACTGCTTAAAAAAAGTAAAGAATTCCATGTCGTTAACACATATCATGTCCAGCAAAACACCAGGGATTCCTTAAGAGAAGTGGACCCCTTGTTCAATGTATTTATTAACAGAGTGAGGCCACTTCAAAACATGTCCAAGCAGAGGAAAACTACTTATGTGGACATGCTTTATGTGCCTAAATTTGAAACAATTCAAGTGACTGACCGAATCACTGTGACCATTAAAGATAGATGTGGCAGCAATGGATGAGCAGATGCTGTTGGTGGTACCACTAAAGGGGAAGGAGTTGACAGCAGATGCCTTAGACAACTGGTCTGAAGTCATGCCACCATAGGTATCTGTACTGTTGTCTTCTCCAGTGGACCAGGTCATAGCATAGGGCAGCAGGTCATCATTGACTGCACAAGTGAGGAAGAACATAGGTGAACATGAGGTCCAGCAATCAATATTTAGTAAAGAAGTCACATATACAGTGGAACCATGTTGCTCAGGTATAAAAAGTATATTTATTATTGAGGTTCACCGAAACACTGAAATGACAAAATAATAACGAATCCGTGCATGTGAAATTTATATTTAATAACAAGGTAAACTTATTGCACAAGTACTTAATATTGAGGTTCCACTGTATATATCACAGTGCATCAGATAATCTGAAATGTTGGATGCAGAAGCCTCAAAACTAGACGTCTAGATATTACATTTCATGAGTTGTAATCTGTCCATTTTGAAGGTGGTTTGTCAGTTAAGTAATCCAACAGCTATAATGTTCCTTACAACTGGCACTTCCAAGTAAAATTTTCTGAGCTTAAAAGCAGAGATGCTTTCAGGTCCCCATTCATATGTTGTAAATTTTTTTTCTCAAAGAACTGCAACAATTAAACTATGGGTAGGTGTAACCAGCAGCTAGGTAATAAACTCAGTATATTTAATGCATCTGATTCATATAAAACTATGCATGAGTTTCTGGAGAAACCATGAAACAAGGAAATGCTGAGTGGCACAAATGAATTAGGCCTTCTAAGCAGCACAATGCATTCATCCATTCTCATAAACTCCATCATTATCTCGTCCACACAAAAACAAAACAGAAGCAGCAAAAAAAATTCAGTTTTACTGCACACTGATGACTAAATCTACCAACCATGACAAAAGAGACTTTCAAAGCAACTCACTGAGCTCATCCAAACATTGAGTAGATCGAGTGGCCACAAACATATCAGAGACAGATTTAGGCATGGCTTCTCTGGTCTTTTTATTGTTGCCCAGGACTGTCTTAAGCCCAGCAAAGCCCTTTTGGCGGTCCAAAGAAAGCAAAGCCCCATTCTCCACTAACATAGCTGCCTCATCATGTAGATGGTTGATAATCTGCCACTTGCGGCTGTTCAGGTCCTCTAAGCTCTCACCTCCCTATGATCATAAAAAGATATAAGAAAAAGGCTTTTTTTCCACGTGTGTTACATGAACATGTATATGATGATTGTTTCATGAGATGGGCTCTTTCTCTTGTCTTCTCTTAATTTTTCTCTGCCATCTCATCTAATAGGGATGACATCCTATGACCTAGAAATTGTATTTACCTGAAAAAATAGGAATGGCAAATGAAATTTGATTTAGGTACAATTGCAAAAAAAAAAATAATAAAAAGGCGAGCATTACAAGTCTGGGGAGGGGCAAAGGTATGGCACATAAAGAACTGAGATTTCAAGTAGGAGAAAGAAGGCAATGAGACAATGCAATGCTAGAGTACTAGGAATGTGTACAGAAGGACAGGACATGTATTCAAAGGTGCATATATATCTTCTGGATGCAAGTTCAACTGTGCACATTTTCACTCGAATATTCAGAACACCATTGCCTCAGACTGGGCAAAAACATGGCACTGATCAATGCCAGATGATTGTCAGTTCTATCATTCACATTTACGGATTTTTTTTTGCTTATGATCATTGAACAAGCACTAATCTAAGAAGGGCAGTAATCTTATATATATTTTTTTTTAAAAGTTCTACAGACGAACATTTTTGCTGGATGTTACTTAAGGTTTCTTACTCATTTAAAACATAAAAACTGTTGGGACAGCAATAGTTGCCTACTAAACAATAGTTTGCAAGATAGAAAGTATGCCTGCAATGCAATCTTTAAATGACTGAAGAAACAACTTACAAATATATTTAGGATACTAAATCTTCTTTTCAACTTCATATTCTGACAACTGAATAAAAACACAAATACCTGTTGATTTCATTAACCCATTTGAGAGTATTGTATCCCGAGCGTTTGAGGGGCTGCAACCATAACCATTGGCATTGTGACCCCACAGCACCGTCATGAAAATTCTGAAAGATTCTGAAACACCGCCAGAAGTTAAGGCGGGCCATGACCGTTGCACATCCTACAACCCTAGCCCATGTAAATTAATTTTTTAAAGGGAAGCTGTATCCTACATCAATACAACTGTTACAATTTGCCTTTTGTTAGGTAACATAACTCATAAGAACTGACAAATGACAAAACCCATATTAAGATTTTGTGGTCAAGTGCCTGCTGAGATGAGTCACATTCCTCCTTAGTTTACAGTATTACAATTCAATTATTTCAATAAGACTAACATTTCACAAGGAACACGAACATCCACTAAATCATATCACAGCCACAGTGAACTGACAATTTCACTTCCTCTAGCTTATCATAGGCAGCCTTGACGTTAACCAACTCATAAAATCATTTTTGTCATGCCCACAAATTCGTCCAGACATCAAGAAAACTGCCTAACTTTACTAATGTAATCCCCTTATCTGTGACACCACACGACGTCTGAGACCAGCTTGTGAAATGTAAGTCCTTACATGGGTCTGTTATTGAAAAATATATTTAAAGGCACACATAACCTGAAATAAAATGTTCATATGAATTGCTCCAGTTGCTCCAGCTCTGTGGTGTGCAAAATGTACATTTTCAGGGATTGTAAAGATATCACTAATATTTATGCCAAGAATTTATTGAACAATGGCAAGCATCAGATGTTGGCCATTTTACAAGAGTTCAAATTACCTCCAACTGTGGCAATTCATTTCAACTGTATCCATGTCTTGTCTTATTTATGAATTTTAAATACAGCCCTTCGCTGTGTTCCATTTGAAATTAAAAGAGCTAATCATGAATAATGAGTCTTATGATTTATTATTCCTTGTGCTCTGAAATGACTGAATCCAAGAAAAAGCAACTGAAGCTTAAGACTGACTTAAAAAAAAAACAACAAAAAAACTTATTTTGCGCACCACAAACAGACAGAGTACTTACCACGGACATAATTCTGAACAGTTGCGGGATATCTACTGACTCTTTGGACCTGAAGCAGTTCAACTTGAAAAGTATTTAAGTATGTGCCACCCATACTTTCACAATGAACATTTGAAGAGATTTTTATGACATATTTCATGGCAGCTGAATTCTGTAATCTTAAATGTCTTATAATGCATGAATGGTAACATGAAGTACTAACTTTTGAATCAAAAGACAAGTGTATGTCCTCAACATCAAAGCCAGGAAATATCCCTTTGTAGCAATCACAAAGACACGCTGTGAAAAAGGGCACGCTAATACAAGCCGCAGCTTTAAGAAAAAAGATGTTCATGTTTTTCATAAATGCAGCAGCTTAGTTTTGAATCTACTCCACAAGCGAACTCCATAATCGCCAGCCAATAGAACAAATCAAACAGAGCTTCATGACCTCAAAACTCCATGTCTTATACTCAAATCGATATACAGTACTTATTCAGGGGGGGGATCATAAGGTCATGGCCTTGTCCAGTAAACTTGTTGACAAAGAGAACACAGTAGAATCTTCAACGATGTCCCTCAAGACACTGCATCAAATTCTAATATGATCGGTTTTTCCTTGGTAAATGATAAGATTCTATATAAGTATAAGGTTGGGGTGTTAATTGTCAAACACTCGAGTATCTTCATTGTTTCTAGTACAAAATCTTCACCACAAGGTGTTCTTCCTGCTTCTGCTAGTGATAAAGGTCAATGAAACTGTAGAATTAGGGGTATGAGGAAGAAGTCTGCAAGCGCAGGAAATTGATTCAGCCAATGATGTATGAGAGGAATGCATTTCTGCATTGTCATGAAACAGATCATTCATGCCTACAATATTTGTCAAACAGATTGCATTGAACTATAATACCCAATGTGTCTTCTATGTATCAGACTGTAACACTTCAAATATCCATTAAAGTGTGATGATGTTTCACTTGAATGTCAGTTGCTGCACAAATGAAGATTCCATGCCACAAGCCACAAAGGGTTTTTAATCTGTAATGCTTCATTTCAGAGACCCCTTTCTTTATAGCTGGATTAAAAAAAACAAAAACAAGTCATTCCCTAGAGCAATCACGAAAACTTCATAAATATCTGCTACTTTTTATCAAGATCCATGACACCTGTATAACATCTGTTCTACTCAATTTTCTGAAAATATGCATTACTGAAAATTTAGAATCCCTTCATTTACATAGGAAAAAACTGTATCATAAAAAAAAATTGGTATAAGCAATGTCATGAAGGGCATTCATGAAAACTCTTTGTCACACATTTTCTGAGCAAGGTCACAAACTTTTGGACCATTCTTGTAATAATACCCAGAAACTCATGAATTCAAATATCTCGCAAACCCTGAACTTGTGGAGTTCTCTTGAAATTCAGTCTCATGAGACAACTATATCACTGACACAGATCTGGGATTATTTTTTTGTATCAGATGATGGCTCAAGGGTCTCAAGTACTAGACTCAAATGCATGTACCTTAAATAGAGGCCATAAAATCCACACATGAGAATAATGCAGCCTCCTGCCACTGAGTTATGTGCACTTAACTGGGTCACGAAGCTCCTTACGAAGTGTGTGTCTCATAAAACAACCACATCATTGTACACTGGTCAAAATTCTGTAATCTTCATCACATGATATAAGTTTCACTTGAATGAAGCTTACCTAATTCTATATTAAGGTTGCTGTGTTGACTCTTTGTGTTCAGACACACTGAAAACTGGATTCACAGACGTTATTAAGCACCAGCCCACAGGAAGAATTTTTTCTCCTTTTTGTTTACGGTGGCATATAGAGTAATTGTTTGGAGGAAAGGGAGGAGGGAGAGAGACATTTAAACAGGAGACTACCATCAGATTTGAGTCTGTCAGCAAACATGTTGCACCAGCATATATAAAACACCACTGGAATTTTTAAATGTGTAATGCAGTGGGGATCATAAAATAAAATAAACTGCAGATATTTTTCATACCCACAAATTTGTTCTTCAGGAGCAATTAGAATCTTATTAAGTTATATTCAAAATTTTGCTGGGATAATTCTTGTGTTTTAAGATAGACACCTTAAGTCTGCGAAGTTCAGCTGTGAAATTATGAAAATGCACTTTCTGTGTTTTACCAGATTGTAGCTTTATTACTAGATTCATTACATTCTCATGATCTATACACCTAGGTGATTTTTTAAAAAAGTTTTCATCCACTTTGTAGAATATGTTTAATGAAAGTTGGCAAAGAGAAGATGAATGCAGTGAAACTACACAGACAAGATCAAGTGTTTTTGCCTTGTATTTGCCTTGTAATCAAACGCACCAACTGACAGATCAAACTGGTTTTCTGTGATGTTTTTGTGAAAATGCTTTCAAGAAAATTACTCGCAAACTCTCAAACATGCACACTGTGTACCACTTCAAGTCAACCACTCACCAATACAAGCACACCTGCAACGTAAGGCTAAAACTAACATTTCATGATTAGAGGCACATCACATTGTGCACAGCGACTGTAAAATTTTCCTGTATTTTTTTCTGATGACAGAATGGCTTGAGGTTTGCATTTCCTCAAATTTTCTTCAGCATGCATCTGGAGTGAAACTGTCCTTAGTACTGACAGGAAATTCAAATGCCCCCTGAAATGAAATGCCAATTTCAACCCTACAATCAAAGACTCTAACAAACTTAAACGACCACATAACCATAAACCAAAACGACAATATTAGGATTATAAGAGCCTTATAATACATCTTGTATTGCAAAGATGTTCAATGTGAACCACAAAAAAAAACAACTACAAATGAACTAGAAGCTAAAGGACATCGGCCTCGCACTGTCCTGGAAAAGGCTGACACTGAACTAAAGAACAACAGGGAATAAACTGCAACTGGATGAAATCCTACATCAAAGTTTGACTTCCTAAATGGAATCAACTACCAGTATTAAGTGTTTAATATACAGTCCTCATATTATGATGAACTTACCAGCAATTCCAGAGAGAGAGATGCCAAACGTAAGTAAAGAAAATCATTTCATCCTCCCAGGACCACTGTATTACTCCGTAACTCACTAGACATGACAAACGTTCACTTCCACACCTCAAAAACTGCTGTTATTCAATTGTCACACAACAAACTAACATACTTCACTACACACACAGGGTTCATACCATTTCAGATAGCATTTCTCTGGGAGCATTCCACAGGAGTTTTAAGATTTCTACAGATTTCCAAGAACAGGAACATGGTAACGTGACTGATTCTCACAGCAAAACTTGCCGATTTTTTAAATTGTATACTTCCACGAAAAAATAGAAATTTTTATATTTTTAGAAAATTTTGTTTTCGGAACAAATACAACTAGCTCCTAAAATTCCGAGAACATGCATGAACCCTGCCTGTGGTCTCTGGGATTCAAGTGAAGCCAAATCATTCATCATTTTGGAACTGAAAATATAAAGCACAGGAAATCCTGCTACACAAGAATTGCTTCCAAACTCTTATAAATTAAGACTAGGAGCAATGAATTTACAGGAAGTCCTTCCTGATCAGGTAATCAATCTGTTTTCAGCTTGAAAAACATGGTTTCTCAAATATGGCACGTGTCAAATGAAATGACGACATTCATTTCTTAAAACTGGCACACAAAGACATGTCTGTGATTGTTTGCATCATGGCATAAAAACGGATGAAACTGATAAATAACTGCAGATGATTATGCAAGAGCTAAAATCCTGATAGTCTTATCAGTTACTCATGAATTACAAACTTCTTATGACCAGATCAAGTTTTCTGCATATGATTTTTAAAAATTTAAATCAGAATTAGTTGTAATATTTCATTCTTTTGTTTTGGTTGATCCCATTTCATTTGGTGAACATAACATAATTCTTTCAATGAAGTTCTCTGCTTGGCAAGTTATTCAATCTCAACAAATATATACATTATGAAAGATGGTCCATTTATATTAGATTAAGCAATATTATAAACATTCAACATCATTATCTTACATGACTATCATCACATCGTATTAGCTTTGGTTCTTTCTGAATTATGCAGGGATCATAAATTTATTTTAATGTTATCACAATTAAACTTCTTTTGTGAAATTTAGATAGCATGTTGCTCCTATCAGCTTTATCCAGATGATATACATGACCGCAAGTGAACATGTAAACTGACTCTATCTGGAGACAACTTCATGACAATCACATAGATCTAAGTGATTCACTCTAGGCTCATTTTCAATGTGAAAAAGTATGGCACAATGCATTTACAAGTCATCTCCATGAAGGAGAGAATATTGTCCACATAAATATGACCGGCATTATGAGTAGTTACAAAATCTTTTAAGAATCAATTCCTATATAAAGTGAACATTTTTACACTGATACACTGACTGCAGTAGGAATCACTATAACTAAAGATACATGAGAAAAGATAAAGCTGGGTAGCATAACAGCACACCTATGAGTCAGTGATCTAAATCAGTTCATGTCAGTTTCATGATAAATATGATCATATTGATGGATGGATAGACTTAACCTTCATCCATTCATACATCATGCATTTAACTAACTCGGTCTTAACCATCACCAACAGCTGTGGCAACTGTCGAAACCATATCTTCAATTAGAAAAAAAACTCAGTTCCTGGAGTATCTTCAATCAAGTGAAACTTAATAAGTTCATGTCAGTGCTAAATTTCTTGGAAAAATATCACTGCAGAGTACTTTTCGGCTGTACATTCTCCACTGTTGATTCCAGGCTTCCAACTACCAATTGCTCGCCTGATGGTTTCTGATCTTCAACCCTGTGGCACTTCAAATCCGCCGCCTTCAGGTGGTGCACCTTCCATGGCCCGTCCAGCACCATATCCAGCCTCCTGACCACCCTCACTTTCACCAGGGTATGTACTGGGTGGGCAAAAGGGAGCCCAGAAGACCACCCTATTATCAGGATTGGGAGCTACAAACTGGATAGGAGTGGATGGTGGTAGGGGTGGTGCAAATTGTTCAAGGGGGTTGGTGCTCATCATGGAAGTGCCTGCGGGCATGGGGAAAACAGGAAAGATCTGCTGTGGTGGCTGGCCCTCCGCTAAAGCCTGAGGGAACGTCTGCGAAAATGAAAGCTGTGGTAGAGAAATGTGCCTGCCTGCTTGCTTCTGTATAATTGTGTACTGTCTGTCAGTTCAATATAATGTAGCTCAGTGTGATAAGCACCATTCTCGTAACACTAAACATAAAATTCAGACTGGCAGAAAATAACAGTTTCAATATTTTGTAGTTCACATAAACTCATTCACTGCTGTCAAGTTGCAGCATCATTATAATCTAGGTGAAGTTTCAACATGACTATACGACACATTGGAAACAACCAATTGGTGCTAAAGTTTATGTGAACCACAATCTCTTATTTTTTCTTTAACAAGATGGCAACAATATATTATCTCTGATGGTAAAATCACATCTGCAATTCAGTCTTGTAAGAAGGATAAACTTGAGACAGAGAAGTGGGGACCAATGCTCAACTAGAAAACCTGGAAATATTCAGCCTTAACGTACACAAAGGATCATCTGTACAACTTCCCCTTCATCTCTCCCTCAATCATTCAGTGTTTTTTAAACCGCAGATTCATAACCAACATGACTTGATTAACAAGATATTTGTAAGAAACACAATAAACCTGTTGTGAATCTTGCACAAGAACATCTCATAATATTAAATCAGGCTTCCACTAAGATGAGCCTTATGTCCAACACCATTGCTGATGATGCAACATGCAAGATAACTTGAATGTAAAACTATGAAGTGTGTTTTCTTTATTGGAGAGCAAGTCAAACCAAATTAGAGACCCAACACATTCCATGCAGCCACACAAACAGGAGTTGCTGTGAACAGAAGTTCATACCAAACCTTTCTGAGTAACAGGTAAGAGAATTTGTGTTCTTGTGCACCCTGAAGTCATTTTTGCAAATGGCAAACAGTTGCCATCTGATCCTGTTTGACAATGTCCTCTTTTCTCTTCACTCCAAGCTTGCCTGTTGCCACATAATGAACATGGTTGTCGATCTGTTGTGGCATTCTCTACAATCTTACTCTCTCCCATTCTGTGCCCCTTGTATTCAGGTCACGTTCAAAACATGTCAACTCATCCAAATTCACCTACAGCCCTAAACTGCCAAATTCCTAGGCTGTATAGACTGTAGAACAATGTGTATCATGTGGCTCAATTCATTAGCGCATAAACTCCTGCAGAAATGACACTTCTGTTGATTCAGTGTTTAAATTTTTCATATTTCCAAAACAGTGGATATAAGGGCATTGATATGGATGGTGATCTCATGAATGTGCACACGAACACACACACAAAAAAAGACAACAGTTTTGAAGGAAAAAAAACCTGCTCACAAAGTCATTGTAACAGAGTGAAGGAGCTGTTCATAATGATGAGCAGAGAGAAATGAGCCCAGAGAACGGCAGGGGTCAGTTCAAGGGAAGAGGATGAAAAGGAAAAAGAAACAAAGTATTCTGACAGGAAAAGCTTAATTTTATCTTTTCTTAATTTACTGTGTTCCTCATGATATGGCCAGAATGTAAGTGGTTATTGATTCCCATAAGTTGTGATAGAACACAAACAAATGAAAATAGCAGTGAAGATTAAAAGAATTTGCTTCTCCTTGTCAGAATTAGAATAGAAGATAACATGACAGTCCAGGAGATCAAATATGGAACTTTTTCCACATCAAAACCTGAGTGTATGCAAATGAGGATTTCATCACAACAAAATGATCACTGTTAAAGCATAAGAACCAGAAACATCAATATAAATAAGTTGAAATGTGCAGAACAAACTGTATGCTTGCTCCCAAGTAATTGGTTTTTTTTTTTAAAGGACCTAATGTCAACTCTAGTAATCAAGTAAATTTTATTAATCAGTATAAAAGTAAAACTTGTTCTTCTTAAATACAAGTTTTCAACAAATGATGTTCCCATACCTGTGACAATTACAATCAACTGATATTGTATAAAAATTTACCTTATGCAAATGAGATTAATTATTATTACATCCCAGACTTGACTTCAACATATATATACATAACTCCATTAAGCCTAAACCTTACTCCTGAGTCTGAGATTAGAGAAAAAAAAAAAAACTTTTTCCAACACCACATTAATGATAGAAAAAAATATGCTAAAAGCATATGATAACAAAATGCAACGAAATCTTTGTCACTAACCTGGACTGGAAACGGCATCATAGCTGGGGTCTGAGGCCCTGTCCGGGGGTCGGATCCCTCCACAGACTGAATAGGAACACATGGCACACATCCACCACACATGTTGGCAACATCTGCTGCCTGCTGGGGTGTAAGGCCAGCTAAATTCATAGCAGTCATGCCCTGCTCACCAAGTGGGACAATCTTGAGTGGACCAGGACTAGCCCCACGTACCTGCGGGCCATTTACCATCTGGGGGTGGGGGAACCTCATCTGAGAGCCAGGGGAGGCCGGCTGCATGGAAAGATTCATGCCTTGGGTAGGTGTGATGGGGCTCTGGGGTCGCATGTGGGGGTTACAAGAAAGGGGGTTCTGCATCTGAGGGCTGTGAGGGAATGCTCCTGGTGTATGGGGGTGGAAGCAGGAAGCAGGGCTCAAGGGGGTATGGCTGACAGTCGGTGGACCTGGAAAGTGGAAGATGGAGGCAAACACCAATAAAAACAGTGCACATAATAACTTGCAAATGTCACTCAACAAAGTTAACAGCCACTCTCTGAAAAAAAATAATACAGCCACTCATAATGATGTGCCAATCTTTCATCCAGATACTGAAGAAGGAAGGAAAGCACACTTTCCAAACTGCCACAGATTTCAACAGTGAAAATGACCTAAAATACTGGCCAAAGCAGCAAGATGGTCAAATGACAATCATGATATTTCAAATACACAAACTCTACAAAATACAACTGTACTTTATGACATCAATAAACACTTATTTTTCAAAATCTGACATACTCAATGCAAAGCTTTGGATCCAGACCCCTATTTAGTATCAAACTGAACTGACCCAACGGAATCAGAATTGAGGGCAAGCTTCCTGGAATTCATGACTATTCTGAATATTAGCATTCATTCATATGATTAGCTTACCATCAATACCTGGCCGGCTGAACGTCAGACGAGTTCCTGACATGACTGTTGGTGTTGGAGGTATGAAAGGTGGTTTATCTGGGTCCAATGGTGGCTGGCCCAAACCAGTCTTCTGAAGGGGCAACATGCCTGGTCCCTGAGCTGGACCAAGGGACATTTTATTGAACAAAGGCGCTAGCTCTGGAGGAGGAGTGCTGTAACGGAAGAAGAATACTCTTCAGTCATATTCATGCACATTTCAACCAGTCAGTGGTAGTTTCTTTTAAGATCCTTCTTAAATGTCCTGTTTTTGCTCCAGATGATGCAATCATGCGATTTGCCCTTTATATTTCAAAAACTCCCTCAAAATTTCATTTTACATTACCTGACCCCTCCCCTCCTTTTGTGTGCAGAAACTGAAAAAAATTTTGCAAAAAAATCATGTCTCCCTCAAAAAATACGAATCTCCCCCCTTGAATTTATGATGAGAAGCACCATCTCATATGACCTGGAGAATACACTGCATTCCTCAAACCCATCTCCATTGGAGAAATAAAGAAGCTACACTAATACTGCTGATCTATTAAAGGTGCACAACAATACTGTGGGATTGCATCTGATAACATTTTTTCATGGTGTTGAAATGAAGGAGAAAATCATATTCTGCAGGGTGAAGCTGCTGGCAGTCATACCATTACTCATTCTGTTAGATTATATATAGTCTGTTAACCAAACATGCCCTATCCTGGAGAACAAACCACTAAGTTTCCAGTTCAGACCTAAAACTGATTCCTGAATGTCTGTGGAACCTACTGTTTTTTCCTTCTTTTAGCCCTATTGACATTTTGTGTTATTCTACAAATACCACGGTGATTTCGGGAAATTTCTTCCACGGAGATTAAAGTAGTTCTTTTGCCCGATCTTTTAACGGGAAAAACAATGGGAGTCATTTTACAAATCTTTCGAAAAAGGTCAACTTGAATTCTGATTTGGTTCCTAATTTTTCATTAGGCTGGATTTTGACCACGTGCAAATACGTAGGCCTACACACTTATTATTTTTTATCTAGAAGGCTCAAATTGTACCTGAAACTTTAAAATTGGATGCTTTATTTAGATCACGGGTCATTTTACACTTCTACACCCTGGCACTGGCTGGCAGGGCCCCCCAAAAGGGAGATTTTTTAGCGGATTAATTGGGTTGTACACAATGAGTGATTTGCCCTCTAATAGTGCCACAAACCTGAACCATCCTGAATTTAGGGAGGTTAAAAATGAAATTTCTGCCAAAATTATTTAAATCTCTCCTTATTTATGCTCTTGAAATTCCATAAATGACTCCAGCAGCAATCAAAGTTTCGCAAATTTCCATCAGTGACAGAAAATCAAACTACAGGCAGACACTTGAATGGTCTAAAGCTAAATCAAATTTCCTTGAATAAGAAGTATCAGAACCAGGATAAAGGAGCAAAATAGAATGGGAAGGGTGGTGTTATATTATTGAAGTAAAACCAAATATAAGAAACCACTTCTAAAATATTACTGCTTATCATGAAGTCTTCACAAAATCCTAGGACAAAAGAGAAATCCACTTACCCTGCTGCCAACTTTGGGTCAAGAAGCTCAACAACTGACTGATTTTTCCCATCCATTCCTGGGACTTTGCCATTCTTCACAACAGCTTCAACCTTAAGTTTGGACATGAGCTGCACCTGCCTCAGCTGATCACTTTCTGATGGCGTCAGGGAGGAGGAGGTCTTCTCTGGCACTCCAATCATTCCTCGATTGCCATTCCTCCTTGATCGAGAGCGATACCTAAGAACACAGAGAAACTGGACTGATCAACAACACCAAAAGCAATAAGGTATTCCAAAGGTTTGCATTATCAATTAACAGGGCATTCCTCTTGTTTCTAGACTTTTTTTTAACCTGTCCTTATACAGATGATAATTAACTGTACTAAAGCTTTCATTCTTTAATGAAGTGTACTGGCTTCTTAATAAAAAGAGACAACAGGTTGCACAAACACTTTTTCATGAAGCCTCTGCCATAGCAGAGTCCTTGCAGATGACTGGCATATACAACCATAAAGGCATTTGTTCAGAGACAATCAAGACCAATTCCTCGAAACTTGTAAAAAATGGTCACCTTCTTTCATATCCTGCAATTATTTCTATAATACAAAACAAAGTTCTGAGGCATATGATATTTATGTACCACAGCCCTGTCAACTGAATCAGCCCTTTCCAGAGTTTTTTCCTGGTTACAAGAGTTGGGGCTGATATTTCCTCCTTGTGGATGGGAAAACTGTCTCTCAAACTCCCTCAGATTTATGGGTATGAAATATACGTGCCGAATGCAATTTTGGGGGCAGATTTTGATTTTGAAAGGGCAAATTGCATGCGGTCTGGAGGAACACTGCTTTCAGTCCTAAAGCATTTCTTATGACTCAAATTCATATGTAGCATAGCTGAACTTTTTGTTACACTGGTATACAATGGTAAAATAAAATTAGATGTAATACTGCAAATATAATACACAGAGTATTAAATTACAGTAAGAGAAACACTAGTAAAATTCTCTTCTTGTTACACCTTCATGCATAGACATTACCAAGTCTCAACAACATATTTTCAGTAGGGAAAACAACTCACCTTTCCAGCTCTTCCTGTGAATGGGCAAAGGTGCATGTGTTGCCCCTCGGACATGTTCCTCTTGCAGAGAAATCACGGCACATAGAAGTTTTGTAGCGCGTGTTCTGTATGGGTGCTGCCTCCAGCCTAGAGCGGTGGTCTGGGTTAGACAAGAACTCCACAAAGGCTGTCATCACAGTGTTGAGAGACCTCATGACCGCTTCCAAGTTCTCCCATGAAGGAGCTGGGCAGTCTAAAAATGACAATGGACTTCTGAAACCCTGACATGCATCCTTTTTGTTCAAGTTTAGGAATATTTTTGCCCCATCTAAAACTCCTTTAATTTTACGATTTTACTTTTTTTTGGGTCTTTTTTAAAAGTTTTACTTAAAATGTTAATCATACTAAAGTATGCCTGCTGCATCAATACAAGGGCGAATGACATAATCACAGGATATCAACCATCCTCAAGAACAAGGATGTTAAGAATCCATCAATACAAACAAGGGCCTGCTTTCTTTTGATATGAATAGTCAACAAGCATGGACTATTAACCTCAGTCATTTCCCTGTACTGTACTATCACAGTATAATAAAGTCATCTGAGTTATCAGTACACTTGTATCAACTCTGAAGGAATCACTGCAACTAAATGCATCTCAGGGTTTCTTTAATAACTACTTGCGACAAAATATTTCAAACTTACCACCTGCCCCTCACAGTTCTCAGATATTGATCACAGCCCACAACCTGAACCATCACAGTTCAAACACCATCATACAATTTACACTACCAATGTAGCTAACCAATTTGTCATGTCTATGCTTTGCTATAACATTCGAATAAGTGTTGTAATATAATAGTGTCAGCTCAATGAGTTTTTCTATATAGAATTTGAAGTGTATTATTATCCACTTACCTGGGCTGGGATCGATGTTGGACAGGAACTCCAGCTGTGGCTGCAGTTTCAATAGCCCACTGTGGTCACTGTTTCTCTGAAGGGTCAACATAAGCTCTGAGATGCTCTGAGCGAATGACTGTGGGCTCTGATGCTGTAATTACATGAATGGAATCTATTATGAAAGGATCACATAATATTTATAGTTCTCAGCTCAGAAAAAAAAAAAGTGCTTTCCAAATCTTAAATACTACAACAACTAAACAGTTCTGACTATTTTTAAAGAAACCCATTCAACATGTAAAAAGCTGAAACTTTATCTTTCCTTGCTTTTACAACAGTTTTGAGTTTTCTGAGCATTTGCACCACAGGACATGGACACAGTAATCTTAAAGTAGTACACGCACATCAAAAATAATTTTCCGCTTTTCAATACTTTTTCTCTCTTAAAAATTATCTACGGTGCCCACCAAATCAATTTTGCAAAGAAAGAGCACCGTTCTGTTACCTTCCGCTTATGTAATATGACGCAATAAGAAGAGCTAGAGTTACCGGGTTTGGCACTTGCGTCCAGAATAATTCCCCTTCCCCGATCAGCAGAAGCCTGTGGCAAAAATGCTGATGTCACTTATGTTCCAGCAACTACAGACACCTCTACCTGACAATGTATTATTCAGCTTTTAATTAAGGTTCTGGTAATTCATATTTAAACGTAAGGTTTGATAGCGTAAGCCAGAAAAAGTTTTCTGCATTTTTATTGCCGCATCATGATTTTGTTTGGCGTATCTACTGTTCACAGAGGAATTAAAACATTTTTACCAACATGCTATCACCCATCCGCAGAGCACTGTCTAGACAGCTTGGCCATATGGCAAGAACGTATTTGAAAAGAGCTTATGGCCGCCACGCACGCATGGTTGTAACATTTCAGACTTTTAAATAATGTAACCCTGTGGGTTGTCTGGGGCCAGCGGAGGCGTTATATCATTATGACGGACACTTGAAAGACTGCTTTATTGGAATAATAAGGTATCGTATGATTTAACATGGTCAGTAGGATGGAGCAGTCTTCCTTTAAGGATGCTCTTAAGTAACCAAATCAATCTGCTTCCACAGCACAGGGTCCATTACCACTGCTACAAACATGCCATGGCTTAATGAAAAGGCTGTTCCTTACCTTATCAATGATTGACTGCATGTGAGATTTGTGAGCAGGGTCTCCATAAAGCAGTGAGGACCACTGCTCTGGGGAGATTCTGAGACCCGCTTCTATGGCAATCTGAACAATTTGTGAATCGTGTTCCCTGCGAAGGGACTCATACTGCCTGAACTCTTCTTTCAACTGCATCAGTGAAGACTCTTCTTCTCGCTTCAGCACCTGAAAACAAAGATAGTTTAAAGAGTGAGTGATTATATATAATTTCAACAACTCGGTGTTACATGAGATCTGCAGGAATCCTCCAAAAATGAAATAAGGACCATTTCTCCTTGCAAGTTTTAGAATACACGCGAATATGATCACATATTATCATGCAACTGTTTCTTGACCATGAAGATTTAATCCTGTGATATAAAGGTATCACTACACACAAGATACAGCACTCAACCTACACCAT
Organism: Ellobium chinense; assembly: GCA_033807755.1. NCBI lineage: Eukaryota > Metazoa > Mollusca > Gastropoda > Ellobiida > Ellobiidae > Ellobium > Ellobium chinense. The sequence goes on along the minus strand of JAWQUT010000015.1, from coordinate 2,009,071 downwards.
GGACCATGACATCATCTAAATAAAGCTGGACTTCGAATAATAAATATCCCCTTAAATATTAAGGTATTCCAAGTATACACAAGCTCACGAAGTCAAGAAATAAGCACAGCTTGTGCTTGAAGAGGCCTTATGAAAGAATTTATTGACAATACCAAGAGTTTTACTTACTTTGAAGCAAGACGCCCTGTACAACAGCTGAACCACGTGACCAATAGCTGTTTTGGAGGCCTGCGGATAGCGAGACTCCAACCTCTGTACAACGAACAAGACTAGGACTTTGCGGGATAAAAATGATCCATCCTCCAAGGCCAGAAGAATAAGCTTTAGGACTTCCTCCTGCATAGCTGTAAACAAAATGTCAAGGGTTCCAAAATTATATTTTTTGATGCGCAGGTGCCCAAATTTAAGATATGGATCTTATAAATAAGATGACTGAAACACAAACATGACCCATCTTCTGAAAAGATTGGGAATCCTTTCCTAAATAACAAGTTTGGACAAGATTGGACTACTGCAGACAATTCAGCTCCTATATCCTGCAACATTAGATAACATTCAATATAAATGTGATGGCAATCTGGACTTGGTCCTAACTTGAACAGCAATTTGGAAGACACAGGTAAAATACTCATTAACCCTTTGATGCTACATCTGCTACACACACACACATATATATATACTTTATATATCATACTTTGGTTCAAACAGCAGTTGGGTGTTCTTGAAACTGCCACAAGAAGCTTTTCTGTGTCTTAACTGACAAATCCCTTCATCTTATTTCATATGTTATGAACTATTTCTATGTATATTACTAATATAGGAGGGTAATTGAACTGAGGTGCTAAACTGAGGTGAAAAAAACACCAACTCAGGCAAACTTACACATAAGTTAATGCGCTCATAATTTGATGCCATCACCAACTGAAAATCATGACGCAGCCAAGCAGTTAATTTGTCTCCTACCAACTGATGTATTAAAATAGTAATTCAGCATTACCTACACTGTTCAACATGTGCACATGAGAGAATAAAAGTTGACACAACACAGAATAACTTGTACATTAAAACTCACCTGGCCCGAGGAACTGGCAACCCCTTGTCCTTACTGCTGCCCAAAGATTGGCTGACAATTGATGGGGGTACTGATGCAGTACCAACAGCTCTGAAACAATCCTCTCTCCCAGAGAGCGAGCGATCCTAGCAGCGCGAGACCTCCCCTCTTCTTCCAGCAACTGGCAGTGAATTAGGCTAATCAGCTTGCGCTGCATGGGTCGGCTCAACACACATTTTGAAATGTTGTTGTTGTTACTACTGCTGGCACCATTTGTAATAATGGCAGGAGCATTACTGTTGAGGGTGCCCCTACTGCTTGATGTGCCTTGGCTACCACTTTTGGATGGGGCAGGGTCACTACATGTGGAGTCATCATCATCTGAAGCATCTGTGGAATGTCAAAAGTGCTGCCTTCAATTTCCTTTCCTCTTACTGAATGTCTAAATCCAAACATACTAGACTTCATTCAGACAAATAAACATGTCACAAAATTTTCATAAATGAATTCCTGTGACATATAGTGCTACAAATCCTTATAACTGGTAAACACCCATGTTAGGGTTATTATCACTTTTATTTTCACTCTCTAAGCATTCAGCAGTGGCAATTAGAATTAACCTTGTCGAACAAGGCACAAAGATAAGAAGAAGAGTCAAGAATCATGAAGTTTGATTAAGGTACCCACTTTCTGCCAGTGGCTTGAGATGCACTGCCATTTCCTCTATGCATTTCCTGGCTTGTTCATATGACTTGGGATTATCTGAAACTGTCTTGACTGCCTCTCTCTCCTGCTCCGGTATTGCAGCTCCTACAAGGTGCATAAGTGCAAAGTTGGCTGGCAGTTTATCCACATCACTGGGCAGCACGGTCTGATCAAACGGGCACCTGATGGCAAATATGTACATATAACTCTCAACAATTCAAGGTTTTTTTTTCAGGTTTTTGGAATTTGGGAAGGGGTGATGTTATTTAGTGACTGTAATGAATGCAAATTTTGTGTAAATATGTGACGTTACATATGCTTGGAAACAGGACGAATGAGATCCTTTATCAGAAAGCATTTGTATCTATGGTAGGAGAAAGCATTTTGTATCCATGGTCCTACCGCTAGCTAAAAAAAATATCACTGCCGGTATCCCTCATGATCAGAGCTAGACCAAAAATTGTCACTCAATTTCCAAGCCAGAGCCCCCATCCTATCTACTGACCATTACTCATCGAGAATTCATTCTTATAAAGTATGTCAATAGACAAAATCTGACAGAAAATTAACTTCTTTTTTTTCTTACCCAAAACACAGCCAACTTTGCAGAAAAACAGCCACAAATGGACACTGTAGTCAAATGAGGTCACTCAAATAACCCGATAAATAAATAACTATATTATTGATTGGCATTTGTTTGACACCTTGGATTATCGTTGGCACAATACAGGTAGGCAAAACAATGATGTCTGTAGTAGATGTCTGTGGCAAGTAACGTCTTAGATAGTATTGCTGAACTTGCCACATGATTTCAATCGTGCTTCTTATTAAGCTAGAGTTACATGGCCTAGGTCACAATGTGGGCCTTGACACACTTTCAGCTTTCTTTTTGGACTATTTTGGCACTGTCGTCTTGTTGCCAAAATTTGCAGAATAGTCATGTCATGAAATGGAATCACAGTTCAAACACAGAGTTTTCAAGTTTGTAAATACAGTATAACCTAAATGCAATTCTAATATTTCAAAACAGAATTGTTGAGGGTAGACTTTCAGAGGCAACACACATCAATCTTTTAATGAAAAAAACAAGATAAACATGTTTTATGGCAAATTTATCTCTAGCTCAATTGGTTACCATACTAGTGGCTGTGTTGAAGAAGGAATTAATCTCACTTGAAGCATTCAATATAATTAACCTTAGGTTCTATGTTCTGTTTCAAATGTTCTTACACTGTTCATTAATTTGATGTGATGGTGTGAAAAACAAAACAAAACAAAATATGTATATCTTCCTACAAGATCAGACACATGCTGCTAAGCTTCTTCACATATCCGTAAATCTTTCCAGACTGATAGAAATATGAGGCAAAACAAAGAAAAAAACTACAAGCCACAAAGAATACTAACATTCACCCACCTGTTGTCATTAAGTCTGTTCCTTATGCATGATTTGCAAACTGTGTGTCCACAGCCCAAGGAAATAGGCCGCTGCTGGCGCTCATTGAACAGCTTGAAACACACAGGACATGATATGAATTCTGTCCATGGTAGTCCTTGAAATGGCATCTTCGTCTATCTTGTTATGAATTACTTCACAGTAATAGTTTGTTGGTTTCTCTTTCTGTTGTCAAGTTGTATATAACCACTAGGGTCTGCTTGCTAAAGTTAAACAAGCACTGACACTCTGAATTGGATATAAAAAGGGCCTTAGTTTACAAATGGGTAAGAATATGGTTGTGAACAGCCATATATACATCAATATCCATCCATTATACTAAGTAAATATCACAGCACATCCTTGGATTCCTATCCTTGTATGTACCTAGAATGGCACAATTACTATGCAATCCGTAGGAGCACTGAAATGAGAAAACGATACAAAAAACAGATTATTTTTTTTTTATTCACATCATGATCATTCATTATCATGACATGCAGATGCGATGATCCACTAAACAAAACTACCTACACAAGATCATACATTTCATAATGTTAAAAAGTTTCATGTTTTCGACTCTCCAAAGTTATCAGTAACTTTACATCTAGCCAGCCAATAAAATGAGTGGTGTTTCCATTTTTACTCACCCTCAGGATTAGATAACTACATCATCACATCACCATTAATCAGCTGCCTGGATAAAACACACTAACCAAGTGTTTTTGGGCACTTGATTGATAACACTCAGAGCAGGCCACATTTACTCTCCAAGGCAAGGCATGGATGCTCTTTTGTCCTTCACAACTCATGCAGTTTTCATCTTTTTATTATAATCAGTCAATATTGAACATCACCAATTTAACATCGATGTGCTAAAAAATTTACAAGTCATACAAACTTGATAATTTAAGATTGCATTACTTAACATAATCTTATCGAACTTTAAAAGTCTTGGTTTTATCCTTATCCATGCCCACGTTTTTCCCATTCAAATAAAACTTGTTCCTATTAACCGATCAATGACAGTAATTTTGACAGTCAGCTGACATACCAACTGAAAGTACTATCCCAACTCTTATTCTGAAACCCAAATGAGCACATAAGGATCTAGAGCTCCATATCTAAAGGTTCAAGAAGTCAAGATATGATGTGCTGTTGTAGAGAATGATAAAAGACAAACCAACTATAAACACTGACTTGGAATGATTTTGATGCTTAAAAGTCATGAATATATTGCTAATTGTCACCATGACACTGTTCCTCCTCACTCATAGCAGAATTTTACTGTCTGTAAAATCTGCGTAAGCCTGAGAAATCATCCTCTAAAACTACGTAGCATCTAACCATTTCTGCGTTGGCGTATTTTGTAAACAAGAAACAAAAGCCCAGACAAGACAAACAAAACAGAGACTATGACAGTCAGTGCATAAGAAAGCGACATAATATTGTTTGAACTGAATAATAAAGATGGTTCCAATTCACCACTATGATCACAGCAGTGACGAATTATCCTCATATTTGCCATAAGTTCACTGACACGAATCATATGATAAAAGCCTTGGCTTTCGGAAAGTGGAAATTTAGCATACACCGATGTATGGCTGTTCAAAACTTGCAATTACACAAAATGGAAATGCATACGTGTACACATTTTCTCTGCATGGTGCGAACCTTGAATGTCTTATTTATACTGGCTTACAAACATCAGTTGATTAAGATTTCCAACAGCTTACTACTACTGAAGTGTGCTGCTACAACATATAATAATGACTAAAGACTTATTTATAAGGATAAGTAGACTAGATCTAAGGCTGCTGTGGGAGTTAAAAGTAGCTCAGTAGAATGTTTCATCAAGAGAGTTTTATGAGAATTTCTTGTGGCTTTACAATTAGATGGCTAGTCTACTAAGACTTCAAAATGAACTGTATCATTATACAATGAGGATTCCAATATCAATATATTCTAGGAATCGAGAGGGTAAACAAAACGATCTAGTCTCATAAGTCATGATATTTTTCAAGAAATTAGCTGACATCTGACATCTGCAACATTTGGTGTGTCACCTTATATTTTATTTCCACAAGTTGTTTCCTTGACATATTGCAAATCATAAAAAATTCTGAATGCAAGTAAAAGAGGATGATAGTGCAGAATTTGCTCATCTTTTACTTATGACCAAATACTGATCAACTCAGACCCCATCAAAGACAGGTTTGTGAGACTAAATTATGCAAAATTTGCAGACAGTTGATCCTGCAAATTTGCAGACAGTTGATCCTGCAGGCATCTCTAAAATTAACCGCCCTAGTGGCTTTCCCAATCTGAAGGCAGCTACTAACTGAGTAACTCAGATGTAAACAATGCCTTTGTATTGGATTGGCATGCAAAATAATAAGTGTTTTTTTGTCAAAAAAAACAACAACAAAAAAACAACAAACTGCAAACCGAATAAAAGCATTGAAAGTTTTTGTGTCAGGAATTGCACAATGGCAGTATAGTTTTCATTGTTGTCTCTGCTATTGTTTATTATTTGTTCTAGCAGTAGCACAGGCTTAAATATGCGGTATGCAATCATTATACTAATAGACCAAAAAAAAAAAGAAGAGAAGTTGATGTCAGAGAAAAAAAAATTGTGTCTCTCTCTGTACTCTGTTGACCTGTAGAAGGTAAAGACAGTGCTATTTATATTTGTTCTCCTATTTTTTTCGAGGGAGTGTGGAGTTGCTTTCATCCAGGGATGCCAATGCCGGACCAAAAAAAATCCTGAAAATTGCTCGAGCGCGCGGCGTATCGACATTTTTTATGGAAACCAACCCAACCGTTGTGTCTTTAATTCTGAATCATTTTTCACAATTATAAGGCATTAAAGTAAACATTAAAACCAAATAAAGGTTAAAGAAAAGTCAATTTTAGAAATGTGTCCACATAACTTAAAGCCTAAATTTCTGCACAGATAANCAACAACAAAAAAACAACAAACTGCAAACCGAATAAAAGCATTGAAAGTTTTTGTGTCAGGAATTGCACAATGGCAGTATAGTTTTCATTGTTGTCTCTGCAATTGTTTATTATTTGTTATAGCAGTAGCACAGGCTTAAATATGCAGTATGCAATCATTATACTAATAGACCAAAAAAAAAAAAAGAAGAGAAGTTGATGTCAGAGAAAAAAAACTTGTGTGTCTCTCTGTAGTCTGTTGACCTTTAGAAGGTAAAGACAGTGCTATTTATACTTGTTCTCTTCTTTTTTTCGAGGGAGTGTGGAGTTGCTTTCATCTGTCTAATTCTAAAAACAGCCTATTTTTCAACCCATCATCGATACCTCCTTTGTTTCTCCCACTATAATCGTAACAACCTACTTCCCATCAGGGTCTAATTTCAGCACAGCAAAATAACAAACAATACAGCTTGGCATGACAAAGGCAATGTTTCCAAACACAATTCATTTCTTGCTCATATATATTAATATAAGCGTGTGATTTTCAATAAAACTGAGGATGACTGTAAACAAGCTTACGACAGTTCACTTGTTTTCACAATTTCTGTGGTGCACTACGATTATAGTCTATGCTTTGAACTTCATTATGAAACAAAGTATACGTACAGGTATCTTTGTTAAGAAAGTCTTTTAGTTCTGAAGTCATTTCTTAGAGTATACTTGTCATGTTTCCTGGTATGTGAAGGAATATGATGTTTACATCATGAGCATTAGGATAGAAACACCCCAGACTTTTAATGAGAGCACAGCTGTATTAAAAACATACATAAAGTGAGAAGTGTAATGATCTGTTGCCAGAATACACGGCTGCACAAATTCAACTATCACACCTAGCGCTTGGTAAGGACAGGTGAATTTATTCTAATTCCATTTATGAAGAGTTTTATATGAATAAATATTATGCTAAGCTGTAAGCCAATAGTCATCAGGCTACAAGGTAGGCCTAAATTTACAAGCAACAGAGAAATCAATAGCATTCGCCTTAACATGCCTAATAAAAAGACATCATGATACCCCATGGCAGGAGAGAACACAAACTTTTTAATCAAGACCAAGGCTGATAGTCCCCAGCGGGGCTGTCCCAAGAGATAGCCAGTCCCCTATCTCCAGGGACTAGACTGCTCTTGCCTTAATAAAGTTCATTTAGTTTACCTCCCAATCGGGCAGTTACAGTTTGACTTCCCAATTGAGCAAATGCGCAAGTCTGACAAGACGAACATGAACACTGCACACTCAGACATACTGCACACTCAGACATACATTGTATGTTATTGTTGGACTTGTTACCAGGTACTTAATCAGCAGTTGGTGCCATGATTTCAGTGGATCGTAGTATTATGGTATACCATACTTTTTTTCAGGCGGAAAACAGCCAAAGTCATCACCCCTGCCCCATCTTTTATAAGAAAGTTTTTCATTGGTTCCAGACATATCAGGAAGCTTTCAAAACAATACGGCAGCCTACTAGAAACTGTCTCACAAGTTGCTACATAATTATCAAATGTTTTCAAATTATGTATGTTTTGACTGCTATTTTTTCACATGAACTTTGCAAGGCAAATTAAGACTGTGTACTTACAGTGGCAAATTTCTAATTGTTCAGCGCAGAAATTGCCGCAAATTCTGATAATACTACCACATTCCTGAAGGGGGGGGATTTCCATATGTGGTAACTGGTGATAGGGAGTTGCGCTTGCATCGACTGATGCTCCTGTCTCGATGGGCATCAGTGTTAGGGTTAAAGGTAGGATTAGGGTTAGGGGGATAGGGTTAGGGTTAGGGTTGTATTAGTATGTTATTTGGAATTAAGGTACTGATCGTAGTTGTAGGAGTTACCACATATGGAAATCCTTCCTTCTCCAAGTGCTGGTGCCAGTCTAGCAGCTAGAATTCTAGAAATTAGAGATTGGAAGTGCGCGAGATGAGATAAGCAAGTTTTACCTTGTGATTTTTTACTTTTGACACAGGGGTTTCTTTTTTTCCTCGTTTGAGCAACTATGCTGAACCTGAGAACTGCTCAACTGAGCAGGGTCTGCCCGACTGGAAGGTTTTCCTGGACCTGATAACTGCTAAGAATAGTCTGAATAGCCTGCTCGATGATAGAATCTATAATATAGTATAATAGAACTGTCCAAAAACAATGTCACTCTGCTCCAACTGTTATTCTTCCCAGCACATTTCATATACTGATATAGATCAAGATGTTGTCATTGTTGAATTATGTTTCCATCCCAAACATGCTTCGCTCTAACAAAAGCACCGATTTAGTTGAAATATCAATCTAGTCCATGACTTCTCTATGACAAAATGAACACTGATGAACTGCATCATTATCGTTGCGGTCCTGTCCTTCGACATTCGACATTGCCCATGCTTGAACAGTTGAATTGCTTGACTTGAATCTTGATGTGGGATAACTGAAATGGGGAGCCTTCTAGCAAGTCTAATCCAGTCTAGTTTACTAACAAGATAGACTATTATAGACTAGTCTAGGTCTAGACTAGATCTAGACTAGATAGACTGGACGTCTAAATCATTAAATTAAACCTACTAGACTTAGACTAGACGGTCTACAACCCACTTGCAGTACTTGCACCAATTTTTGACCAATAGACAAAAGATTTAAACAGCACAAATCCAAACAAATGAAAACTGCTGCTGAAAACCTGAATAAAATAATCGAGAAGCATTCCGGAAAAGGTGCAATATCGATGACGTCAGGCTGTTTACAAGACTGTGTCCTTCTTGCAGTCTCACTGAGTTATGGCTATGGCAGATTGTACCAGCTGAGTAGGTCATCGTTTCAAAATCAAAAAAGCACACTTGAATCATAAGAATTCAAAGAATATCGCGATCAGATAAATAGGCATGCAATGCGCTATACTAATACCACACTCACCATAGCTTAATCATCAACTTGATGAAGCATTCACAAAATTTCCACTCGTTATAAAGAGTAAGCCGGAGACAACACCGGAATAAATATGGCTGATGACGTCTGGAGCAAAATCTACCAGGTAGTTGTCAAGAGTTGAATTCAAATATGAGGTTAAGTAGTAAATGTGATGTCACATTCAGCTCTTTCATTTACTGCTTTTTCGTGCAACAAAATAGTCCCTTTTCTGTTTATCAATCTCTCTCAATTTGGTTACGACATTAGCATGCCGACTCCGACATTTTTTTTATACAAATCTCATTAGGTTCACATACAAGTATCCTATCCGGCAAGGACGGCAGTCAACAGCATCAGTATCCGTTCAAACAATGCAGTATTCGAGTATCACTTTTTGTATTAAAGTTTGTAATGGGTATCGTATCCCCAAAATATCGCAAACGATCACTTTATCGTTTTACTGGGGTCAGGATTATTCGGGTTTCAACCACCGAGAACTAGTCCAGCTCGGCACTCATCGATTGACGTTTCACAAGGTAGTGTAGGGCCTAGCGAGTAACGAAGTTCACGGGTCGCCGCCGGGTCAGTAAGAATCAACTGCTGAATGCGGTTGCTTCCTGATTCCTCTTCGAGAAGCAAGTTTTCTTTGCCCACTTTAAAAAGTCTAATACCCCTGTACTCCTTCCCTCACCACAAATATAAATGCAGGCACCATTTTAGTAGAATGTAACCGCAATCAGTTCTTTGATTACAGTATGCATTTATAAAGTTTTAGCTTGTAGTTGCATGTATCTTTAACTTGTCTGTTGTCTTGCTGCCTTTACCCTAACTTGTTTTCCAGACAATTTTCAGACTCATCTAGCACAGCATGTGATAACGTACTGTATATCAAAAACAGCTGAGATGTGAATAGATAATCCATCACAAACAACTTTGTGTGAATTATGATTATTTCGCACTGCACTGGGCCTACAGTACTTCCTTTGAGATTACACCGCAATACTGAGGTGCGCACGGCGCTTTTCTGGTTCAGTACAGTATGCTTGCAGATTTGTTTGACTTCACCAGCAGATTTCACACATGTAAGGCATATTATTTTAAATATTTACGGAAGGATTTTCAGAAGTTGTATCTCAAGAATAAGTTACGGAAGACTCGAAAAAGAGCTCTCTCTCAAAGAGATAAAATGATGATTAAATTTAGAAAACTAATGTGCCTCTGTAAGTATGGGCATTAGATACATGTTTGAAATCTGGAGGTAAAGTAATACCTGAAATCTGAAATATAGGGTTTTTGTTCGTTTGGTTGCTTTTTTTTTTTTGTCTCCCCTAAGATCACCATCCCCAGTAGAAAAAAAAAGAGCAATATTATGTAGCACTTCGGTGTGCAGTTATGATTAAAATTGAATTAGGGAAGGGCAGTACGCACCGTAATAATGGACTATAATCTACGATAGAAAGTAGTCGATAACCCTCAAAATGCCCCATTAGCAATGTTAGATGATGTGCTTGCACTTTGCAAGGTTCTTCTTGCAAGCCGCTAATCACTAATATAAAAGTGCTGCGCAGTTAACACACAAGATTCGTTCATTAGGGCCATACAGAGTCATATTCCTTAATTATGTAGAAAACACTAGACGCGTTTTCGACAAAGATAGTTAAAGGAAGAGCAACAAAAGGTAGAAAGCTATAGATACGGTACTCCCTGTTCCTCATGAATTTCTTCACCTGAACTGAAATGTTACAACCCTGTCGATGGACTCTCCCACCCTATGCTTGGCTTAGCATTCGGAGCAGGAAACATGAGAGAGTTTTAAGTTAATGATGAAATTTTGAAAGCTCCTTAGCCAAGACCAAGATTGTTATCATCGCCCATCATCATTATGGTCATCACTACATATATA
>JAWQUT010000015.1:1980367-1992160 GCA_033807755.1 Ellobium chinense | reverse complement strand
TGTGTGTGTGTGTGTGTGTGTGTGTGTGTGTGTGTGTGTGTGTGTGTGTGTGTGTGTGTGTGTGTGTGTGTGTGGGTGGTTGGTTGAGGAATGTGGGATTAGCTGGCGTCATTAGTGCAAAAAGATCGCGCTGGGAGTTAGAATGAAATAGATCATTGATGAATAATGAAAAGAGTAGAGGACCTAGTTTGGTCACTCCTTTCTTCCCTCCCTCCCAGACAGACAGACAGACAGACAGACAGACAGACAGACAGACAGACAGACAGATAGACAGACAGACAGACAGACAGACAGACATGCAGGCAAGCAAACAGACAGACGGACGAGCAGGCAGGCATGTCACGCACGCAGATAAGCAGACAGACAGACAGACAGACAGACAGACAGGTAGGCAAGCAAACAGACAGACAAGACAGACAGACGGACGGACGGACGGACGGACGGACCGATAGACAGGCACGCAGGCACACGGCTGGTAGACAGACAAATAGACCAGCAGACAGACAGACACACATATAGACAGAAGACAGACAGATAGGCAGAAAAGCAGGCAGAAACACAGACAGACAGACTCACACAAGCACACACAGACAGGTAGGCATTTTAATACAGAACGTGACGACCTCGATGTACTTGTTGTTATGCTCTGTTGTTATTTTAAAAAAAAAATTATTCGCCTCTGTTCATTGGGCAGGTATGGGTCAGAGGCCCACCCCATGTCTGTCCTTACAATAACAATCGAAAAACTCGCGCCTGAACATATGTACATGAGATTTCACCACCCTTCAGCTTCCACTACTTCCAGTCATGATACTTAGGAGTGCTCCTATGCTCTGTTGTTATTAACGTATAATCCTTGGCGTTAATTAAACGCATTGCGGTAAGCTAGGAAAATCTCCCAAAACATTAACGCATAGATCATCAACCATACGGGCTTGATTTATGGGTGCTTTATTCAATGTGAAATTTTACGCATGAACTCGAATAGCTCACAAACTTGGCATGATCGACCGGTTTAGTGGAATTCGAGTTCGCGGGGTCATACTGTGTGTGTCTAAGTAAGTGCGTATATATGTGTTTGTGTTTGCGAACAAGTACGCATATGTGTGAATGAACAGATAGACAGACAAACTGATGGATGACTGAATGGATTGCTGGAAAAGTTGATGGATGAAGAAAGCCTGGTTACAACGCTGTTCATGTGCAGGGAAGAAAGAGACCTCCAGTGCACTGACCTTGAATATTACGTAATAAAATGGTTAAAAACACAAGGCCAGACGGTGGCCTATTTCAAAGCAGACTGACCACAGTTTTAGGACAGTGAGGTGATAAAGTGCACAATCAGTCAAGCTTTTGCAGCAATATTGTTAGACAAATGAAAACCAAAAAGTGAATAGAAATTACTGAAAAGTGTTCACACTAAACAATTCAGTTATCCGTGACAAGTACTACTCGTCTACGCGTCACAATAAAAGTTTATTTTTCATGGATATGAAAATTGTGTGACGTAAGAAGAATTTCTTTTGGGTTTGACTAGTTCTCAAGTTGTTTTTCAGAGACCCCTGACAAAGTGCAGAAAAAAAACCTCGCCTTTGGTTATTTTCCATTCAAGTGATGACAAATAATAGGGCAGTAAATCAGAGGCGTGACTGAGGGGTATTTAGTATGGGTGCAAATGAAAGAACATATCAATTGTGGAAGGGGATACTCACACACTACAATGCACATTTTATGGTACATAGGAGGCTGCCGAGGGTTAGATAGGGGTTCGGGTTGGGACATGTAGCTATGGGGTGGGGTGGAGCGGGGCGCGGAGGGAGTTGTATTACAGGTCCCTCAAGCCTTCCCGTTATATCTTCAAAGTTACTAAGAACAAAGAAACAAACATACAAACAAAACACACAGACAAACACACAAACAAAAGGACACAAGGTTGCATCATCAGTTTAAATTGCTGCCCGTTTGTATCGATTTACTAGTATAAAAAATCCCAGCTTTATAGTCGTGCAGTGACGATCTCTAACATGTTTCAGGGCCAGTAGGCAACAAATAAAGCTAGGCTTCTCTATAACATTGACAGAAAAGTGGCATGGGCCACTGAGAGACCCTTTGGACTAGGACAGTCCGCCGCCCCCTTGTTGTCCGTACGTATCTGATGATATGAAAAGGAAGGGCAACGCCCCCAACGAAATGACTGGCTTTAGAGTTTGGGGGGGGGGGACCAGGGCACTGCACCGCTGGCAACCAACAATGACTTTGTTATGTATTTCATTTGTAATATGCTGTAAATTACATGTATGATATGTATTGTTCTATGTGTTTGTATTAAGAAATGAGATGTATACATTATAATAGTGTATGACATTGTAAATCAATTTCCCTACGGGGTAAATAAAAGTCGTATTTGCTTTTTTTTTTTTAATTTTCATAGTGTACCTTTGTTTCTTCCCTGGAAAGGCTTTCGTTTCCTGATCTCTTCTACCCCACTATCACCCTACATTTCCAACCTTAAGTCGAAGATCTGTTTCCAGCCCTTCCTTTTCTGAACCTTAATCTACGCCCATGACGTAAGGTAAAATATGTGTGAATCTCAAATGTATTTTTTCTTTTAGCCAAATACAGCTAAATTACTTTTATTTTGATTTTCTTTTGGAGGATAAGGTGGGAGAGAGCTGGTGAACTTTACTAAAATGGTGCGGGGTTAGGGTAGAGGGATGGGGGAAAGAAATAGCCTACTTTTGTGAAATGTGACCCAGAAAAATCGAACCGTCTGGAAATCATGCGCAAAAAACGTGCTGACATGTGATCATAGCGTCTCTCCGTACCACTATAAAACCCCATTCCCGCGCTTTAGTCAGCCTCTTCCACCGCACGATCAGACCGAGTGAACATCAGAAGTCTGTCTTAGAAGATTAGCCCAAAACAAGACACGTGGTGAGCCCTGAGCAGATAGTCTAGACCTACAGGTGAGAAAATATCTCTGAAACTGATGGAACGTCCTCAGTCGTCACATACTTCATTTATTCAGTAGTTATGGGCGAAATCGTGAAAGCTGTGGATAAAGTAACGCTATAGTCTGTCACTCTAAAGTAATTTTAGAGCGGCCAGTATTTTGTTGAAATCGTCCAATATCTCGTTCAAAGAACACGGGTAGTGTGCCTGCTGATGCAATATAAAAATAAGTAGACTAGTCTAGAAAAAGGCTAGGATTTTGCACATGGAGGCTTTCATTAGCAGCAGATATGATAAGCACGCTTTGTGTCATGATTTTCAGGCAAAACCTGTCAAGATTTTCAGGCAAAATCTGGTCAATCCAGTCACAGCTAGTCTAGATCTTTTCGTAAGACAGGGCAAATCACCAAACCCTTTCGGCGTCTCTCTACAACCAGTCAGCTGAGAAACAGGACCTAGACTAATAGGAATGAATTTGGACCAAATTAAAAGTAAAGTTAGGGAAGTTAAATTCATATTGAACAATCAGATTCATGGCGAGGGAAGAATTCCGAATGAGACTAAGCCTGTTGCTCCTGGGATATTAGGGTTAGGGGTAAGGGTAGGACTGGCTTAAAGGTTAGGATTAGGTTTTCGGTTGTATTAGTAAGCATGAGTTCTGGTTAGGGGTGTTAATCTCATTCGGAATCCTTCCCGGGTTCCATCTCCATTCAATCACCATAACGATTTTTTTTTGTTGTGTTGGCTATGAGGCGCGTTCGGAAATCTCTGCAGTGAAGATCTAGACTGACCTGTCATAGAATTCCACTCCTCATTCCTCAGTACAAAGTCATCAATATTACTCATTATGAAAGACGTGAACAAAATTCATCCGTGCTGGCTCAAAGGTTCCGCGAGGGATTAACACTCAAGAGAATCAGAGTTTGATCTCCTCTCATTCACATTAGACTTCGTGTGTTGGCCGGAAATAATCATATAGACAAGTCTACATGTTAAGCTTTCCAGCCGTATCATCAGTACTATAATTTCATGTCTCTTTCCACAGCCGAAGCCCAAAGCCTTTCTCCTTGATAACAGTGGAGTTGAATTATCAAAATCAAGTGCAGACCAAGGTAGATGCTTGTTCTTTTTGACGTGATGCTGAATGACAGTCAAATTAAATCTACTAGACTACCTTGTCTTAAAATCTTAGCATATTTTACAACTGAAAAATTTTAGTCCTTGTGAACCATGTAATCTACCTGAAACTTGTGCAGTTATTTGGTGTTGAATAACGGTACCTGGTATTTGGTTGCAGGAAAGGAGCAATGTAGCTGCTTCAAAATGTATACTGTTTAGCACCACAGACAGTAATAAAACTGCGGTTTACAAAGAGCTAATGTAGAAATCCCATTTATGGAGTGGTAGAGAAGGGAAGGGCTGGGAGAGGGGCTTCATTTAGATTCATTCAAATATTTCGTCAGCATTGGCAAAAGCTGTATTCTACTCGATAGATCATAATGACATGCAACTTCTCCGACCTGAGTTGTTCAGATGACCAGACGGTTCTGATGACCGCTTCGGAATTTCCGCACAAAGGCATCAACTTAAAGAACCTACCATATTCATGAGGAATTATTCCTCTTTATGCTGCTTAAGTTTCATACAACTCCTGTAGTCCTCCAGATTTCGTTTATATAGTGACCATTTCAATAAGCTCAAATGCAAATATTTCTCAACTTTTCAGCAGTCGAAGGAAGACGCCTGATGCCAGTAGACATCGGCCAAAAGTATGGAGCTTAGAGGGACCGGACGTCAAGTCGAGACCCTTGCTGTTTACCCAAAGGACAGACCAGTCGAACTACAACAGCCCGAGTAGACAGTCATCTGAACAGCCAAGGCCACCCTCCTACAGGTCATTGATTGTGTTGTCATTCAGCGTTGTGAAACCCAGTAGGCTACATGGCTGTTGCATACACTGAATTAAGTCCCTAATCATATAAGATCAGTGCTGGTCATGTTCCCACAGGCCGGAGTGAAAATTTAGTTCTTTCAGGAATTCACTCGAGCTATTTCATCCTGCCCCACCTTTGAATGTTCCTCTTACTGCTCTCAGCTTATGTCTCAGCTTTTTTCATTTTTGCCTTTAAAATTGTCTGCCTCAAGAACTGCTTCCAAAATTAGGTCCCTTCATAACTGGTAGCCTTCAAAATTGGTATCATCTTCTAAGACATCTTGTTAGTGTCAATAGAGTTCTTAACTGATGTACAAGATGATTTATAAATTCAATGAAATTTTAAAGTATGCTCACAAAAATAGATACAACTTAAACGTCCTCTGCGAGTAAAAGGTCAATCATTAGCAACATGAGCAAAACGGCATAGCAAAAAGCACCTGGACTAGCAGTTTGTATGAAACCATTTGTCTTTTGCATCTTGGCTTCTCCGAGCATTTATAGTCCAACCTACTTTTAAGTTAAACCTAGTCAACGTCACCTCTAAGTATGCGACCGTGACCTCTACTATGCGAGCCTAAAATTAGACTTTGTAATGCTAGAGACATCAGACACCAGACTATACCGGCAAGTTGAAATGACAACTGATAACGTCTAAATTTTTTTTGTACATTTTTCACTTGCACACGCGTCTAAATATGTGGAGGTAAAATCCATTGAAATATTTATTCCTTTTCATGTGCTATCACGTCCTATTTGAAACAGCATGTAATGAACCTGGTATGATCGCTTTTGCTTCCTAAGACTACCCTGTCTGGTCTCCTTCTGTGGCATTTTATAGTTTTCCTAGCATTCGCTCTGGTGACATTATTTCAGTGTCCATTGTAATGCCTGGCTCGTCCTTGATAGTTCTTGTTCCGGACATAGCTTTGACCCTTCTCTAAATCTGTATGGGTTGATTCTCTTGGTCTGTCCATTTGTAGGTTTTACACGTTTTCATTTGGAATCTACGCGATTTTGTACTGTTGTGGTGTTTGACGACCATATTTAACGGCTATCATGGGGAAATCGCTAGCAAGCCAAGTTGCTTAAATTGTCTGATAAGCTGTAGAAACTTGCTGGATAACATAGATTTACATATTTTGTATAAAGATGCCATATTTTGTATAAAGATGAAAGCTGTCATTTTAAGTCAACCTGAAGGCAAATAGCATGTAGTTTTGCTTCCGTGCAAAGCCCACACCTTGGTATTATTGCTCAAGGTATAAGGTAGTTCAAACCAGACCATTGAAGAGATAAACGCGAACAGTTCGTGATCTCATTTGGCTACTAGATCTTTTAAAACATCTTTTTACCAAACTGCTCCAATTATTCTGAGAAATAAGTCTAACGCCATATTTGTAACAATATTGTCGAAAACAAAACATGGGTTTCCATGTCTAAAGATGGGTTTCCACACTTTCACAAGAAATGACGCATATTTTAGCGCTATTAGAATTTCAAGGATTGCATCCACAGCCATTCATTTTGGCAAGCCATATTTTGTTTAATCAGTAAACCTTTCAGATAAATCTTTCAGATTATTTCCAAAGCTCAGACGGAGATTTGTGTGCGCGGACAGTCCTGAACTTTGACTATGCTCATCTTTAGAGTGATTAATGCGGAGCGATAGGTATGCAAAGTGTAAAGGGATTTTATATTGATACAATAGTACAACGCCAGTTACGACCAGTCATCTCAGTAGACATGGTAAAGTGCGTGGTCCTGATACAGCATCACAGATACAAATACAATACTAACGCATGCATAGAAATTGGATGCAGTCTTGTCAATGCATGTAGACGTTTTGCATGCCTTTTTTTTTTTTTAATTTGCACTGAGCTCACGCATGCATCTGCACCATTACTAACACTGTTTACACGCCGGCCGGCAAATTTGTATTTGTGATGCTGCTTGAAAACACCGCACTTGTAAAATCTTCCTAGAGTGGTTGGGAGGGGGTGAATTGGGCGGCCGACGTAAAATGTGTATCTGCCTATTTTCTTTAAAGCTGCTTTGCACCTGTCGCTGTATTTTCATTAGTGCTTTCAGATGAACTGGGTCAGCTCGGTTAATATTAATAGTTATAAACGATTATTGCAATTTATGCTAAGATGGCGCTGACCAAGGAGGAAAAAAAAACTAAGCACGTAAATACATTTATCCATGCAATCCTTGAGTGATTTTTTTTATCTATTAAATTTTTTATTTTCCGCAGATTAGGTTCTTTTGCCGAGTCATACAAGGTTAGAAGGGCATGGTTTTTACAAAGCTAGTGCCTTAATGATCTCCCATGTACTATATTAATTAGAAAAAGTTACGTCTATTTAGTCGCTTGTTAACAAATCGATTGGCGGCTACAACAGGCAGCAATCAACACTCAATGCCTGATCTCGAGTTGGCTTAAATGCAAATACGACATCACGGAATCACTCATTTTTTTTTTTTGCATCCACTTTGGTAACGTTCTCAAACATCACGTGGAAAAATTCACGCCAGTATGATGTTTTGAAAAGTAATTCGTGAGTTTCAATAAAACTTATATCTGCACCGAACTCTCCAATGTGCACATTTGAATCATATTCTGAGGTATGACTTGAGCAGTAATACCAAGGCTGAGGTTACATAGTTAAAATATAGCGACTGTACACACTGAACTTTGAGTATTCAGCTTAATTATGTCTGAGAACTCTTCGAAATCGCGTCAAGAATCTGAATCTGAATTCGTGGCAAACTCCCATCAGGGCCTGAAAATTTTGCAAAGCGGTATGCAGTGCAAGTATAGATTACCTGAAGATAACTTATGATTGATCAATTTCCGTTTAGTAAGGGCCATTTCAGTTTAATAAGGGCCAACGCTATGTCCAGAACAACGACCAACAGGGTCCAGCCAAGTACCACAGTGAACAATGAAATAGTGCCATCAGTGCGAGCACCAGGAAGACTGTGAAAGGGTATAGACGGAAGCCGGAGAGGGTAGCCTTAAGCAGCAGAAGGGGATCATTGCAAATTCATTCCATCCTCTTTCAGGTATGGTACCATGTAAGGGAATAAACATTTTCATGGGCATTATTTCCGCAAAATTACGCGTGGACTTATAGGAAGCCCTTCTGCAGAAGATGAATCTTGTCATTTTAAATTGCCATTGAAGCTCTTTTGCCTTAAGACCAACTCTTGGATTGGAAATTTTGAACTGAATGCAAGAACATGTAGTAACTAGGACTCCTATACAGTGTCAAAATTCAATTTACAGAGGCCTGTTAATACAGGGCCGGACAGAAATTGACAATTCACTCCCAGAGATACAGCTTATTTTCATCCTGATTGTAGGGAACGCTGTTGATTTTTATCATGACATGGACCACTATCATGCATGCACGGCAATCCGAGCATCTCAAGCTACAGCTCGAACAGTCATTACTTGCGTTCCACCTTCCCACTGTAAAATTAGCTTTTACTGGCAGATGCATATATTTTATTTTCGGAAGCTAGATTTGCACAAACCATTTTGCTTTTAACAGGAAGTGAGCTTCATAAAACTAAGATCTGTGTATTCCGCTCAGTTTACAACCTAAATCTAATGGATGACATGCTCTCACTATACTCTTATCTCCTTTATCTGTTCAGAACAATCTGGAAAATGTATGAATAAATTTGAAATCAGTCAGCCCAGAAATTTTCAGAATAATACTGATCGTGGGCAGAACCAAGAATTTGTTTCATTCATCAAATTTCACCACAATGATTTGACAATTCATCAGAAAAAATTGTCACGTTAAGACCTTCCCCCTTTCCCTGGCTATTTACAGAAAATACGTACCTCAGCATCATTTGTCAAGATCTTGAACTTCTCCCATTCATGGTTTCCTCTAACGTTCACCAAAGGAATCCTAGTATGGTAGGTTTTCTCTGTTCAAATTTCTCTATTGCTCTATTTCAGTTGGCATCAGGGATCTGTACTTAGTCTACAATCTTTTTCCACCGCTTCATTTATCAGTCTTCTCACGGCTGTAACTGGCTTTCATGATTTTGATTCCTTCAAGACCTGTGCATTTTTTTTTCTGTCCACATTTTGAGCATTCTTCTAAGGAACCACATTTCTGTGGCTTTGAACAATTTGCTTTTTAGGTGCATTAAAGAGGAACATTCAATAAATATGAAAGTGCCTAAAACACATCCCACAAGCTTAAAAATATGGAAGCGTCCCTTATTAGAATTATAATTCATGTCTTGTCTGTTCGTACATGAGATCTTTTACAGGATGTATTAAACACCTGAGGGAATAAGCCCTGGATCTTCAATGCACTTGCTTGGACCATCTTCCACCAGGACCAGATATCTTAGTAATCGTAATCCAAATACAAATTAACCTGTGCAAAGTATACCTTCATTTTCCTCAGTTCATCCATAACTGCTAAATTCAACGCCTGGCTATAAGCAATGAAAGATATTGTCAGATATTGGTGATCGGCGCCTTTAAAAGGCAGCGGCACTAATATCCTTAAGTGATCTTGTTTCCCGGGATAATAAGTGGGCAGTAACTGGTTCTGGGGCTGCAGACCAGCAAGCCCGGACAATATCTGTACTTTCATACCAGAAGCAGAAAGAAAAATGCATTTAATGTTAATGCATTGACAGTATGTGCCATTTATTTCCATACATAAAGAAGGAAAAGACGGTAAGCAGTATTTTCTAAAGACAGTCAGAACTGAAATGCCATTTCAGGTGATATTTAGATAAGTGAATTTTAAAATTTGTTTTCTTTAGATGTTTTGGTTAGATTTCACAGACAGCAAGAGTACCAGGATAGACCAGGACAACTTGTCTCTGTGGAAAGGCTTAAATATTCCAAAATTAATAGGCTGTGGTCTTTCATATATCACTGTTTATCTTTCGGTTCTTAATCTTTTACACGAATCGGGAACCATCGGGCATAGTTTCAGCTTCATGAAGTGTACCAAATTCCTGACGGTCTCATCTAGGAACAAGGGAAGAGCAAATATATTGACATAATTTCCCGGGCAGCTGCTTTACACTTGTTGCCTCCTTCAGGCATTGTGAACAACTGGTCAGAAATAAGCTGGCCATGCAATCTTACTCGTATTCGTGTAAAATTTGAGATTTAAGATTTGAGTTTAGCCAGAATAGATTTATTTTCTACTAATTTATATTTTATGTGAGCTGTTCGAGTTGCAAGAAACTGTATCAAGGTAAAGATGTAATCTTAAGAACCCATTATTGTTAATGAGTAATATTAGTACTAGGGGGTACGGCTGTCTAAATATCCCATTTCTAAACTTAGTGACATTCCATAACGTGACCAATTCTGCAGAGTCGTCAAAAGAACATTAAAAGAAATTGTAGTACCAGTAGTACTGGTATTGCCCGATTGTCCACAATATAAGTGTGGAATCTTTAAATATAATTTACGAACGGTTTAGGCCTGGTATTCCTTCCATGTTTGGGCAAGTCTAGTTTAAGCCATCCTGAACCTTCTATAAATTTCATCCGTCACCATTGCTCCACATGTTCTCACAGACAATAAGATGGCAACAACATTCACCTGCAGTCTTGTCATCCTTTCCCCGGATCGTCCTCGTAAAATCATCAGCAGTATTGACAGTCATCTCTCTGCTCAAACGGGCAGGGATTAAAGGGTAATTTGCAATCAAATATCCATGGTTTACGGTTTACATGGTAACCAATTGAAAGAGCACCATAACATCACAAGGCTATACAAAAGACGCTGCTTGATTCCATTTTTTTACAAGATGATAAATTTATAATCCTTCCATTTGCCAACATCTGTCAAACAGATGCTTCCTGTTCACCGCGGGGAAGTGGTAGCAGAATTTTGGAAAAGTCTTTATATTCGTCATGACATCTCGACTTGGCCGAAAAGATAATGTAAGGTCTTTGCTGCTTTGCTCTACTAGGGACTTAGCGCCATTCAAGGTGTTGCAAGGCTTCCTCCAGTAAGGTTGTTTGTTGGCAGTTTTGGTTGTCATTTTTGTCTCCCAGGTCAAGGCAGCCCAATTCTTGAGTGCTAACGGCGTCGTATATTTGATTGACAGTTTTGGCCAGTTCTTCTCTGGAACTTTACGCAATCAGGTTTTCAGCTGCATGGTAACTTTCAAGATCACCTTCTTGCATTTTGTTTCTTGCAGGGCATCATTTGAGGAATCGACGCGGGGGATAAAAAATCCTACCGGGAAACCGGAGTAAAAGCACGATGCCAGAGACAACTCTTCCCCACCACTTCTCCCCCTGCCCCTTCTCCTCCGCCCCCGCCCTTTCTCCCCCTCCTTTCGCCTTTGTTTCATCAGTTGACAGTAACATTTATCTTAGGAATTTTATCAGCGTTGGGCTCTATTCGCAGCCTCTTTACGTTGTTTACGTTCGCGGGTGGCATTTCTAAGGCACTTAATGAAATGACGTCCTTGGCACATACTGCAGTGAGCGGTGAGAATGGAGGCATAGTTCAATGTAAATGAACCTGCATTAGGTGGTCAAACATTAAATTACTCGCTCATTGCCAAGTAAATGTCGTGGCAACAGCTTATGTATTGAAGGTTCTTGGCATCTATTAGAAGGGCAAATCACTCATTTTGTACAGCCCAATTGATCCGCTAATATATAAAATCCCCATTGTTTTTGGCCGTGCCAGCCAGTGTCAGGGTGTAGAAATATGTAAAATGATCTGTTATCTAAATAAAACATCCAACTTTTTCAGGTACAATTCGAGCCTTCTAGATTTTAAAAAAAAAGTGTGTAGGCCTACGTATTAGCACGCGGCCAAAACCAGCCTATTGAAAAATTGGGGACCAAATCAGAATTCGAGGTGACCTTTTTCGAAAGAGATTTATGAA
>JAWQUT010000015.1:1916622-1948580 GCA_033807755.1 Ellobium chinense | reverse complement strand
AGTGGGAGCAAGAAAAGAGACCTCAATACCTTTTACATTAAGTGTCTCGTCCTGCTCTGTTTGATTGGTGTCAACGCTTCTTGACGACAACTTTATTATGATACTGTACATGCTGTTTTTACAGCATTTTGAATACCGTACTCTGGGGTGACGGTCTTGAGGGAGACTGGCATTTTTTTTTGTTTTGGTCTTATTTTTACACGAATACCGACAGCAGTGCTGGTTTTAGGCGAATTAGCAATCTGCTATATCGAAACTGAGGAAGGCTTATTCAGGTCAGTTCTGTAGTCTTCGTATCGACTTTGTTAGCAGTCTGATGTAAGTGGTATGGATCCTCAGTAAGCTAATTTATAAAGACTGACTGTGGGAAAGAAAATTATAAACAATACAAACATTATGAGCAAACAAAAAATAAATGTATCTATATCTTGCNCCCCAATGCTGGTTAGACTGCAGCCAAATGTGACCTCTGCCATCTGTATAATAAAAAAACGATAAAATGTCGCAAAGCGTCATTACAGTAATACAGTTTTATGAGAAGAAACCCGTCTCGCCAACTGGTGCAAAATTACAGCATAATTTTAGCTAGTCAAAAGCTCTATATAACTGAAAAATACCTGAAAAATTCATTACTGCTGTCTGAGAAGATCTGGGAGAGGAGAAGGGGGAATCTTCTTTACACAGCCACGAAATATTCCAGTATTATCCTGACACGGTGTTTTTGGAGCAGATAAAATGCCGGGTAGAGAGATGTAGTGGCTTCATAACAATATGTCATTCTCATTTACTTTATATCATAAGAATATACACAGATGTGGGTTTTAATGTCCTCATGCAAAAAATCAATATAAATTAAAAAAAAAATAACCATCCGGGCAACATTCAACATAAATTATATTTTATGTGTGGGTCAGCACATGAATGCTCCTGCTCCGCTATTTCATAACGCATGTTTATATAAATGAAAGTTTCCTGTGCCCAAAGTGACAGAAATACTTACCATTTGTCTGAAGTGTACATTTAGTAACGCAGAACTGAGCGTGTATTTCCAGTTTCCTATAAAATACTTTCAAAGGTGCATCGCCTCAGAATTTCCTTTTCTCTCTCAAAGGACGGTCCACCTTTCCGCACTTCGATGCGTGTTTTCTCATGACATTTCATTAGCAGAACAGGTGTTGGGGATTTTGCGTACCATTCATATTTGACCACTTCCTAAAAGTTTCCCTATATTTGTGTCCCCATCCCCAAATGAACGGTTGATTGGGATCCATATCCAAACCTGCTTATTTATAACAAATCAGGATATCGGAAGGCCAGATTTCACATTTTTAACCAAAAGTACCTATTAAAACGCCTTAGCAGCTGTTACTATCAGCGTCATCTTTGAACTGCTGTGGTCAAAATTCTGGTTGGATCCTTCTTTCTTCGTAAGTTTTAAAGAACATAATGTTCAGGTCTACTTCTAGGTCATTCTTGTACATGCTCCACACTTGCCTCATCTCACTCAGTCTTTGGCAATTTATTGCCACGAGGTTTGGTTCTCCAATAACAATGGCCGATGATTTTATGCATATAATTATTATAAAGATACCTAATATTTTAGAACTTGTACAATAACGATGGGAATTTCTTACAATCGTAAGAATTGCATTAACTCTGCATATTGAAGGCTAGTAAAGGTACATTCAGCATCAAAGTACTAATGTAGTTCTTACAATGGTAAGATGTCCTTGCATTAATGCGCAAGCTCTCGCTTGTCTTTCCTGAACATCTTAGTCTCCAATATCTGCAGCCAACTTGTCCCACAGACCTCTCATGCTGATGTCATCAAGTAACGGCTTAGGGAAAGGAATATAGGTGTTGATGCGGATGTTGTACAGAAGCTCTATGCCAAGTTCATTCTCTGGAATTTCCTCCATGATCAGAAAAATCAAAACACGTCTGTTCTTTTGGACCGACTCCATGTTGGCCATCTGGATCTCGTAGCCACACCAGTAACTGTTCATTAAGGCACGTGTGAGCACCACCACAGTCTTCCTGCTGTTGCACACGGCTTTTACAATGTTGGAGGCGATTGGTACCCCAGCTGTGAAGTCGCGACTGTGAATACACAGTCTCAGCCCTCGGCGTGCCATTTCAGGCGACAGTTTATTCATTACAAATCGTATGTCATCTGAATCGTATGAAATGAAAGCGTCAAACTCAAATTCATTCTCACTGTTCCTAGGCTTTTGTTTGAAATGGAGGTAGGCTGCATAGTAGAGATAGCGAAGTTTCCAGCGGAAGCGGTACACAACTGCCCGAAGGATGGCTGTTACTGTCAGAAGAATGATGGCTCCTGAACAGAGAAAAACGACCAAGTGCGAGGCGCACTCTCTGTTTTTAGTTTCCAAAGTCGACGAGTAAAAATCAGAGATTGTCTTAGTCTTACTATCAGAATACAGGCACGTGTAGTTTCCTTTGTCTTTAACCACGTTTGATTCCGTCAACCACTGAAGAAAATCAAGATGTAAACAGGTGCAAGCAATAGGGGTCAGCGCCAAATCTAAGGTAAAATTGATATTTTTTTGATTGATTAAAGTGTTGATATGGTTTCTGATAGAGATAGAGAGGAAATTGATCTGGGTATTTCGAAGATCCAAATATTCCAGGTTTCTCATTTGTGAGACATTAACATCGAAATTATCTAGTGGGTTATATCCAAGTAGAAGCTGCTTCAAATTGTAAAGGTTAGCAAAAGTGTTACTCGGAAACCGAGTAATGCCATTACATGTTAGATTTAGAGATATTAGATTTGTAAGATTAATGAACACGTTCGTTTCTGTCTTTTCGTCGAAAAAACTTCCAAGAGTATTGTCACTAAGATCTAGAATCTCTAGAGCTGGGAAATATAAGAAAAAGGAACTCGATATCTCCTTTATTGTATTTGATCTTAAATTCCAGTTTTTGAGGCAATGGAGTCCAGTAATGTTACCTATCAGTTGAGGGAGGTAGTTGTGCTCCATGTTAAGATACTCTAATGTATTATTTGTATCAATATCGAGGTCCGTAAGCTTGTGCATCATCCCTATTCGTTTCAAGTCCACAATTCTTAAATTTGGAGGAAGGCGTAGAACAAATGGTTCGTTGAGTGGTGAGTCACCGTCTCGTGTTTCATAAAGTGAACAGTTAGAGGATGGAACATCTCGTCCCTGCACTGCCAACCACTGTTGAAAATCTTTATGTGGATAATACCGAGGGAGCGGACGTGTAGAGCCGTTCCCGGTATAAGAGAGCACTGTCAAATTTTGCATTTTGTGGAAGTCCATAAAGTATGTCCCAAAGTCAAAATTGTTTTCGTCGATGTGCAAGACTCTGAGCGAAGGAGCCAGCTTACCTATGACATCTCTATCTATGCCCTCTATGAGGTTGTCGGCTGCAAGCAGTATTTCCAGATGTTGAGGGAAATGGGAGATGTATGAACTGTCCACACAAATACCAAGGGAAGGAGAGTATACGACATGTGGCATAGATAATGTTTTCAAAGTTTTCGTTTCCCTGAGGCCGAAAAATATTCTGTCAAGATTTTCAAACCCGATGTTCTCATTGAATCCAACGTATAAAAAAACCAACTTCTTCAATGGAGAAAAAGCTCCATACTCTATTTTGGTACCGTCAAGCCCACATCTGGCCAGAATCAAGTAAGTTAGGTTGGTAACATACTTAAAAGTTGAATTATGCAAGGAAACTATATTGCAAGAACCCGGTTGAAAAGAGGTCATCTGCAGCTGTTTCAAATTAGTTAAGTTCTGGAACCCTTGACCAAGATCCTTAGATGTGAGACCGTCCATAGACAGATTTTGCAAGCTCGTAAGTCTGGAAAGAGCAATATCGGGATAACCCATGTCTGTTCTATTCAGGAAATCAGTGGGGTTGTTTCCACGCAGCCCAAGAACTTCGACATTTGAGAGGGGAGCGAATACTTCAGCTGGGAACCTCTCCGGTGTCATTGATAATTTATTGTTGTCAAGAGTCAGTATTTTCAAGTTTGTCAGACCAAAAAATGAAAAGTTGCTTAAATAGGCAATCTTGTTATTTGATAAGTCCAACCAGTTTAAGTTTGTGAGATTTGTGTACTGGCTAAATGCAAAGTCGCTTATACGAGTGATAGAGTTGTTTCGTAGATTATACGTGGTTGCAGTATCTGGAAAACGTTCTGTGGGCACCTTAATGAGCTTCAAGTCGTGACAGTCGATGTAGATGGCGTTGTACTTGCAACCCGACCCTGGATCCAGATCATTGTGAAGGCTGCCCTGGATAGGATTCTCTGCCGAGCTCAATGCCCCCCTTTTCACGTTATGCTTGTGGGAGCTAGCACTGAGCATACGAACGTGAAAAATGATTGTAGTGGAAACAATCATGATTGTAATGGAAATCGCAAGGCAAAGCATGATAGATGGGTTCTTTGAAAACAGCCAGACCATTTCTGAATTAGCAAAGGCAAGACTTTTATTGGTGTAACAGATATAGCAGAAGGAAAAGGAAATCAAAGAAAAACTGGTAGAAGAAGCTGAAGAAGTAGTTCTGCCGTTGGACGGAAAAAAAGACAGTATTGGTAAAACCCCAACTGGGTTAAGCCTACTTAGCTTTTATAGTGTCCGAGATAACTGAGTTCAAGGTAACCGACCTTATGCACCACTGATTAGTTCATAAAACGAGACATGACGGATGCGTTTTTTTTTTCAGATGCTTGCTCATACACGCTCTTTTCCCGTAAAACGACAGAATTGTAATAGTTGGAAAACTTACAGAATTGGCTAGTCTGATAAGCTAAAAGTTGAGACAGTAGTCATGATAGTAATATGTAAGGAATGGTAGTTTTGCAACTGTAGTGGGCATAGTATTTTGAAGCAGCAGTCGTACATGTAGCTTTAGAACCAGCGGCAACAACAGACATGGTATCATTCACAGTGGTATCGGCGAATTACTTACAATCACTGTTGTCCTTTTCCCTGCAAGGCGCAGCTGCCTAGTTTGACTTACTTTTTTATCGCTGCTTTATGGACTTCCCGTACGAACACTACTTGCCGTTTAACAGCTTTTATTTCATTTTTCTATTTAGNGTACTAATGTAGTTCTTACAATGGTAAGATGTCCTTGCATTAATGCGCAAGCTCTCGCTTGTCTTTCCTGAACATCTTAGTCTCCAATATCTGCAGCCAACTTGTCCCACAGACTTCTCATGCTGATGTCATCAAGTAACGGCTTAGGGACAGGAATATAGGTGTTGATGCGGATGTTGTACAGAAGCTCTATGCCAAGTTCTTTCTCTGGAATTTCCTCCATGATCAGAAAAATCAAAACATGTCTGTTCTTTTGGACCGACTCCATGTTGGCCATCTGGATCTCGTAGCCACACCAGTAACTGCTTATTAAGGCACGTGTGAGCACCACCACAGTCTTCCTGCTGTTGCACACGGCTTTTACAATGTTGGAGGCGATTGGTTCCCCAGCTGTGAAGTCGCGGCTGTGAATGCACAGTCTCAGCCCTCGGCGTGCCATTTCAGGTGACAGTTTATCCATTACAAATCGTATGTCATCTGAATCGTATGAAATGAAAGCGTCAAACTCAAATTCATTCTCACTGTTCCTAGGCTTTTGTTTGAAATGGAGGTAGGCTGCATAGTAGAGATAGCGAAGTTTCCAGCGGAAGCGGTACACAACTGCCCGAAGGATGGCTGTTACTGTCAGAAGAATGATGGCGCCTGAACAGAGAAAAACGACCACGTGCGAGGCGCACTCTCTGTTATGCGTTTCCAAAGTCGAAGAGTAAAAATCAGAGATATTCTTAGTCTTACTATCAGAATACAGACACTTGTAGTTTCCTTTATCTTTAACCACGTCTGATTCCGTCAACCACTGAAGAAAATCAAGATGTGAACAGCTGCAAGCAATAGGGGTCAGCGCCAAATCTAAGGTAAAATTGATATTTTTGTGATTGATTAAAGTGTTGATATGCTTTCTAATATAAACAGACAGGAAATTGATCTGCGTATTTCGAAGATCCAAATATTCCAGATTTGTCAAGTGTGAAACATTAACATCGAAATTGTTCAGGAGGTTGTTGCCAAGCAGAAGATGCTTCAAACTGTAAAGATGAGCAAAAGTGTTACTCGGAAACCGAGTAATGACATTCGATGATAGGTTTAGAGATATCAGATTTGTAAGATCGACGAACACGTTAGTTTCCGTCTTTTCGCTGAAAAAGCTTCCAAGACTATTGCCACTGAGATCTAGAGTCTCTAGAGCTGGGAAATGCAGGAAAAAGGAACTCAGTATCTTTTCTATAGCATTTGATTTTAAACTCCAGTTTTTGAGGCAATGGAGTCCAGTAATGTTACCTCCTAGTGTGGGAAAGTAGTTGTTCTCCATGTTAAGATACTCTAATGTGTTATTTGGATCAATGTCGAGGTGCGAAAGAGTTATCGCCATCCCTATTCTTTTCAATTCCACATATCTTAAATTTGGAGGAAGGCGTAGAACGAATGTCTCGTTGAGTGGTGGGTCACCGTCTCGTGTTTCATAAAGGGAACAGTTAGAGGAAAGAACATCTCGTCCCTGCACTGCCAACCGCTGTTGAAAATCTTTATGTGGATAATGCCGAGGTAGCAGAAGTTTAAAATCGTCCCCATTATAAAAGAGTTTTGTCAAATTTACCATTTTGTGAAAGTCTATAAAGTATGTCCCAAAGGCAAAATTGTTACCGCCGACGTCCAAGCGCCTAAGCGAAGGAGCCAACTTTCCTATGACATCTCTATCTATGCCTTCTATGAGATTGCCGCCTACATGCAGTGCTTTCAGATGTTGAGGGAAATGGGAGATGTATGAACTGTCCACACAAATACCAAGGGAATGAGGGTAATTGATATATGGCATATATAAAAATTTCAAAGTTTTCGTTTCCCTGAGGCCGAAAAATATTCTGTCAAGATTTTCAAACCCGATTTTCACATTGAATCCCACCTTTAACATAACCAACTTCTTCAATGGAGAAAAAGCTCCAAACTCTATTTTGGCACCGTCGAGCCCACAATTGTCCAGACTCAAGTAAGATAGGTTGGTAACATACTTAAAAGTTGAATTATGCAAGGAAACTATCTTGCAATAACCTTCTGGTTTGTTTTTGAACCTCAAAGATGTCAAATTAGTTAAGTTCTGGAACCCTTGACCAAGATCCTTAGATGTGAGACCGTCCATAGACAGATCCTGCAAGCTCGTAAGTCTGGAAAGAGCAATATCGGGATAGTCTATTTCTGGTCTATTCAGGAATTCAGAGGGGTTGTTTCCATGCAGCTCAAGAATTTCGACATGCGAGAGGGGAGCGAATACTTCAACTGGGAACCTCTCCGGTGTCATTAATAATTTATTGTTGTGAAGAATCAGTATTTTCAAGTTTGTCAGACCAAAAAATGAAAAGTTGCTTAAATGGGCTATTATGTTATTTGATAAGCCCAGCCAGTTTAAGTTTGTGAGATTTGTGTACTGGCTAAATGCAAAGTCGCTTATACGAGTGATGGAATTCTTTCCTAGATCATAGCTGATTGCAGTATCTGGAAAACTTTCTGTAGGCACCTTAGTGAGCTTCAAGTCGTGACAGTCGATGTAGGTGGCGTTGTACTTGCAACCCGACCCTGGATCCAGATGATTGTGGAGGCTGCCGTGGATATGATTCTCTGCCGAGCTCAATGCCCCCCGTTTCACATTATGTTTGTGAGGGCTAGCACTGAGCATACCAACGTGAAAAATGATTGTAGTGGACACCATCATGATTGTAATGGAAATCACGAGGCAAAGCATGATAGGTGGGTTCTTTGAAAACAGCCAGACCATTTCTGAAATAGCAAAGGCGAGACTTTTATTGGGTGTAATAGAGATGGCAGAAGAGAAAGGAAATCGTAGAAAAACTGGTAGAAGAAGCTGAAGAAGTAGGTCTGCCGTTGGACGGAAAAAAAGACAGTATTGGTAAAACTCCATCTGGGTTAAGCCTACTTAACTTTTATAGTGTCCGAGATAACTGAGTTCAAGGTAACCGACCTTATGCACCACTGATTAGTTCATAAAACGAGACATGACGGATGAATTTTTTTTTTCAGATGCTTGCTCATACACGATCTTTTCCCGTAAAACGGCAGAATTGGTAGGCTAGTAGTTGCAAAACTTACAGAATTGACTAGTGTGATAAGCTAAGAGTTGAGACAATGGTCATGGTGGTAGTATGTAAGGAATGGTAGTTTTGTAGCTGTAGTGGTCACAATATTTGTAGCAGTAGACGTCCAAGTAGCCTTAGAACCAGCAGCAACAGCAGTAGTGGTATCATTCTCAGTGGTATCGGCGAATTAGTTGCAGTCATTGTTGTCCTTTTCCCTGCAAGGCGCAGCTGCCTAGTTTGACTTACTTTTTTATCGCTGCTTTATGGACTTCCCGTACGAACACTACTTGCCATATAACAGCTTTTATTTCATTTTCTATTTAGTGTTACAAATAAAACAAATTCCTGTTTCACTAAATGTGACACTAAAAACCACTCTATAATAAAGCTAAGGGCACATATTCATGTACTGCTAATGAAATTGCAGTTCAAGCGAAGCCACCTACACCCATGGAATTTAACACTGTCTTCGTCGATGCAGAGCTGCGTGGCTGCCTTAAATTTGTCTTTTTAGAAAGGGTTTATACTTAAAAACAACAATAACAAAAAAACACCCTTCTGCTTTATAACGTTATGTAAGCCCGCAGTTATTATTCCGGATTTATTGAAACGAAAGTTGTTTCCTTTGATCAGGGAAATAATTTTTTTTTGTTGAGTNGGGGGGGGGGGGGCGGTGCGGTGGACATGGCAGTTTCATTAAAAGATTGGCATTTTTTGTAGTTTGTGTCATACATAGAGGCAGTGTCTTATGCCTAAAGGTGACTGGTTACCGATCTGTCACAACTAGGCCATACTGATGATATGTTCATGAATTACCTATGCAACAACCCGTCAGAACAATCACATTATTTAAGTTTCGCTATTCAGCAAAGAACTTTTCAGTCATTCGAGGCACTTTTCTTGGCTCTCTATGAAGAGTTACAATTTTGAAATGTCAAAACAACGCACAATATCAGCACAATAATTGTATAACACAACCTCACTATTAAATACTCAGTCTGTGTACCTCGTTGAAAAGTATGAGTTTCACATGCACAGAATCATTATTCATCAGATAGACCTCGATATTAAGTACACCTCAATAACAAGTATACAGTACTTTATCCATGCACCAAGGGCATACTTATCGAGGTTCCAATTTATATACACTTTTTTTTTGTGCTACCTGTGAAGCCCTGGAAACTTGTATAGCCTTCCAACAAAATATCAATGCAGTTTCCTCCTTGATATCTTCAGAGTGAAATAAAACTATACAGCCCGTTTTCTCAAAATTACACTCAGACTGGAAAGCAATCTTTACAACTACAAAGACAGCAATAATACAGTTATTTATACTGTTCGATAAAAACTAAAGAGATTAAGCAGTGAATAATTATGAGGGCGTTTAGTCTAAAGGGTGTGTGGGGCTCAGTGGCGGCGCGTGATTCAATTTTATGGTAGGGCTGAAATGGCTTTTTCTCCAGAGTCTTTAGAAGGTAAGGTCGGTGGTCATGCTCATCCGGTCTTTTCTTATGATTGATTCGTCATAAAGATCTTCATGTCACTGCCTCGAATGTCAGGCTCAGCCTCATAGTCCTACAGAGGGGTTCACACGGTTCCAGATTTCGTTTGTACTAGAATCAAAAACGGAAATCAATTTGTCTTTCTATTTGTCGTTTGTATTCTGATTCTTGACCGATATAGAACGGTTTTTTTTCCACTCGAATTGGACTGGACTGAGAGGTCACGTGACAAAAACAAAACCAACGCGGTGAAAGTGGCATAGCCATGTATCGCTTTAAACGAGAAATACCGTTGCTTTTGTATCTCAAAGTTGAAGACATTCTGCACAAAGTTGCGAGGCAAATGGTTTCAAAGGAAAAATGCCTATGTTTGGAGATCGCTGTCGACGGTAATTGTATAGTTCAGTGTTTAGTTCATGCCAATTCATATGCAGCGTTTTCTCCTGAGTTATAGTACTTCGCCATAACTAATGTTCCATTTTGCACCTTGGCGTGCAATCTGTATACGCTGCACGCTGGTGCTTTGAGAGTTATTTTTTGGAATCGTGTAACGCACTGGTTGTTTCCACAAAGAATTCCAATACT
The DNA here is from genome assembly GCA_033807755.1 of Ellobium chinense. NCBI lineage: Eukaryota > Metazoa > Mollusca > Gastropoda > Ellobiida > Ellobiidae > Ellobium > Ellobium chinense. Next base: position 1,938,305 of record JAWQUT010000015.1, on the reverse strand, counting down.
TAACAGTCGAAATACGAACAAAAACTGGAACTGTGTGAACACAGCTTTAATGACGGACCGCCACTAATAAGCCTAAAGCTAGAAAAAGGATGCACCCCTCGCCTTCATTAGGCTGTAGTCTCATCATTTGTCTTTTCGCTATTCTTTTATTTTATTATACGTTTCTTTTCTTTTTACGCTCGAGGCGTCTTTACAAACTGGGGTCGCGTACCTAGCCTATGTGGCCCATCTGTATATCCGCCGCTGGTTAAAAGTCGCACCCACACGAGACACTTAATATTAACCAGTTTGCTGTGTCATCTGTTCATGTTCATCCTTGTCTTGTCACAAGCCTTATCTTAAGTCTTTTTAGGATGGCAGTGGATGGAAGGCTGGGTGGGAGATATTTTTTATAATCGAAATAGAGGAAAGAAATGGGTACCAATGTGACATTCACAGGGCCGGATAAACCGTTGCGGAGGCAGTAGCATCAGGGGCGGATTTAGAATCTGCAGGACTCTGAAGAATAGTCCGGGGCTCCTGCATTACACACGAAGAAAGAGAGAGAGAGAAAGAGAGAGAGAGAGAGAGAGAGAGAGAGAGAGAGAGAGAGAGAGAGAAAGAGAGAGGGTGATGTGTGTGTTTGTGTGTATTTGTGTGTGTGTGGGTGTGTGGGTGTGTGGGTGTGTGTGTGTATGAGAGAGAGAGAGAGAGAAAGAAAGAGAAAAGAGAGCCAGTGAAAGAGAGAAAGAATGATTAGTTATCAGTAATTTTCCTGACGAAATTTTGTATTCCATACATGCATAATCATATTATTGATATTTTTTTGCCTTCGTTATATTCTATTGTATGTGATATCAAAGCCCCGTGGTCTTTTAATGATTAACGCAAACATCTATACGAATCTCTTTAAAGGACATCAAGGAAGACGAAAAATTTCGGTGCCAGTCTAGAATTTGTGTGAGATGGATGATAGCAAGGTCATTCCAAGGTCAAAATTTCAGTTGCAATTGAAATCAGACTTGACCACTAAAACTATCGGGAAATATTACAACATTAATAAAAGCACAGAAATGTAACCTCTGTAAATTTTTGCTTGAATTTATTTGCATGGGTGCCTATGGGACGCTACAAACGCTGTTTTCTCAAAATGGCCACCTGCAAAGTTTAAGATCATGATTCTGTTTTTCTACTCTTACACAGAAGACAGGGGTCAGTTAAGAAAAGAAAAAAAAAGGAGATGTTGTTATACAGTACTGTTAGATAATTTTAAATACTTTGTTATAGAAAATTCAGGGCAGGATTAAGCGAATTCGAAGCCTGTAGTATCTAAAGCGAGTTTGGAGTCTATGGGATCTCTTACATTACGGACGAGGGATATAGAGGAGGAACGAATATCAAGACTTAATTCATACGATAACTATAATAGTGATTTTTTTTTTTTTTTTTTTTTTTGTCATAGCGCGGGACCCTGGATAATGAGCGACCCGCAGCATAATTGGTACTTTGGTTTATCCGCCACTGCTATTAATCATGCTAATTGTAATACCGTAATTGCAGAAAGCGGAAACATGTATTTTGAACACGTCTAAACATCAGCCTAACTCTATAGCTTGTCTAAAAAGTGCAGTTTCAATACAGACTCGAGGTTCTCATTTCGCAGTCACTATAGGTTACAGGCCTGTAATTGTACTTTCACTATTGGGTCCTTCTACTTAGGGGTTATATTTCATCTCCTTTTTTTCCCTCTTTTATGCATGTCCTTCTTCCAGTGATGAGGGCTTCAGGGAGCAAATTTTGATTTAATGGGAAACTGTGTCTATTTTACTTTATTTTGCCAGGCACTATTTAGCCCTTGGCTGGAACTCCCAGGTCAAGGGTGTGCCCAGGTGGAAGAGGAAGGGTTTAGCGTTGACCGGTGAAAGAGGTAGGGTCTCTTTACAAATAGCAACCAAAAATTTCAGTGGGCTTGCTAGGATTGGGTCAGTCTTAAAATTTGGGTCACATAATGAGCGTAAATCTGAAATGGGTCTGTATGAAAGCTAAAGCTTTGCGTTCAGAGGGCAGCTCAAAATGTTAATATAGCCCATAGAGAGGAAAAAAAGGTTCCAATCCCATTACAGGTCTGTAACCTATGGGACTTTCGTCTTTGAGAGAGATTATAAGGCTAGACGGTCAAACTGTCATCGAAGATAACCCCTGTTATCTCAAAGATAACACGCAAAACAATGTTCGCACCCGGAAGAAAAATCTGGTGCTATCGTGAACGACAATGAAGTTGTCTGTGTCATCTTCGTGGGAGGAAAATGCACCATTCAGCAGTTTGGTATGCAATTTTACATAAAAACACAATGCGCGCATGGGGATAAGATGCACTTCTCTGAAAAATGGCAGTGACTCCCTATTAAGTGGACAGTTACCAAAAGACAAAAAGTCGTAGAAGATAGAAGATATTTCTATCCCTACAACTCTCGGAAATGTCAAGTTAAATTTTGTTTTCAAGTTATTCGGTAACAAATTAACAGATTTTATTATCTAAAATGTCAGTGACACCACATGGACAAGAAATAATTGGACAAATGACCGCAAGACAGTCACACATATTGTACAGTATAACTACTACCTCAATGAAAGAAGTGCATAATATATAACTAATAAAATACAACGTATTCAGAAACAAAGCAGTGTGTCTTTTAAAGGAACAATTCACAAAGGGCACGAAAAAAATATACTGAGATTCATGAGGTGTTGTACTGCAGTGGAATGAAACAAACTATTAACTTTAAATGCAGTAGGATTTTTACAGAAACAGTGGGGAATGTACTGCTTCCTAATTTCTGAGAAAAAAGAGTGCTCTCAAATAAGTAGTGGAATTCATCCCCCAGCACGTTTTCATTGTGTATAGTCCTGGTGCTGGCAGGGTTCCGGTGTCCATCCGAGGATAAGAAAGACTTCCGACATTTTATGATTCTACCCCACAAGACGCCTAAAAAAGCCAGGGTGTCAAGCTGAAATCAATTACGTTTTCTTTTTATTGTCATTTAAGGACAAAAATGTGGGTTATTAATTTAAGAAATAAGTGAGATCAAATTTTGCCATCCTCCAACATCAAGAATTTATTAAACCATATGATATGATGCAGTATGAAAGACAGAAACTTAGAAGTCAAAAGACAATTCACGAAAGGAAACAAACCTTCCTAGGCAGGATTTCCATTCTTCTCTCTCCCCGCAATAACTGCCTCAGGTTGTACGGCAGTGTCAGCAAGAGCATTATTACGTTGCAGCATTAGGCATTCTAACCTATAACTCTGACGCATTTCTTTGCAAAATTCGAGCATGTTGGATGCCAAGTGCAATGTAGCTATACCAGCTTTGCTCTTTAACCGCCCAGGTGGTATTATGTCCTGCAACGGCCATAAAAACTTCGAGCAGACTCGTATAGAAGATAATAAACGTACACACGAAATATCCTACGTAGCTGAGCACAGATACGCATCCTTATGCCTTTTTACAATATCACAATAAGCATGTTCTAGCATGTCTCTCATGGACAGTATGGTACAATGTACTTAATGTTTAGATAACATGGAGACCAATTTGATATAATTTCAAAAACACTTGAACCTGGGAATATATTATTTTACTGTTCAGGGTCATTTAAATTTACACTGAGTACATCAGCCTTTTGATTTTTTATCACAAATGGCTCATTTCACACTGTAACCAAATCCCTAAGAAAAAGCAACAAATAATTTATGAAACCAAATTGTGTGGTAGTATCGGCAGGAGCATTATTGCGTTGCAGCATTAGGAATTTTAGGTTACACACGGGCATCAATTTTGAGGTCACTTCGGTTGGAGTTACAAGGAAGGGTGATCTATTTATCACATAATTTTATTCTCCCTCTCAGGGGCCCAGTGACCTTATCTGTAGCCTGATCTAATGCATTTGTCACTTCCCTGGCCAGTTTAGGTTAAATTAAAGCAGCACTATTTCGGGTCAGAGGTTTGAAATGATAGGGGCTGCCACTGACTAACCTCTTGTTCTCTTGAAATAGCCTGAGGCCTCAAGTGGCTTTTCATGGGGGTGAGTCAAACGATGAAACACAGTAAAAAACTTGTTATGGGCTATTAAAAGTAATGTATTTTGTTTTTAAATCAGATGCTTATCTCCATTACTGGTGAGTGGGAATAGCCAACTAAAATTAGGGCTGGAGTGACAGCAATGAACAGTACATAGTAAAATATAGCAAAAATATATGGGCGTGTATAACCTTTAACGTACAACACGGATGTATTTTTATGCATAATTCGAGCATGTCGGGTGTAAAGTGCAGTGTAGCTATACCAGCGTCGCTCTTTCACCGACAAGGTTGTATTACGTTCTGTAACGGCCATGAAAACTTCGAGCAGATTCGTATAGAAGATGATTTACGTATACACAAAATCTCGTTCGTAGCTGAGCACAAAATAATACGCATCCTTATGCCCTTTTACAATATCACAATAAACATGTTCTAGCCTATCTCTCAGACACAGTATGGTAAAATGTAATTCATTTTTAGATAACGTCTAGACCAAAGTGATATAACTGCAAAAGCACTTGAATCTGGGAATATATTATTTTACTGTTCAGGGTCATTTATGTTTATACTATGTACATCTGCCTCTTGATCATAAATGACTCTATTCACATTGTAACCACATCCCTAAGAATAAGCAACAGATAATTCATGAAACCAAATTGTCGATTCCCTACTTTAAACAGTTCAAGATTTTGCCAGCTTTCGAGACAACTATGGCCATGTGTCTATTCACATAAAGTTCAAAAGAAATCCATACACGTTGGGAATTTTACTTCACTCACTTCTCGGTTGCTCTTATGACGTCAAAATGTGAATAGAGGCGTTTGCGACCAAAAGGCTGATGTACACAGTGTAAATTTAAATGACCCTGAACAGTAAAATAATATATTCCCTGATTGAAGTCCTTTTGCAATTATATCAAATTGGTGTAGCGAGCAAGTGTTAATCAGTATTGGCGTGTAATGAAGAGGCACTGAATACGATAGCTTCTCCTTAGAAACGCCACTGACGTTGNAAAGAAATGCGTCAGAGTTATAGGTTAAAATGCCTAATGCTGCAACGTAATAATGCTCTTGCTGACACTGCCGTACAACCTGAGGCAGTTATTGCGGGGAGAGAGAAGAATGGAAATCCTGCCTAGGAAGGTTTGTTTCCTTTCGTGAATTGTCTTTTGACTTCTAAGTTTCTGTCTTTCATACTGCATCATATCATATGATTTAATAAATTCTTGATGTTGGACGATGGCAAATTTTGATCTCACTTATTTCTTAAATTAATAACCCACAATTTTGCCCTTAAATGACAATAAAAAGAAATCGTAATTGATTTCAGCTTGACACCCTGGCTTTTTTGAAGCGTCTTGTGGTGTAGAATCTTAAAATGTCGGATGTTTTTCTTAACCTCGGATGGACACGGGAATCCTACCAGCACCAGGACTATACGGAATGAAAACATGCTGGGGGTTAAATTCCACTACTTATTCGAAGCACCTTTTTTGCTCAGAAAGCAGGAAGCAGTACATTCCCCACTGTTACTGTAAAAACCCTAATGCGTTTAAAGTTAATAGTTTGTTTCATTCCACTGTAGTACAACGCCTCATGAATCTCAGTAAATTTTTTTCGTGCCCTTTGTGAATTGTTCCTTTAAAAGACACACTGCTTTGCTTCTGAATATGTTGTATTTCATTAGTTATATATTATGCACTTCTTTCATTGAGGTAGTAGTTATACTGTACAATATGTGTGACTCTCTTGCCGTCATTTGTCCATTTATGTCTTGTCCATATGGTTTCACTGACATTTTAGATAATAAAACCTGTTAATTTGTTACTGAATTACTTGAAAAAAAAATATGAACTTGACATTTAACGAGAGTCATAGGGATGGAAATATCATCTATCTCCTACGACCATTTATTTGTCTTTTGGTAACTGCCCTCTTAAAGGCGAGTTACTGCAATATTCCCTAGGTTGTAATTCACATAACATGGAGTGCAACTTTTCACCATGAGCACATTGTGTTTTTAAGTAAAACTGCATAACGAAGTGCTGAATGGTGAATTTGTATCCCACAAAAGTGATGATAACGTAATATACAAACCTAGCTTGGAAATATGCGCGTAAACTATCAACGATTTTTTTGCATTTAAAATTATTATAGATGTGATTCAGATATGAAATGTATAATTATGTAACTTAGCATAAACAATCATAGCTGTGTTTCTCAGGTCTTCTTTAAGTATGGATTTGACGTCATTTTGAGAATGAAGAGGCGGTCCTTGGGTGGGGTCGCCGGGATAGCATGAAACAGGAAGTTAATTCGAGAAAGTTTTCCGGCAGCTGTTATCTCTAGGCATCGCTACCATTGCTTACAAAGATGGCATTACAATATACATACATACCTCTCCTAATTCTGACGAGGTCATCTTTGGTAATGGTGTCATTAAAGAATAGACTACTGGTAAACTTAAATCCACAAACAGATGACGCCATACTGTGAGCTGGGTTGCCAGGCTTTTTTTCGAGCGGAGCCAAATCGCATATATGAAAAAGTCAAAACATGCCTGGAAAGAGCTTACTGAGCTGCCGTCTATTACAAAAATAGAAATTCTATTGCATAATTACGTGCCTTTTTGTCATACAATGACAGTGAGGATTATAATCCAAGACATTTACTGCTAACTGTCCAAATGTATATAGAATTGTTATAATCTGATATATAAACATAAAAAAAACAAACAACCGCAACAACAACAACAACAACAACAACAACAACAACAACAACAACAACAACAACAACTATTGCTTGACTCATAGCAGTGGTTGTTTTGGGGTATTGATCACATGGCTTTCTTGCCTTCCTACATTTTGTTCGCTCCCTCCCTTAAATCCTGAGCATTTGCATGTGTCCGCTCACTCTTCAATTTTTGCTTTATTGTGAGGGAGGAGGAGGCGGGTTTTTATACTGTATGATGCACTAGTCACTCCTATTTTATTAATAATATTATACAGCTTTTATTTTCAAGTTCCGATCTCCCACAGACCTTTATGGCTGGTGTAACTATCATATTGTACACTGCAAATTAGAATCAGATGTGAATTTCATATTACGTTCGAAACATACAATACGATCTTAACACCAGGAAGTATCATGCTGCGCATGCCTACCTCTGCCCTAATGGTCCGTAAGAAATCTGAAGTTGAACATAAAAGCCCTCTGTTGTTCTTACTCTGATACATTCAAGGGCCATACTATTTTCCAAGAGACTGAAGTTGCTCGGAATGACGTCATCTTGAGTGGACAAAAATCCAAAGATGTCGTGCCTGGTAGGAGGACAGAATGTGAATGAGAAAGAACCTTACCTTCGTCTTCATTCTAGTCAGTCTTAGCAAAACTTAGCAATCATCCTTTAAAATCTATATCATATTTGAGGACATCCACGTCAGGGTTGCCTAGTTGGCTCTGAAGGCGCCAAATTGGGCTATTTTCAAGTTCCGTGGTATGTTCTAAGATTTGAATTTTTACACAAATTCTGTACATTTTCGAGTTGTGCCACTCATTCAGCCTTCTTTTTTTTAATATCGGCTCCTCCCCTTCATTCCCCTCCATCCTACCCCACCACATATACGCACAGCTGCACGTGCGTGCACATTATATCTTAAAACGCACATATACAGACACATAGACATGGACGTGCACAGCGACACCTACCGACTGATGGTTTGACTTGCGAACTCCTAGATCAGTCTATAAATTTCCAAGTCCATGTTGTTGTCAATATGTAACCTTCGACCTCTGACTTTGCCATACTCGGTCATGACGACACTAAATTCCCTGTTCCCACTGCTTACTGCCTTTATTAACATATCCATGGAAAGAAAGAAAAAAAACAAGAACAGAAAAAAAATAATGGGGTATTGATTCATGCTTGTAGGGGCTGACAGACGGACGGACGGAGGGACAGTGGGACGGACGAAAGGACGGAGGGACAGACAGGCAGGCAGTCAGACAGGAAGGCAGGCAGGCAGGATGAATGGATGGATGGATGTATGGATGGATGGATGGATGGATGGATGGATAAATCTCTTCATTCATTTATTCATATCTATTTCTTATTCCCTCAAACTTCAAAATTATGTAACATTTTGTGCTGGCCTCACGGTTCATTAAAAAAAAAATATATACACATGAACACACAAAGCAGGAGCTGAGTATACTCACATCTCGTGCAGGTCTAGGACGTCTCTGCAAGTGGACGAGGAAGGATAACGTCACAATGAAGCTAAGCAGGATTTGGAGAACTGCCATATTTTTATTGCAGAGCTAGGCTATGCTTGATCCCCGTCGGTGAACGAAGGTTGTTGTCCTGGGCCACCCCTCGGATATTCTATGCAAAGGAAAATAAGTCTCTAAGCAAGCGAAGCCAACATGGCTGCCACTGATGCGGAAGAGCTAGAAATGAGTGCGCTGACTTATGCGTGGTGTTTGCTATACTTATATCTTTGACCCATTCATTAGCATACATACCACCTTTGACTCTTGCAATATCCTCCTCCCTCTAACGCAAGGCCGTTGATAAGAAGTTTCTCTAACAAATCTAAAACCGTGACCACCATTGTTGTTGCTGTTGAGCTCCTTTTCTGGTGCAGCGCAGAAGATTTCCAATTCTCAAACTAGTATCTAATAACTCCACTCACTTTCCCGCACGGCTGACTGTTACAGTTGTGGCTTTCTTTAACAACAGCACCGATTTAGTCGAAATATCGATCTAGTCCATGACCTGTCTATGACATTATCATTATCATTGCGGTGCTGTCCTCCGAGATAGCTATAGTCGTTTGTTTCTTATTGTAAACTATAAGAACTTAACCTTTTGTATTAGAGCCAGAATAATGGAGCCATAAAACTCAGCTCACTTTACGATAATACTGTACTCTACAGATTTCAAACCCTTAAAATTGCCATCAAGAATGGCAAAATTTGCATGCAACGAGGTAAAATTTGCGCCAAAATCAGCAGACGTTTTGCAAAAATTGCTTTGTAACTTTGTTATATTATCATAACATTGCATTGTATACTACTGTACTGTTGTGGAGTTGTAGCAATGGAACATAATTCCTGTGTTCCCCGTTGATGGAATAGTGTGACCGCGGCGGAAAAACTGCATTTTTCGGTAAAAAATCGGGCAACATTTGCGTCAAATTTGCAGAAAATGTCAACATTTGTGAAAATTTGCAAAATTGCAGCAAAACCTCAAAATCACGGAAATCTGCGGTAATTTGCTACCGTGATTTTCTGGGGGGACAGTTTAATGCCCGATTAAGTATACATCTACTGCGATTCACTATGCTATTAGCAGTACGATATTCGAGGGATAACAAAAGTTGTAGCCAACGGCAAACGCGATTTGGTGGCTGGAAATCGGTGTGGAAATGTATTTAAGACTATCTAAGGGAAATCACTCACGCATAATATTTTTTAAATTTTATTGTATTCTATTTTAAGACACAGGGCAGTATAACTTCACAATATAATTTCACATTTGTCGCACGCGGCAGTCAGAATGCTACCGGAGCATTCGACCTTTTGTCGAACACAGCAACGTAGCGGTTGAATGGCACCTTCTTGTCGGCAATCCAACGGTGAAGAGAGGCTATCAATCTAATTAAAAAAAAAAAAAAGAACAACTTATAAAACAGGACATATCGATCAGACTATTACAATATAAACTGCATAGATGGGATGGGCAGTGCTTAGGAAAAATATAGGCCTATAATAATACATATTATTTATATAGCACCCATCCCTGTACACACACGCTCTGGGCGCTTTGCACAGAGAAATAAACTAAAATTATATAATATTCAGCTCACACACCCAAGTAGTCTATATATTCTCTGCCCATATTATGTAAGTACTACAATACAGTTGTAAGATTAAAAAAAAAAAAACAACAACATTGGTTTCGCAGACTGTCACGGTCAATCAAAATTTTGTTTTAAAAAAAATACGTTTTGAGTAGTTTCTTAAAATTACGTAGATTATTTGTTTTACGAATATTTTTAGGCAGTTTATTAAAAAAAAATGATCCTGTGGACGTAAAAGTTCTTTCTCCAAATATTTTCATGTTCGCTTTTGGTACATGGAGACAACAAGCATGCATTGTCAGATCGTAATGATCTAGTGGGCTTGCGCTCAGCTACCAGATCCGATATGTGTGCAGGCGAATTACCATTTTAGGGTCTTATAACAGAAAGTGACAATCTTCTACTCAATTCTGGCTCTGACTGGTAACCAATGGAGTAATTTTAAGAAAGGCTCATTCGGCTCACGCTTACGCTTCTTAAAGATATGTGGCTTATTCTTTCCTTCTAGGAAAATAGAGAAGCTTGTTGTTTTCTGTTTCACATACAATCAAAAGAAGGATACTTTGTGTGCATTGTCGTGTTTTTTCTTCTTTTGTTCCAATGAAAATCCTGGACAGCACGACCCTACAGAAAACTTGTCTTAGCTGGCAAGAAATCTTTTTCGTCTGAATGACAGCTTGACATCGAGAAAGATTAGGACAGGTAATTCTATGAGTGATGGATATTAAATGTGCAGAATTATGACAGACACCACAATGCATACCTGACTGAATACACTAATTATACTTGATTCTAAGGATACATCTCACAGCTAGTCATAGCTAATGCCAAGCTTTGCCGAATAAATAGGGGCTTTCTTTCTACGATAACTGTAGACATCCTGGTTCCTTTCCATGTGAATGTTTATTCTTTGCTCGTATTATTATTATTATTATTTTTTTTTTTGAGCTTACGCTGGTGACATGCAATTATGAATTGAAGAGCCTTTTTTTTCCTCCTAAACTCGGTAAATGCACTCTCATTGAAAAATGAGTTGATGGTGTATTCAAAGATGCATTTTTGTTTTGATTCATTCAAAGCTTAATCGAGCCAAAAGATACACCTCCGTGAAGATGGCTTAATAGGGAGATTGCATAAATAACCCAAGCAATACCACGGTGATCATTTCTGTTCCACTGAGGTGACATCTGTGAACAGCAATGGCAAGCCCACTTCTCGCAGTAACAACATTCTGGAACATTCTTATACTGTCAAGGCATAGCGTCGGTAAGATGCTCTTTTTATTGAAGTAACTTTTTTTTGGTTTTAGAGTTTAATGATCCTTTTCAGCACAAGTAAAGCTATTAATTTATCAATGCATCCTAGTCACACCGCCAATTGCAAGCAAGCCATTACCTTAGAAAAAAAACGCCACAACAGAAACCTGCCGCTAGCATGATTCGAACCAGTTGTTTTTCGCACCAGTGGGCAAGTGTTCTACCACCAACCGACTACTGCGGTTACTGTTTCTACTGCCAATGTTATATTAGAGATGAAAAATATCATAGCAATCATGGCTGTTTGGGGCATTAACCTATGTAGGTTCATTATACAGTGAAAATCTGATGTAGCAGCATGCTGGATCAAGCTACTGAGAGTGTGTTTCTGTAGAACGTTTTGTATTATTCAAACTGCTCTTTATGAAAAACACAGCAATTGGCACTAATAAAAGGGAGTGTGCCAAGCCAAGCACAGATTTGTGATAAGCAATGGTCGTGTTAAAATAGTTTGACTGTATGAGCAATTCCATAAAACTGGTCAAACTTAGTTTGACATAGTTATGAGTGCAGTACACTGAAATTTCTCTCCCCCCCCCCNCCCCCCCCCTTTTTTTTTTTTGGTCCAAGAGACCGGCATCTGTTGTTTTTTTTCTCTTTTTACATCATATGGAAAAGACAGCTACACTCAATGCAGCCTCCAAGAGTTTTCTTCAGTCAGTTACAGCTGCATACATCAGTTCATTGTAAAGCCATTTCTAACATTGATAACTCTCGCGATTTGAAGGAAAAAAAAAACAAAACCACTTTTATTTAATTCGCATCTATTATCAGCAGATCGATTTTAGAATGAGAAAATTTTAACAAGATGTATTTTTCATAGAATTTCATTCATTGCTGTTTAAATGGGAATGGAAATCTTAAAGAAAGACTTCATACTTTATATCGATTACTGTACTTCAAACATATAAATGTAATGTCCCCTTTCATAAGGACAAACATTTCAGAATTGTTCAAACAAAGCAACTTAAAGATGTATTCAGGAGCTCTGCAATGTTCGAAAGTTTTTTTTCTCTACCGTCCAGGGTTACCACACTTTTTTTTTTGAGGGGGAGAGGGGGGCCGAACCAAATCGTATATGAAAAAGAGCCCCCACCCTTAAAAAAAAGACATATTATCTTGAAAGAGCTGACTGGGTCTAGATTTGACATAACACAAGAACATATATTTGGAACTATATACTGGATATTATGCGTAGTACTATAGTTATCATAAGCCTTTTCACACACGGTAGAGCAACTTAAGAAATTACAGTTGAATGAAAACACTCTTGAGATCGTTCCTGAATTCGTGTTCATCGGGAAGTTATGACAGAATCTCGATGAAATACCAAATATTTGAGAGCAGTATAAGTACTTTTCGTAAAAGAAATTCATCAGTTTGATTCAACTCCGTTGGAACTAACAAAGAACCAAACAGTCAGTCAGTTAATTGGGAGTCAATGGCTTTTTAAAAATCTAAAATTTGGTATTTGGCACCCAAAGATCTAAATCTGGCAATCCTGGTAGGGTACCAGCGTCTCGTCATCAAAAGAAAAAAAGAACTAATAAACAGATCTTGCGTAAAAAGAAACAATATAACGACCATCAGAATAGAGAATAAGCAGATGTTTCTCTCAGATTACTGGCCACTTTTTTAAAAAAGTTTCTTCCTATACATAGAGGATCTGTAATGAGTGTTTGTTGGATATCAGATTTATGAAATGAATTATACATTTATTGTTTTCGCGAGCTTCTTCGATGGCAAGTCAGTGATAAGAAATATAGACTGAAATATTAAAAAAAAAAATCTTGACAGAGGGAAACCCCACGGCAGTGAAAATAGCTACAAAAGACATGACTTCACATATTCATGACGTTGCAAAAGAAATGATGTCACATAATATTCATACATCTAGGGGTTTCCAAGGCTTCCAATCGTAGTATTTGTAAGCAGGTCAAAGGTCAAATTTATGTAACGTGTGACATATCAAAAAATTATTACACACTTTTATGTCACCGGAAATAGGCCTTTTTTATATGATACATTGCATTTGTGAGAGCCATGTCTTTTTGTGAATATCGTTTGAAGGATTAGCAAACTGTAGAGTTAAGATAGCCCTCAGCCTTTTTTCGCCTCACTAAGATTTGCACTTTGTTCGGGCTGCGTGGGATCTCCTGCCGGAGTTCTCGAGCACACGGAGAACTCACCTCGCCTCGTCTGTGCCCGCCCTTTCTTTCCAACAGTCTATATAGTTGCTTAATCACGAGCTATCGCCTTTGCAAACACAAGCAGCATCCGCTCTTCAATTCTCGGTAGTAGAAAGTTAGCTTAAAGTCTTAAGCAGTGAACATTAACTTCAGGAAGTCTTTAATTCGTCATATTCGTCATCTTAACATCCCGAGTGTTTGCGCGAATTAAGTAGTCTATTATAAAATATTTGTTAAAGGAAAAATCTGGGCCGAGAATGCATTTCTTGGTGGATCACCTTACAAATAACAAAGATCCCTGTACATAATGATCCGTAATCGATCTGGCAAAACGCGGTCAAATAGTGAGTTCCAAAATAACCTCAGCACCTACCTAATACGAGGGTCATCTTAAAGTTCGTATGTGACCACTTCTATTCAGACAAAATCATGAAATTGCAGTTTCTGAAGGTACTTTCCTTGATTCTTTATGCAAAGTTCCAGTCGGATCTAAGGAACCCTTACCAAAAAAAAAAAAGACTCATTCATAATAAGTGAAGCTCAAAATAATGTGATGACCTGCGGTCGGTTGGACAATGCCCCTGAATAAATTTTTATATATATCACAACAGGCAATTTAAAAAGTTATTAGGCCATCTTTTTAATAAATTATGGATTCGGTTTGAGGAATTTAGCTTCTTTCCCGGAAAAAAAATATGGTTTTGTGACTCGTGGGCGGTGGGTGGCTTTGCTGCGATCAAAACGATATTTAATGAGGTGCACAATGATGATTTTGTGTCCATTATTTGAAGAGTTTGGTGAGTGGACATTTGAAAGCTGGAATTTACTTCGGAATGTGCTTGGTGTTTGAATGTCACAAAGTAGAATATTTTTACAGTGAGGTTACCACATTGTGTGCACAGTAACCTGAAAGAGCGCTCTCTAGACATGAGACCTATTATCACACAAAATGTCGTTTTATTTACAATTTTTTTGCTCTTCATCAGCTGCATTTCTGGATCTCAATGTCCAACCAACTCAGATTGCTGCAGGTTTGACAACTTCAATGACCATTAACTGCACCTTCTCCTATGAAAGTTCAACGAATTTTTCTGGCCTGTTGTCTCTCATAGTCTCAAAAGCTGACAGACAGAATGGGTCTGGCGAAACACAGACATTTCAAGATCTGGTGTCTCTCAATGCATTCCATGGAGAGCAGATAAACCCTCTGTCCTGTCTCACGGCTACGGTCACCGGTGTCATTAATATCAAAGATGACTCTTTCATCAGTCTCCTCTGGACATATCCATCTGAAAATGAAAGTGGTCTGTACCGCTGTGCTGCCTACGGTGTGGACAAAGCTGGTCACCCCGTGGACGTCTCCAAGACAGAACAAGTGACAGCACAGACGCCTGACATGGATCAGTTGCTCGCAGCCTTCAGGGATATCCGATCTAGACTACAAAATTTGGAAGTCAAACAGGACAGATATGAGAAGAAACGAACTGAAATGATGGAGGCCATGTTCATGAAATCTGCAGAGTTCGAAGGCCGTCACTACCTGCTGTCCAAACAGTATTTTAACAGGGCTGACGTTGCTGAAGCCATATGTGAGCAGCAAGATGGCTACCTTGCTGAAATTGGTAACTACAGAGAATACGCTTTCATTTGGAGATTTCTGAGCAGTGCCGACGAAGATGTTACGCATGCGCTCCTGGGAGCCACTGATGAGGCAGAGGAAGGAAATTGGATACATCGTTTTAGCAGACAATCATTGTTTTTTACCATGTGGGAGCCTGGTAATGAGAACCGTCCTGACAATGATTGTTTGGTTCTGTACAAAGGTTACAACTGGCGAATGGGTACCAATCCATGTACTGATCGTTCAGATTTCCCCAAAAGGCACTTTCTGTGTGAATGCCCATTAGCTGATTTAAACTAGATCAGATCTATGGACACAAAGACAGTGTTTCAAAAAGGAAGTCTTTAAAAGTGAACATACTGTTTAGGGATGTCAAACTAGCTGAACTGCACCTTACTGATGATGAGTCCACTCTTTTTGCTCTTTCCGAATTAATCTATTTTACAGTAATGAAAATGCCTTTTCTGACGCGTCCCTTTTCTATTAACAACATAATTATGAGAAAAACCATTTGTCTACTCTACCAAAGTAAGAGACCATTGATAAGAGTCTCTTAAGATTACAAAAGAATAATCCAATTTTCCTTTGTAAGCCAACAAATTACCTTCTGTACGGTCACTTCCAAGACGTATCACAATCACGAAGTCATCCTTAAGAGTTTACATGCTTTTAAATGTTATGAATGTGTGCCTAAAATCAAGTTTTGTAACTACGAGGAGAAGAAGAAGAAGAAGAAGAAGAAGAAGAAGAAGAAGAAGAAGAAGAAGAAGAAGAAAAAGAAGAAGAAGAAGGAGAAGGAGAAGAAGAAGAAAAAGAAGGAGGAGAAGAAGAAGAAGAAGGAGAAGAAGAAGAGGAAGAAGATGGTGATGGGATGATGATTAACCAGATCATTCTGTGTCTTAGAATCATTTTGTGCCTGAAGAAGATCTTTCTAGATCGAAAATTTGCACTAATAAATCAACTTTATCTGTGAAAAACAAACCTCTTTATGTCTGTTTGAAATTTTTCAATTTTAAAAATCCTTAAATGATGGTGATGGTGATGATGATGATGAAGATGAAGAAGATGTTCTCTCCATCTCCTTGAGAGTTCCTGCACCGCCAAACACTACTAAATACCATGACCACTACGATAACAATATTTGCAACAACCACAGCAGCAGCAGCAGCAGCTGTGATCCACTGGTAAGTATATTCTTGACTCAAAATTATCCAACTCTCTGGCCAGGGTGTGGGAACGCGGCNGGGGGGGGGGGGGGAGGAAGGGGGCGCAAGCAGGAAGAATAGACACATTGATTTTCTAATCATGCTGCTTATTTACAAGAATGTCACATGATTCAAACCAAATAATGTGACCCTGCTATTGCGTCGTGGCAGGCTGTACCATTTCTGAGTACTCAGAAATTTCGATATCAATTCAAAACCTACGCTTTGAAGATTCAGCACTATTCCGATATTTTCAATGGAACCGGTGGCCCATCAAAGGCATCAAAAGTATCGAAAGGTATAGGACGACATGAACAGTGTTCAAAATACCCACTTTTTTTGGTCAAATATCACTACTGTCACACTCGAAATAGAACTTAGAACATAGATACTTAGAGCATGAAGGCTGAGTTTTAGCAATCGGTCTACCCTTACACCTTTGCATACCGTCTCTGCTCACAGCTTGGTTGTCATAGCTACTTGTCTGATAGCTCTGTGTGTGTGTGTGTGTGTGTGTGTGTATGTGTGTGTGTGTGAGCGCGCGTGTGTGCGTTCCTGCCTGCCCACCCACCCGTCTGTCTGTCTGTCTGTCTGTCTGTCTGTCTGTCTGTCTGTTTGTCTGTCTGTCTGTCTGCCTGCCTAAACTGAATAAGTGATATGAAAATGGCAAATGTACATATTATAGATTCAATATTCAAAGTCTTTATTAGGCTCTTAGCCAATAACATAACTTCAATACAAAATACTTCAAATCAAAGAAAGTGAAGACGAAAGCAAGGAAGTGAGAAAAATAAGAGAAAGAAAGAAAAAAAATGGAAGAATAAACTTTAATGTACTGAGATATTGTGTCATCGGCCCTTGGGCTACAAGAAATAAACTTGGTTNGTCTGTCTGTCTGTCTGTCTGTCTGTCTGTCTGTCTGTCTGTCTGTCTGTCTGTCTGTCTGTCTGTCTGTCTGTCTGTCTGTCTGTCTGTCTGTCCTGAATAAGTGATGTGAAAATGGCAAATGTACATATTGTAGATTCAATATTCAAAGTCTTTATTAGGTTCTGAGCCAATAACACAACTTCAATACAAAATACTTCAAATCAAAGAAAGTGAAGACGAAAGCAAGGAAGTGAGAAAAATAAGAGAAAGAAAGGAAAAAAATGGAAGAATAAACTTTAATGTACTGAGATATTGTATCATCGGCCCTTGGGCTACAAGAAATAAACTTGGTTAATGCATGTATTCTTCTTCCGGGCGTATAACCAATTAGATTTAAAAAAAAATTCTTCTCTAATATTTGTTTACGTTTNNNNGGGGGTGGGGGAAGAAGGGCTCAGACTAGTTGTGAACTTTTTGCAATCCAATTACTGTGCCTACTGATTTTCGCTACGAACGCTATTCAAAAATGTTAACGCTTTCATAAAACACGCATATAACGAGATAGGAGCTATAACAATAAACTGTGCATTTGAATGGAAAGAAAGACAAAGAAATGCACACACACACACACACACACACACACACACACACACACACACACACACACAATATATATATATATTTTTAATGTAGAAAAAAATCTGTATTTTAAAAAACGAAAAAAAATCGACCAAAAAGCAATACAAAAAAATCAACAAGTTATGTTGGACTAAGAATGAATGAATGAATGAATGAATGAATGAATGAATGAAATCCAAGCCCTTTGTTTTTCAGTATGCTTTTGCAGCAACCTCAGAATTCACTGTCTATCGGACCTTAAGTGAGATAACCAATATGATCTTAGCAATGTCCAAATGCATTGTTATAATCATAACAACGCATAGGCGCTAATTCCTCTCAGCATTAGATCTGGTGATATCAGTCTTTCTTATACAATACAAAGGCCTTGGAAACTGCAGTCCGATAAAACAATTATGTTGCCGATGTTATGACGAAAGAGCTAGCAACACGTGACAAAAGCGGACTTCAAAGTCATGGTTTTCATAGAGCATTCAGGTTTCGGCCTCCCCTATATAGATACGTTTTGCATGATGTCAAGGGCCCACGGAGATATACCAAACATCAAAACTTTCCGACTCAGATATTCTTTCCCGACTTATCATGGTGGCAATGGAACAAAACCTTCATTTTCGCTCTCAGCAATAGCTTATTACTTTCACCATTTTTTTTTTGTGTTTTGTATATTAAGAAATATCAATGGCAACAGTCGCAGTATTTTATTCAAGTCGTCAGTAAGTGACAGTAAAGCATATGAAAGATTAAGTAATCGAAACTCTCGATCGAAAACAGTTGGCGCTATTTGTCTCGTGAATAAGTTGATTTATTTCCTGTATGGGGTATGACGTATTTCTGAGAACTACGTAATCAAATTAGCCATCTAAACATATACAGTACAATGAAATAAATCCACTGTATTTATGTGTTGTAGGCCAATTCACATGGCGTAATATATATATTTTTTAAACTGTGCAAAACAGTGATAGTCTAACATGTTTCGCTTTCTAAATCTTGATGTAGCTTGGCTAAAGTCAGCGATAAAAACGTTTTGATCAACATTCGCCGTGGTTTTCAAAATGTATTTAAAGTTCATGTGAGTGAAGCATTTTGTAGTAGCCATTAGATGTCA
This sequence comes from Ellobium chinense, assembly GCA_033807755.1. Taxonomy (NCBI): domain Eukaryota; kingdom Metazoa; phylum Mollusca; class Gastropoda; order Ellobiida; family Ellobiidae; genus Ellobium; species Ellobium chinense. Next base: position 1,919,428 of record JAWQUT010000015.1, on the reverse strand, counting down.
AAATCGTGGAAATCTCATCCTTTCCCTCACGCCATCTAGTCCACCCTTTTGGCTTTTCCTTCTTTGAACGTTCTAAATCGGAACATAGTTAATGTCTGGAACGAGTTTATGGGGACGATTTGACGAGTAAATGCAAGCAACGAGATCAATCTACAGTGGAGCACGGAACATGCGTACACCTTGGGACCGATCAAAAGTCCACCTATTAACAGAAATACGTATTAACCATACACTTACCCTTAAAAATGAAAAATCGGGACCAAGAAATACTGTACTTAGTATTCGTGTTTACGTACTAAGCGTGTTCGCGTTAAGAGTGCTCCATCGTATATTTAACAAATCTGATCTTGGTCATGGCCGAATACACTTTTATAATAATAATGATAATAAATAAGCGCTGATCTATATAAAGGATCTATAATGAGTGTTTGTTTGATATCTGATTTATGAAATGAGCCAGCGAATACGATAAATGTATAAAGAATTTCATAAATCTGATATCAAACAAACACGAGTTTCAGATCCTTTTCATTACATAAACTCTAACTTATAAAAAAATGAATTTTTATTCCCGAGGACCCTGAAGTGGCTCTCACCTTGTTTGAGACATATCAATCACAACATGAACTGAATGACCAACACAGTTACATGACACAAAGTAGACCCAAAGAGCTGACAATCATCGATGAAACTTTACACCACAGAAACACTGACATTTCAAATACTTTTAATTCAAATGTTTGACTGAACTGAAACTGAAAGGTGAAGAGAACGATGATAAGCGATAAGAAATACAAACTGAAATTTTGTTGTTGTTGTTGTTTTTTTTAACCAGAGGGAAACCCCACGACAGTGAAAATACGCGTAGGTACAAAAGAAACGACGTCACATATTCATCTAAAGATTTCCAAGGCTTCCAATCAAAGTATTCGTAAGCAGATTAAAGGTCAACTTTATGTAACGTGTGACAGAACAAAAAATTATTGCACACTTTTATGTTACCGGAAACAGGTACTGTTTATGTGGTAAATCAACATATGCCAACCCTCCAATACACAAGACAAATAAAGCTCTGGAAACTGCGCAATCCGGCACTGGAGTTTATTGCAGCAATTGTGTTGCAGACAGTACGACGGAATAGCTGGCATCAAAGTCACCAACACAAACGTTATGGTGGGCTCTATAGGCCTTTCCAGAAACGCAAGGCAATCAGAGTGATTGCCCTTGCCCAAAAAGTGTTTGGGGAGTCTTGTCGGCCATTTTGCACCGTCGGAATGGGGAAAAGATACTGTTATGTATGCTCTAACTATTCGGGCAAGGTTGTGGAGGGAAGAACCGTTTCCCTGCATCGCATTCCTAGAGAAAAACGGGTGGCAAAGGTGTGGTGCCAACGCCTGAAGATGATTCGAAAGGATCCCTGTCCCATATCAGGTAAGAAAAGTTCCATTGTGAATTGGGATGCTAGCGGCTGTTTCTGTGAAGCCAAGGTCTAGACTAGTCTAGATCTAGATCTGTTCTAGTCTGTGTAATGTAATGCATATTTCTACTATATTTATGAGAAAGCGTGTGTAAGGTTAATGGACTAGATATAGGCATGTAATGTGGTTATAGCTTACAAATTACACGCATTTTAACGTATCAAAATATTCACGTTTCTGACAATGAAATGAAGACGTCTAGTCTAGATCTTCGTTCCTAATTCTTTTGAGCATGCAATCCTGAATCCATCACTAGTTGTCAGTGAGCAGGTTCTTTGTTAACAACTGAATAGCTGCTTTGTGTTTAAAGCAATGTTGTAGCCAGGATGGTGCATTTTATGTGTTGGTGCTGTGAGCTTTTAAAAATTATTTTTAAAAGTAAAAGTGCAGTGACCTCCTGCCTCCAGCACATCTATGAAAAAATTCACTGATAAAATTTTATCAAACTCTCTTTTTGCAGAGGACACAAGGATCTGTTCCGAACACTTTAGGGGCAGAAAAGGACCACAGCCTGGAGATGATATCCCATCCCTCTTCACAACGAAGAATTTCAAAACATGGAGTGTTAGTAGTTTTTCCAAACTGAATTAATTTACAACTGTCTACACATACTGTTATTTGACAGATTATTTTGTTACAGCATGACAGTAAGATCCATTCATAACAATCTAAGTTTTAAGTTTAAAACAGTAGTTCAATTATAATGGGGAATATTCAGTCTGTTTTGACTAAGCCATAAGCTCATGTAGACAGTAACATTATTTAATTAAAATGAATGCCACAAAAGAACAAGAAAATAGAGTAGAAAGGAAGAAGAAAAAAAACAAACTATTTTCCACAGAAACTAACAGGTTCAAAGCTTTTATTAGGCCATAGCAAATCTCATGACAATAGAACAAAATAAAAAAAAATCATATAATTATGATATACTGTAAAGATACAATGTTTTCATGCACCCCTCTGTCAATCATCTACAAATCACTCAGTCAGCCAACTCACATTCATTCAAGAACTAGATCTAAATATGATGATAAGTGACATTAATCAACCATACAATATGATCTCTCACCCCCCTCTTTCCCATTTCTGTATTTCCAGATCCATGGGGAGGAAGCGGCTCTGGATAACATTGTGGAAGATGCCCCAAAGAAAGGTTTAAATCTGAGTCTGATGTGCACTGAAACAGTTTCACGGCAGGCAACCTCTGTACTCTTCCATGACTATTGTGGAAAAGTGCCAGACAGAAGTTTTTCTAAAACACAAGTGGTGCAAGAAGTACAGACAGACGTGCTTAGAACACAAGAATGTGGCACCATGACAGATTCTTT
>JAWQUT010000015.1:1883629-1914109 GCA_033807755.1 Ellobium chinense | reverse complement strand
AGAAATACGTATTAACCATACACTTACCCTTAAAAATGAAAAATCGGGACCAAGAAATACTGTACTTAGTATTCGTGTTTACGTACTAAGCGTGTTCGCGTTAAGAGTGCTCCACCGTATATTTAACAAATCTGATCTTAACCATGGCCGAATACACTTTTATAATAATAATGATAATAAATAAGCGCTGATCTATATAAAGGATCTATAATGAGTGTTTGGTTGATATCAGATTTATGAAATGAGCCAGCGAATACGATAAATGTATAAAGTATTTCATAAATCTGATATCAAACAAACACGAATTTCAGATCCTTTTCATCACATAAACTCTAACTTATAAAAAAATGAATTTTTAATCCCGAGGACCCTGAAGTGGCCCTCACCTTGTTTGAGACATATCAATCACAACTGAACTGAATGAACAACACAGTTACGCGACACAAAGTAGATCCAAAGAGCAGACAATCATCGATGAAACTTTACACCACAGAAACACTGACGTTTCAAATACTTTTAATTCAAATGTTTGACTGAACTGCGATAAGAAATACAAACTGAAATTTTGTTGTTGTTGTTGTTTTTTTTAGACAGAGGGAAACCCCACGACAGTGAAAATATGCATAGGTACAAAAGAAACGACGTCACATATTCAACTAAAGATTTCCAAGGCTTCCAATCAAAGCATTCGTAAGCAGATTAAAGGTCAAATTTATGTAACGTGTGACATAACAAAAAATGATTAGACACTTTTATGTTACCGGAAACAGGTCCTGTTTATGTGATAAATCAACATATGCCAACCCTCCAATATACAAGACAAATAAGGCTCCGGAAACTGCGCAATCCGGCACTGGAGTTTATTGCAGCAATTGTGTTGCCGACAGTACGACGAAATAGCTGGTATCAAGTCATCAACACATACGTCATGGCGGGCTCTATGATACAAGTAGAGTAGACTCATGGAATAGACGTTATGGTCTTTGACACCTAATGTTTTTTCTTCTGTTGGCCCTATTAACATTTTGTGTTATTCTACATATACCACTGTGATTTGGGGAAATTTCTTCCATGGAGATCTTCTTTTGCCCGATCTTGTAGCGAGAAGAAAAAAGGGGGTCAACGCTCAAAATTTTTCACAAATGTCTTTTGAAAAAGGTCACCTCAAATTCTGATTTGGTCCCCAAGTTTTCATTTGGCTGGTTTTGACCGCGTACGGATACATAGGCCTACACATTTTATTTTTTGATTTAGAAGGCTCAAATTGTACCTGAAACTTTAAAATTGGATGCTTAGATCACAGGTCATTTTACATATTTCTGCACCCTAATACTGTCTGGCCGGGCCCCCAAAAAGGGGGATTTTATATATTAGCGGATTAATTGGGTTGTACACAATGAGTGATTTGCCCTTCTAATAGGTGTCACAAACCTTAACCGGAAATAAGATTGCAGGAAGAAACTCCTGAAAAAAAAAAGTTATGCACCCTGAATTGCTCACAATGCGAGGAAAGCGTGTTGTAGAATGGGTACCCAGCCGCGCATAGATTGACTGGTGAACTTAGATAGCTAGACACACGGACCTGTTTAGACGAGTGCACTCCGGTCTCCGTCCTTTCTCTCTATATAAAGAGAACGTCTGTTATGGCACAAATTGTCGCCACCCGTCAGCTTGATGAAGGTGATGCTCACATCGATGATGATGATGATGGTCATGATTATGCCTATGAAGGACTTGAGGAGAGAATATACGTCTTGTTTGGTTTAATGTGTGTGTATGTGTGTGTGTGTGTGTGTGTGTGTGTGTGTATATATGTGTGTGTGTGTGTGAGAGAGAGAGAGAGAAAGAGAGGGAGAGAGAGAGGGAGAGAGAGAGAGAGAGAGGGAGAGAGAGGGAGAGAGAAAGAGAGCCCGTAGGCAAGTATGGCTGATCATCACCGTTTTATGTCCGTATGAGTGTTTGATTGTGAGATTGTAGTGTGTAAGTGTGATACAAAGTACTCAGACCCCTAATTAGCAGAAGGTGATATTCAGCTTTTAAGCTCTGGGTATCGATAGCACCGATTCTATTGCAACTCTGATAGTTGGCTGGATAGCTGAATGAATGAATGGATGGATTGATGGATGAATGATTGATTGATTGATTGAATAGTTCATTGATTGGTTGGTTGGTTGGTTGGTTAGCTAGTTGGTTGGTTGGTTGGTTGATAGATCAATATGATTAATGGATTGAGTAATTGAAGATTGCAGGAACGATCAATAGATCGTTTGACTGTCCGATCGACTGAAGACGGACTCTGTTCTGTCGATTCTTTTGCTAGATCTATTTTGATCAAAGGATGTTTTATAAATGATTAATCAATTTTAATAGATATATTGATTTTGATCGAATGAGCAATTTTAATCGACTTACTGATAAATTTAATTGATTTGGTAGTTTGATCGATTTTGATATATAATATAAAACCCCTCTGACGATCAATGATCAGGATTTGGAAGTTCTTGAAAAACATAAATATTTAGTCATCACTGTTGACAGTAGACTTTCTTGGCACCACCAAATAAAAGAACAAACCAGCTTCTAAATTTTATTCGCAGGCTCAGATATTTTATGGTACACAATTATCTCATCCAGTTATTCTATACCTCCTTATCGAAGAATATTTACTTTTGGTATAACATGCTGGGCCGGCAACATCACAAACAGTGATAAGAACAAAGTGAATCGCATTATCAAAAAAGCAGGCAAAATAATAATTTACCACCGTACCATATTATATTGATGAGCTGTACGTGAAAGCAACCTTCGATAAAGTAAAGAAAATCCTCTCTGACACTGAACATCCCCTTTTCTACATATATAAAATATCTGCACCAAGTGGCAGACTTTCGTCTCACTCGAGTAGAACAGAGATGATACCGAAATTCCTTTGTGCCGCACTCAGCCCGAGCGGTGTGAGACTTTCCGTCAAAGTGAATGACAAAAAAATGTGTTGTACAAATTGGAAATGCTATGTGAAGCACAGTGCACATTATTATACTTTATTGAGGGGGAGGGCACGGAGTCGAAGTGAGCGAGTCTGCAGAATGAGTCGTGACGATGAACGCGAACTTTTATGTATGTCATGTTTCTGGACGTCTGGATGCTTGAGAAGAGTGTTATTGTCTTTTGCTATGTCGTGATCCTGTCTAAGTACTGTTATTACTATTACTGTGTACGTGTGCAACCAAGACAATTTTGCATGTTATAAATAATAAAGTTATTCTTATTCTCATATATATATACCGCATATATACCGGGTTTCGCTGAAAGCATTAATATCCGGATACTCATATTTACAAAATGCAATTTCTGCGTAGTATACAAGCAAGGCCACCACTTTGGCACTGCACTGCAAAAAAAAAAAAATTATTACCTGGTTTATATGGTTGGAGACAAAGAGGTACCTGTTGGTGATATCATTTACGCGAAGTCGTGCTTCTGCAGATCTTTTATTCTGTGGAAAATGCGCAGCTGTTGAAGAACTTTTAGTCAACAGGGCTGTCACAGATAATATATTTTTTTTAATGTGATATTTTGACACGTACAAAATGGGACAAAGAGAAACGATAATTGTCATGTTGCATGTTATTATGCATACGAATAGGAGGGGCAGAAATCTATACCAAGAACTCGAGTACTCGCTACTGAGAGAATTTAGTCGATAGTTTAGCCTAAGTATCGATATCTGACGAGAAAGTTTACAATGCACAAATTCCCTCCAATATACTTCTAAATGTCTACAATTTAGAAAGGTCTTTCGATCTAGATTCTAGACCTCGATGTATATTTTGTGAGTAATTGTTGTTTATTTTGGCCTCTCATTTTTTAAGACAAAACAAAACAATGAACAAATATCAATATGACTTGCCAATTTAAAACGTTATGAATACATGTGTTTGCTGATATATTACAGTTTTGCACTGTCTAATTATTTTGTTTTGGATTTATGTTAATTTGGGGGAGGAGGGGGACAGGTCGTCTCCTTCTGATGATGATAATGATTGCTATTATGATTATTGATTATTATTATTACTATTATGATTATTATTATGATTATTAGTATTTTTATCAGTTTGCTGCTGCTGCTCTCGAGAAACCAAGTGAGTTTAAGACAGATACGTAAAAGAAGAAGAGGACCTAAATGTATGATAACGTAATATTTTTATCTGTAAAATAACATTTCTCTCATCAGTCAAACGAACAAAGTAAATAGTAGCAAAAACGGCGACATTGACGTCACGGTGTTCCTCTTTAAAACAGGTTTGAAACTTTGAGCTTAGCCTTTTGCCATTAGAGGGAAATATGGAACGGGGATTGATAACTGTATCGATGCCTGGGCCATGTAGTGATGTGGTGTCGATACCAACTCTTAGGTATCGCCCAGCCCTACATATAAATAACATTTACTTCTATACATCTATGAATATGATTATGTATAACAACTGAATGACTCAGATCTTTGCCTGAATACTTGTGTGCACAAAACACGTATTTTATTACATCCTGGTTTCTTCTCAAGATCTTTTTTTTATCACTTCAAGCCTACCCTGATCCCTGCTTATCAGGATTTATTACTAATAACAGTCTACTCTTACATATATAAGGGGTAGCATGAACTGATTCTGTGCAAAACAGCCGACAGACATAATTATCACACTGTGGAGCTCCAAAGTTCGGAATAAATCATGGCGAGGCAATGGCTTACAGCATTTTGGTGTCTATTGATCTGCGGACATGGTCTAGGTAAGCTGACTTTTTTCTCCTCCTTTAAAAAAACAAAAACGGCTCAGACCTGACCGCGAATATAAATCGTACCCAGTTCTGTGCGTGCCCCGTTTTCTCCTCCATAAAGTATGAAAAAATGATAATAATAATGACAGTAACTATACTAGTTTATGTCCTGTATAACGAACGCTTTATAATGATGGAGCTGAGGATGATATGAAGAGTACAGACAGTAATCACAGGTAAAAGAAGGTGTCCTCTGAATTGTTAATTGTTATGCTACCATCTGACAGGTTGGGCATCGGACCTCTAGATGGTCATTACAACCCAACGCTGTCTATCACAGATCTCTGGGTTGTCGGCTTCCAGCTGGCCCAATACTTAGCCTGTTACTTTGAAAGAGGACACTGCTTTGTGACGATATACAGTACTTTATTTACACCAGGACTTCCAATGGAAGGTCATTTAGGGGGGAATAGCTTTCGATGCTACTGAAAGGTGACTGCTGACTTATTTGTTACAAAGTGGAGTACTAAGAGTTAACCTTTTTAGTCAGTGCAGCATCGGTTACGTTGTTTTCCACTAACCAAGTGTACACTGGCGAGATGGATTAACTCCAAATTATTAGAACCAGAGAGACATGCCCAGAATTTTGTAGGCAAGTTGAGTGCCAGTTCTCATTTATTTGATTTTGTTTTTTTAAATTTTAGCATCATTCAGATCATATGTACAAAAAAAATCGTGCAGCAGATTGGAGAAGATGGCTACAACAGGATGCGATAAAGCATCTGTTGATTCTCTCTATCCTTAATTCCAAATAGTCAGTCGGTACCAGACTGATTACGTGGAGACCTGCAGAGGTAGCGTGGTCTGATGCAACCTCAACAAGGCAGTGTATATAAATTCTAGAAACAAGCAAGCCTGAAAACTTACCCGCTCCATTTCGCATCATTTTACTCTTGCTTAAAAAAAACCAACAAACCAACTCAAATTAATTGGAACAACAACTTACCTACAAAATTCTGTGCATGTCTCTCTGGTTGTAATTTGGAGTTAACCCATCTCGTCAGTGTACACTTGGTTGTGTAGTTGTTCATGAAGTCTCCTCATGCTCCTTAATAATGTCTGTAGGGCCTGAGACCCCCTTTCATCACTTAACATACTATGTCAGCTTCAAAACTGATGGAAGTGCTAAACCTACAGTATTCAACTAGTCTACGTCTTTTTCCCCAATATCACGACCACTGCTACGCTATATACAGTGATGAGTAGTATGCCAATATTAAATGTCACAGATAATTATCACAGTCTCACAGCTTGCATGTGTACAGACATATCAAAAGAATAACGAGATACAATGACATGATGTCTTAAAACCATGAATTTACTATTTTACATTATTATAGTGAAACCACCTGTCGTGTCTTCTTAAATTTATAACTGTAGAACAACAAGTTTGACAAGTTTATTGGGAATAAGCCCAGACAACAAAGTACACTTGACGCCACATGATCGCAGCCAGATATTCGCAACTTCCACTTTACCCTATATTTCTCTGTAAAAGTCACTGGATAATCGCAACTACTGTTAGTCACAACTTTTCCCTGCTCCCGATGAGTTGCGATTAAGCGGAGTTGACTGTAATACTTATCCAACGTCTCCCGGATTTTACAACCTTTAACCCTTTAGGTTACTCACAATGACATTGTCAATGTCATCTTATCTGCCTTCTAAACATTCCACGATGACGGCTCAAATATAAACTGCGCTATATTCATTCAAAACACTACCAAACAACGCTGGGCCGATCCCACGTTTTAAGCGTCGATGCCGTATCGAGTATTTTTTTTTCTAGATCCTGATATCGATACCGAGGGCTTTACTTTGTATAAAAACATGGCTGGAACTTAATGTGTTAGATGCCATCTTTTATGATAAAAAAAATCATGCCAACTCCGAATAGATCGTTCCAATGATTAAATTTAATGAGAACATATGCCGGGTCTTGCCATTTGGTGCAAACTTTCACCATAATTACATCTACAATCCACACTTCTGTTTTGCTGGAGAACAGCTGACAAATGCATGTACTGCTCTCTTGTGATTTAAATCATGCGAGAAGAACGTGAACCTACTCGATATTTTACAACGGGTACTCGCCGATACATATACCCCGCAAGTACTCGGTATCCAATACTCGCCATTGATAACGTCTCAGCACCATAAAAACAGCTGCGAAAGTAAATGACTTGTATGGTACCCATACTGCCTACCGCGGCATGTATGTCTTGCAGCCAATCAAGATAAGAATGAAGTCGCATTTTGACAACATCAAGTTACTAGTATTACACGAAATCTTAATATGCTTACCACTATCATTAGATGACGAACAAAAACTGACCCGCACGGAAATACAGATGTTTGGAGTGGATGTGGATCACTCGGTGCAGCGGAAGAAAAATTCTAAAATTCTGAAAAAAATCGCGATTGAGGATTTATACAATTTGATTCATCTAATTTGCCTCCCTCTCTCTCTCTCTCTCTCTCAAACACACACACACACACACACNCACACACACACACACACACACACACACACACACACACACACACACACACACACACGCGCGCGCGCGCGCGCGCGCGCACACACAAAATCCCACAACTGCTGACCATTTACACACTGTATTATCATTCTGTATATATAGAAATGATCTTACTTTCGATATCCGCACCAAACACACCGGCATTTGATACCGGGTGACACTAGTCATCTTCAGAGCCTGATATCTCTGTTCCTGTTTTAGCCATAGAGGCTTCATTTTGATTGGCCACAAAACATATACAATAACGGACTAGGATCACTGTTTGTAACATGTTGCAATTATAATGCCTATAACACCAACCAAGTTTATATTTTTCTGTCTGCTTCAGCCGCATCTCTCAACCTCGATGTTCAACCAACCCAGCTAGCACCAGGACTGACAAGATCACTGACCATAAACTGCACCTTTGACTTCGAGAGCTCACTTAACTTTTCCGGCCTCATGTCCCTCATCGTCTCAAAATATGATGAACAAAACAACAACACAGAGACATTTCAAGACCTGGTGTCTCTCAATGCCTTCACACAAGATCAGGTGAATCTGCTCTCTCACCTCACAGCTACTGTCTCTGGTCACATTAGCATGAGGGATGACTCCTTCATCGCCCTTCACTGGACGTATCCGGCAGAACAAGAAAGTGGCCTGTATCGTTGTGGCGCCAACGGCATAGACAAAACTGGACATCCACTGATCGTCTCCAAGACCACTCAAGTGACCGCAAAAACACCTGATCTAGACATGCTGATCACATCAGTTCGTCTCCTTCAGTCAGAATCGGATCAAAACAAAGAGAGACTGGAGCAGGAGACGAGATTAAGGTATGAGATGATGACTGGAATCCTCTTTGAAAGGTCTGAAGACTACAATGGCCGATACTACCTATTGTCAAGAGAATATTTCAGCGAAGCTGACACTGCCGAGAGTGTCTGTGAGGGTCTGGGCGGGTACCTTGCTGAAATTGATGACGCTGCAGAACATGAGGTCATCAAAAACCTTTTGAATAAGGCCGCTGCTGAAATCAAATTTGTTTTGATTGGTGCGACGAAGGAAGGACCAAGGGGTCAGTGGAAACAACGTTTCAGCAAGCGACCAGTGGTTTACTTTAACTGGTATCTTCGCCAACCAGCTGACGGCAACAGTGAATTCTGTATTATATTATACAGACCAACTGGATGGACAATGCATGACCATCCGTGTGTCATGAGTCCAAGCCAAGGACCGAGGCATTATATTTGTGAGGTACAGAAATAGCCTACTGAAATCACAGACGTGCTATTTATAGCATGTCTCTGACTGAAATACTCACATACAGTGACGTACGCGCAAACACAGACACCCAAAAACCCGCTAGGAGCACAGACATCTATAGCTTTAGTTCATCTGTAAAGATTTTTGTAATTATCATCCTTTTAAATTTTTTTAGCTATCACCATCGCTGCATAAATAAACCAAAATTGGCTCTTTTGGAGCCAAATATCTGATTTTTTGACTCTTTTCAAAAGCCCATGGCTCCTAAAGAACTGCTGGCTTTTTTTTTTAAAATTCCAACGGACTTTAGGTCAAAAGTGACTGATTACCTGTGCAAAAAGTAACTTCTCTCAAACTGTATGGTATTTCAAACGGGCTTCTGTCATAACTGGCCTGATAAAAGCGTATTAAAGAACCATCAAAACTGCATCCATTCAACAGTCAGTCGTCTTGCACTAGTGTAGGATATAGAATGGTTTATGATAATTATAATACCCATGTACAGTATATCCAGGACATAGACAATTTATAGTAAATTTCTTGTTTGACTTGAAATCTTGACCCCATCAGCCCCTTTTCAATCATGATTTGACTTTTTTTTTGTTGACTGTTTTTCGCATGAGATTTGGCTCCGGCTCGAAAAATAAGTCTGACAGCCCTGAAATTAACCAGGAATAAGAAACAGTGGACCACCAGTTTGTGGCGCACATATTCGTTTCATTATCCACTTTTCGGCGCACTCAGTATTGTCAGATGAACCCACTTTCGGCGCACCATTAATCCTGGAAATTCAAAGGTCGAAAGGAGAAAATAGATATCGGCTCGTTAGTCCTATTATTTTGTTCATAACGAAATGTAAAAACGTGGTTCGCATGTTCTACTGGTAAGAGTGTCTTGCTGTAAAACTGATTCTGTAAATAGGCCTCGATATTTGCCACCACCAGCTGATAATGNACCAGTTGATAATAACAATGAATTTCGTGAGCAAAGTTTGCTGGAATACGGATTTTCTTCATAAAAAAATTATTGCATTTCCTTTTAAATTCGAGAGTTGGACATTGATCTAACTTGCATGTTGAATGCTGCTAAAGGCAGATTCAGCACCGATGCACTCATTTTTACTACGTTAAGAGATCCCACGGTTCATGCGCAAGCTCTCAAATGTAATTCTTACGATGGTAGGAGATCCCAACTTCAGTGTTCTCAACTGACATTATCTACCTTCTGACAACATCCGGGCACTCTTCTACTCAGTGGTTGTTTTAGGATTAAGGGCATGGATAAGAAAGAAAAAAAACAACAACAACAACAACAAAAAAACAACCAACATCTTTGGGACAATCTCTATAAAAGAATATAAATATATTATATATAATATCAAAGAATTCTCTCATCTCTTTCAAAATTCCTAAACCTGACCCTTCCCCTAACCCTGAATAAAACCAAGCACTAGATGACATAGTCTCTTATCCATTTGCGCAAAACCCATCTCCACGATTTGCCGCTCTGCTGCGATTTACTGTTGTGATACTGATTAGAAATTTCTGATATCGGCAACAAACTGTTATCACATCATAGTAAAGTGTCTGAGACTGGCTGAGGGTTGTGAGAGCCACATTCACGGTTGATTAAGTAATCAGGGGTCGCGAGAACCACCTCGCCGCCATTGTGACAGAACAGATTACACCGGTAATCTCCATTGCTTAACATGTTGTAAATACCACCTCTTGCATTATTTGAAGTAGGTGCGGTGACTAGTACGCACTATGAAGCATTTTTTTCCCCATTTATGTCTGTCATCTTGTACAAAAATAGTGCAATTTTAGGCCTATGCTATGCAAGAAATTAAAAAAAAGAAACTTTACACTCTCTCTCTCTCTCNAGAGAGAGAGAGAGCTACTATAAGTAAGACTTGAGTTAGCTTGTTGCCACGATGGAAGTGTTGGAGACAAAGCGAGGAGGCCCCTAGCCTTGTTATTAACATTTGTCGCTTCAGAAAAGTCAGACCTTTCAAGTCGACAATTTCTTGGTGCTGCTGTAACAAAGAATGCACTGCACGCTGTACTACTACAGAGCATTCATCGGCAAATTTAAAACAATAGAAAGAAATAAATTATCCATCCATCCATCCATCCATCCATTTAGTAGGTGGTTTTCAAGAGATAGTAAATCGATTTCTGGTATCGATCAAGACATAGTAAATCGATTTCTGATATCGACTTCGCCGCCCGAACCCCTACAGCATTTTCTTTGAAGTGCTCAGACAATAGACACCTGATGGTGGCTCTCGCAACCGGCTCCGCTGAGACCAAGGTTATTGTAACGAGTAAAAAGTAACTCCGCTACGAGCACTCGTTACAGGTTTTTGAGTAACAATTACATACTAGTTACAAGCTTCAGCCAAAGTAACGAAAAAGTAATTGTTACTCCATTTTTTTTGGTAACAATTACAACATTACTCGTTACTTTTTCGGTATATATTTTTTAATTGTTTGGATAAGCGCGTGCTTGACGGTTTGAGTGGGATTTTTCAGAACAAAAAAAAAATGATCAAAGCTAGCCCGGCTACGCACACTTTTGTCTGACCACGATAACCCTGCAAGGGTCATGAAGATTCGCAACCGCAGATCATTCCATTGTTATCTGTGTACACATCGCTACGTCATCGGTAAAAACCACCGACACTGGCATAATATGCGATCACACCAGTATGAGGGATGATTTTTAAACTGTGATTCGCGCAGTGCATGTCTTTTTCTGTTGTGTTATATATTTGACAGCTTGAATTCGTAAGCAGTCAAATCTTATTAGGCTGGCTTCCATACGAAGTATACTAGGTAGGCATAAAAAGACAATGTGTCAAAATTCAAGCAGCGGCGGAAGTCACACGTGAAGCAAGGCCGAGGTGAGAAGTGAAAGGTGGGGACTGGTGAGGCGAGACAATCTAGCGCCGTCCTCTGTGCGCAAATTGGGTCTAGTCGTCTGTGGTCCGATAAAACTTTCATTTGGATGCCTGAGAAGCAGACTGAGCTAGTCTACACATATTCACTTTCGAGAAATATCGCATTTAAAGTTTTGTGCATTACAGAACTTTCAAAAATTCATAAAATATCTCATAAGTGATTCCGGACAAACGCCAAATAGTTCAGCAAGATATTTTTGACTTGTCAGAAGTTTCGCATTCAGCATTCGGATACAATTTTATCAAATATTCGAGATTTGGGGGTTACATATTGGATGAATTTCCCAGGCAAAGAAAGCTAGGTTAGCATCTAAATTTTCATCAGATTATTTTCAGGCAAAGAGAACCAAGCCACCGAGAGGGTGTTTTAACAAGATTAAAAGCATTGATGATTTTTCTATCATAGGTTTTACACTCCCATGTCAATACATTTAGTTTCCATTCAGGTCTTTAAGGAGTACAAACTTGCAGTACATTTATGATCCTTTCAGTAAATCATTTGTACAGTAAAAACCCTCTACTAGGAATCTCATGGTCAGTAAGATTACCCAAAAAAGCAAAACACAATCACAGTCATAGAAAAATAAACATTTTAAACATTTAAACAATCACTAAAGACATCCGATGTCAACCAATACTTTTATACTGCTGGTCAAATTTCTAACTGAAGAAACCTGTTACTGTTGTACAATGATTATACAAAAACAAAAAAAAAATAAATATTACACTGGAATGATGGTATCTAGAGAAACGAAAATAAAAATCTTCCAGTTTTCAGTTTATCATTTGAACTCCTATAAAATACTTATAAGCAAATATCTTTTTGACCACACTTGGCACGTACACTCTTTTATACATACTGTAGCGTGAAGTGATGCTAGATGTGCATTTCTGGAGATGCCATTATTATGAGTGGGCAAACTTTACAGTAAGGACTGAATAAGCAAAAATACTATTTTTTGCACTAAAAATTTAAAAAAAAACCCAAAACTCAGAGGCATATATTCAAAATCTGTCCTTATCTCATCCAATATTTTGTATTAAAGAAGTATTACTAAAAATATGTAGATTAAAACATGGCTGTGATTTAGGATTTTGAAGATGAAAAACAATGACAAGAAAAAATCAGCATAAATAATTAATAAACATTATGTTGGCAGTGTCTCTCATGAATTTCCGGATTTTCGATGAGCTTTGTGTACCCCTCTAGTGCCCCGCGTATCAGATCTGATATATTTCGTGGAACAAAGAAAAAGCAAACCAAGATCATCACTCCACCATAATAGTGTGAAGTCGCATGAGCAGGCAGTAGCCTGGATATGAGACTTATAAACCGCAGTATTATTATTATTATTATCATTTTGATACTTGTTCCACCACAGTGGGTCCAGAAGTGATCCAAAAACTGGAGCTCGGACTTTTTGTGCCATTGTAAATAGGGCTGGGCACTAGAGGGATACACGAGAACAAGCGTTTCTATACGATGCATTCTGTGAAGCCAGGTTTTCGGTTTCTTGGAGTCCAGACTAATGTGACACGACATTAACTCATAAAATGAATTCTGGAATAGTAAAGTACTTGCACATTATGAACGTCACTAGTTACATCAAATACAGGATTCTGAAGACTTCTTCCTAAAACTTTAAAACAAGATGTACACGTTGTAAATTGTTAAGTCCCTTCTGAAGAAAAAGAAATGTAAAAAGGATTTGCTATCTAGTAAAGACAGGATCTGAAATAAGCCTTTTATGTTGCAATGCAGTTACGTCCAACCAGGTCTTTTTTAAAAAAAATAAATGTGGCCTTGTTTCAGATCACGAGGAAACAGATATAAAAGTAACTGAAAAGCAACTGAAAAGTATCTAGTTACTTTTGAAAGTAAAGTTATTGTAACAGTTACTATGTGTTTTAAAAAAATAAAATAATTGTAACAGTTACTGTGGTTTTTTTTTCAGAAAAGTAAAGTAATTGTAACTTATAAAAGTAACTTTTAACAACCCTGTTTGGGACCAAGAAATGTGTACAGTAATAACTGCGATATTGTAACTTAACTTTAACAATACACTAGACAAACCATATAACTTTCTAAATTTTAATACATACTGCTGTGTTTGCTAAATCTTATCACTCATATAAGCAGAAAGGAATAAAGTTTATGAACCAAAAAGCAAATATTGTTTCCAAACTGTCATCATTTTCATCATCATCACCATCATCATGTTCTTCTTATATTTTCTTATATAATGAATTCAAAATTTAAGGAACTGCTAGAACAGATGTCACGTCAGAATTTCAGATAATATATTTTAGGCTACTGTAAAATAAAAACCTTTATCCCTTTTTTTCAACCTTAAAACACCTTCTTCAGATGTACAATTTGCTTTATACATTGCACGGGTACTTTATGATTCTTATCGTATTCTTCAACCGTTACAAACATCCGTAAAAGAAATTCTCGCAGACACTGACTTTTTAAGAGTCAATGTGAAATGTCCATCAAATTTCACAATGAAAAGCAGATCAAGCCGTCCAGCTTACTCAAGGTGCCTAACGCGTTCATATCTATCGTCGTTAGTGCGTTGCCTGTTCATACATTTCAGCCATGTTGATTCCATTCGCAGAGTGGGAAATTAGTTTAGCATAGCGACATTATAACCAGGAATAGAAAAGAATAATAATAAACCTGAAAATAATCCTTACTGGTGGAAACTTGCAACATGAAATCTATGTTATAATATTTGTCGGTGAAAACAAAATCTTTTTCATGTCTGTTCTAAACAGAGATGTAAGAATGACAATACTGATCTTAATCATGCTACGCAAGACGTCCGGCTTTGAACTCTTAAGTCGTCATGAGGTATTCCACAGGACTGGACTTCTCACACAAGCGAAAAAGATGATTTTACAGTTTACTGTTACTTGTCAACTGCCACATCACACACACTTGAAACAGAAGATAGACCTCTTTATCGACGTTCGATTGTTAAACATCTACTACAGTTCATTTTATAGTGGGGTAAATTCGACCAGATCCCGCAACTTGTCACTGGTGTAGGTGGGACAGTCAGAGGAAGGAGAGTACAAAAGTAACGCCACCCTATCTCCCCCCCCCCNCACACACACACACACACACAGGTACACACACATACACGCACACAAAACCACCCTACCCATCCTAACTGTCTCTCTTAATATTCGACACGATAACATTTACATACATGCACATTTCATCACATCCACAGCAGATTGCCCGTTTCAGAGATAGGCAGTTTGCAAACTGGACTATTTCTTGTGCTTGCTACAAAGCAATGCGTCCATCAAATATCACATACAAAGTAAGTCAATGAGTCACTGTTTGAACAACTGCACCAAAGCTTGAGATTGACATTGTTTCATTGCGCTGTCTAATACAGTTTTCGTTTTCCCCATCTCCTGAAAAGCTCTCTCGAATGAGAGAGGCCAGCTGCCTAAGACTGGGATAGAACTTTGCACGTTTAATGATTTTGAAAACCAAAAGCATAGAAGGAAAATAAAAATCACCGTTCATACCAGTTATTACTGAAAAGTGAATGAAATTATCTTGATGGTATTGGTTTGATTGTTTGTTTGTTTACTATTTTAAAATTTATTTTCTGCAGTCACGATTTACACGTACAAAAATGAAAAACTTCGAAAGAAAGGACAAGATAATGACAGGAGACTAAACCGTTTTAGAGAGCGGCTCTTCCTTGGAAAATAGCCCTTTTTTTTGTTCTGTAATAAGAATACAATAATAATAAAGGGCATAACGCATCCAATTTCCCACAGAGTGAGCCTTAGGCCCTTTATAAAATCTCTCTCTCTCTCTCTCTCTCTCTATATATATATATATATATATATATTATCTATCTATCTATCTATCTATCTATCTATCTATCTATCTATCTATCTATCTATCTATAAATCTATAAATCTATCTATAAATCTATCTATCTATCTATCTATCTATCTATCTATCTATCTATCTATCTATCTATCTATATCAACACATTCTGCATAGGCACAGCCGGATCTTACCTGTAATGTTTATGAAAGAAATAAGTTTTTAGTTTCACTTTAAATTCTTATAAAATGTCAGCATAACTTACAGCATCCAACAGAGCACTCCAAACTGATGGATTTGACAAGGTGAATGCACACTCTCCCTGTCTCTTTCAATTGGCATTAAATTTATAATAGCTTTGACATCATGGGATAAGGAAGTGGAAGGCATATTTCATATTGTATAATTACATAGCCACGTACATGGCAAAAAAGCTTTAAAAATTATTATCTCACATTAAAACATGGCTACAAAGGCAGCTGACAGGCTAATTACATCACAACAATAAGCATCTTACTTTCGTCATTAATTATTTGTGGATACCTTCCATGACCATTTTTTTTGTCTTATAAAAAGTTGTCCTTAACAATAGCAAGCTATATTTCTCTTTTAAAGTCATGTCCTTGAAACAAACTGTATATAAACAGCTAGATACTGTGCAAAGCCAAACAACTGAAATATTGCACTGCAGGCTGACTTGACAGAAGTAATGGCGAAGCCACTGCTTTTAGTCCTCTGTTGTGCTCTGATCTCGGGACAAGGTGTGGGTAAGTTGACATTTTCAAATTATAGTTGCTTAAAAAGAATTCATAAACAAAAAACACTGGTGCACTGCTAATAATATTGATACAGTAATAATGAGCGTCAATACCTGCTACCAAATAAGAAATATCGTCGTTAAAGGCAGCAAACACGTAATATCGTCGAAATCTGTAAAAATCGTGTCTTGCATACAAATCATCAGGAAAAAAAAAGGTCAGGCAACCAGCTTGTATTAATGCCTTGCTTGTCCATAATGTTTCTAAAAACATAAATTACTGTGGAATGTCGATATTAAGTACTCATTAAACAAGTATACTTCGTTAATTAAGTTTGAATTCCATGCGCACCATTTAGATATCTTGAACGATTTTATCTCAGTAAAAATATCGGACAATTATTTTGTTTAAGTTTTATGCAGGTAACTCAAAATAATCTGTTTTTGTTGTTGTTGTTGTTGTTGTTGTTGTTGTTGTTGTTGTTTTGGGGGAAATGCCCTGTTCACTTCATTTCAGGGTCTTAATGTAATTTCCCTTCGACCTCCTCTTTCCCATGCCCTGCGCTGTGCTGAGAAACCATCCATTTCATGTAATTTTAACTGTAAGTATGTTGCTGCTATAATAGTTTTCTGTTGACATGAATATGAAATTCACCTTTCTCCAGTGTGAACAGAAGTTGTTTTTTTTTACCTTTTTACACTTGGACGTATTAATATATAATTAGTTTCATGAAGCCTATTTATATATTTAATATGGACATACTTTGTGCGATTAGAATAATTAGATTAGCTGGATACAACGTTCTTATGCTGGTGTAATCAAACTTCTGAAAGCAACTGAGCTCAGAACGTTCATGGCACTGTAATACTTTTGATGAGCCTATTCAAATACAAGAGCTCAAAATGACCTGGGAAGTAGGAAAATCTTGGAAGAAGCCCATTACACACGGCTAACATTTTCTTAAAACTTATTTTAACTCCCTGCGGGCCATAACTGGACTATTTGAGAACCTAATGGCTCTTTTGGAATTGCTTGTGCTATTTTGTTGGTTTCTGGGTTCAAAATTATCTCCGACTATAGTATTTTCAGTAAATTCAAGTTGCGCCAAAATGAACATGATGGCTTCAGGCATATCTGTTGCTGCATTTCTTTCCGACTTTCCGTGCATTTGCATTGTAGGTGCATTTCCATAACTATTGTGACAGCAACAGTTATGATCAGTCGAGGATAAAATGATAAAGATGGTTGGAAGTTACGTGGAACATCTGTGCAAATTTGCGTGATAGGCTTAGTTAGTATATTTAAAAAAAAATATTTCATCTTTCTCTACATTAGCTGCGTCCTTTCACCTCGATGTCCAGCCAACTCTTATTGCACCAGGCTTGACCAAGTCATTGATCATTAATTGCACCTTCCACTTTGAGAGCTCCTCAAACTTTTCCGGACTCCTATCTCTTATCATTTCAAAAGATAACAGGCAGAACAACGAAACACAGACATTTCAAGATCTGGTGTCTCTCAATGCCTTCACTGGGGACCAAGTGAATCTTCTGTCCCACCTCACAGCTACTGTCTCAGGACATATTGGTATGAGAGATGACTCATTCATCAGTCTTTACTGGGCATACCCGTCAACAGAACAAAGTGGTGTGTATCGTTGTAGTGCCAATGGCATGGACAGAACTGGACATCCCCGAGGTGTCTCAATGACCACTGAAGTGACTTCTCAAAAGCCCGATCTGCAACTGCTTACTGACGCTGTTCGTCTTCTTCAGTCCGAATCGGATGAACTGAAAGAGGAACTGGAGCGGGAGAAGAAGAAACGGGCTGAAATGACGATAGCATCTCTGTTCGAAATATCGGAAGAGTACCAGGGCAGGTATTATCTACTCTCAAGACTCTATTTTACCAAGGCTGATGTCGCAGAGACTGTGTGTGAGGATTTTGGTGGGTATCTTGCTGAAATTGACGACACTGCAGAAAATGAGTTTATCAAAAACTTTTTAAGCAAGGCCGCTGCAGACATTGTACTTGTCTTGATTGGAGCTACGAAGGAAGGGCGAAGTGGTCCGTGGAAACAACGTTTTAGCAAGCGACCAGTGGTTTACTTTGACTGGAGCCCTGAGCAGCCAGATCCGGAGAAAAGTGAATTCTGCATTATGTTACACGGACCACAAGGATGGCAAATGCATGACTATCCATGTGTAAGCAATATAAGCCGAGATACATGGCACTTTATTTGTGAGGTAGAGGAATACTGAAACACAGATACTCACACATACGCACATGAGCATATGCACGCGCACACACACGCGAGCGCGCCCGCACACAAACATGCAAACACTCACACAAAACCAACTGGGAGAGGAGGTGCCCAAAGTTTTATTTTATCTGTATAGATCACGGTATCTAATGTTCATTTGAATGTTATTAGCAATCTCTACTACTACATAAATAAATCCGGAAGAAGAAACAGCAGAGCACCCCTAAAGGGGCGCACATGTTCGTTTCATTACCTTCTTTCGGCTACTCAGTACAGCCAGATCATCTCGTTTTTTTGGCGCCCTCAAAACTCCCAAATCAACTTGTTGTTTGGCGCCGTCAACAACCCACTTCCACTACAGCGCACCACTAACTTTGGAAATCCATAGATCCAAAGAAAAATGTATTAATCGGTATCGACTCCTCAGCCCTAATATTTTGTTCATTACTCTATGTAATAATGATGTTTGGATATACTGTAATAAATATATATCTTGCTGTCAAGCTAATTTTGTAAAGCTTGTCATAGGCCTCGATATTTCCCCTCCCCTTCTCCACCCACCAGCTGATTGTGACAATGAAGTTGGTGAGAAAAAGTTGCTTTAACATGGATTTTCTTCATTATGCTATTGTATCTTCCCTTTTAACTTTCGAGAGCTAGGCATCGATCTACCTCCGGGAGAAGACACATAAAACTGATGTTTGAGAACTTGCGCATTAACGATAGGACCTCTTACTATCGTAAGAATAACATTAACTCTGCAAGTTGCATGCTACTGAGGGCAGAATCAATACCGATATACTAATATAATTCTGACGATGAAAAGAGATCCCACTGTCAATGCACATGCTCTCAAAATATGTATTTCTTACGATGGTAGGAGATCCTAACAAAATCTCATTTGACTGACGATTACATCTTACTATTCTTCTGACAACATTCAGGCACTCTCCCACCTAGTGATTTGTTAGGAATTATGGGCAGGATTGGAAAAGAAAAGACATCTTTTGGGGCACACTCCACAGAAATATAATTATCATTATATCAAAGAAGTCTTTCATCTCTTTCGAATTTCCTAACCCTCCCTCTAACCCTAAATAAAACCAAGCACTGTTTTATTGTTGTGATATTAACTAGAAATTTCTGATTTCGGCAAGAAACTGTTATCACATTGTAAAGTGTTTGAGACCAAAAAAATGTGTACAGCAACAATTGCGATAATGTAACTGAACTTCAACAATACACTAGATAAACATATAACTTTATAATTATAATACATGCCGCTGTGTTTACTAAACCTATCACTCATATAAGCAGAAAGGAATAAAGTTCATTTATCGAAAATCAAGTGTTCTTTCCAATCTGTCATCATTTTCATCTCCTTCTTCTTTTTCAATAAATCATGACATTCAGATCAACATCACTACAAACAACAGTGAAAGAAAACCTCTCAGACACTGACTGTTTAAGGTAATGTTCTTCATCACACTTGACTTTACTTCCTCTTTCTCTCTTTTCACATATCCTGCGCTGTGAAGGGAAACTGTCCATTTCATATCATTTTAATGTTGCTACCAGAATAGTTTTCTGTTGGCATGAATATGTAATTNTACTGAAATTTGCAAGAAAATTTGCAAAATGTTTGATAATTTGCGCCAAAAATGTGTAAAATTTGCACCTGTCTATACGTGTAAAATATGTTTAGATCTATTTTCGGACAACAACAAAGTGAATTAAACAACACATGACAGTCTCACAATATACATTGAAAGTGAAACAAAATTCTAGTCTGAAAGCAAAATATGACCTTAAAAATAGTTTGCTTCAAAATGATGATAAATGCTCATACAAGACATTCTGAGACAGTCAAAGTAATAATGCAAAAGATAAAAACTGGAGGTAGGAACTGTTCCTACTTATTTTCTTGCTGAAAATAAAAAAAAATTATATCACTGACACTAAATGTATTTAAACAAAAGTGCTGTGGAATACTGCAAACCATGCCAAACTGCCTGTGGGTAGGAATAAAAATTGAGAGTCATGTCATACAAGAATGTAGAGACTATTAAAAAAGTGGCAGTGACAAAATCTGGAAACTTGGCAGTGTTCCAGCGATAGTTGAAAAAAATGTACTTAGTGAGACTATGCAAAGAAAACATTTCCGTATCAAGCAAATTGGAAAAACTGACAAAATAACATGATATTGCTATAGATCAGTATGATATTCAATTAAAAAAGTCTTTTCCAGCAAAATCATTGTAGTACAGAAATAGCAAAGCTATGGCAAAATGGCAAAATTTGCAAAACTTTGCTCAAAATGGCAAAATTTGCAAAAATTCGCGGCAGAGCCTTAAATTCGCGGAAATTTGCGACCGCGAATTCCTGCGGGGACAGACTTCACTTCCTGTTTCTCTCTTTTCACATATCCTGCGCTGTGCTGGGAAACTGTCCATTTCATATAATTTTAATGTTGCTACCAGAATAGTTTTCTGTTGGCATGAATATGTAATTCATCTTCCGCTAATATGAACGGGAGGTTATGTTTGTTACCTTTCTACACTCTGTCATATTAGTTTCAAGATTTGTATATTTAATATTAACATACCTTGTGACAATTAAAGTCAGAAAGGATGCAACGTCGCCGTTTTTTTCATGCTGATTT
The DNA here is from genome assembly GCA_033807755.1 of Ellobium chinense. Classification (NCBI taxonomy): domain Eukaryota; kingdom Metazoa; phylum Mollusca; class Gastropoda; order Ellobiida; family Ellobiidae; genus Ellobium; species Ellobium chinense. Next base: position 1,892,981 of record JAWQUT010000015.1, on the reverse strand, counting down.
GCAATAAAATCAAACCTCCGAAAAGAACTGAGATCAGAATGTTTATGGCATTGTTTAACTTTCGATGAGCTTAAAACAAGGACCTCAAAATGACACAAGGAGGTAGGAATGTCCTGACACAAGCCCGTTACACACAGCTAATTTTGAAGCAGGCAGGCTCTTTTTTAATTGAGGATGTTCTGTTTGTTGGGCCTCTGGGTTCAAAATGATTTCTAAGTATATTTCTTTCAATAACTTCAAATGGCACCAAAATGAATAAAACAGCTTCAAGCGAACCTGTAGGTGCATATCGATATGGTGACAGACAAATGTCATGATCAAGTGAGGATGAGAAAATAAATGGATGGTTGCAAGTTACGTGGAACATCTATGCAAATTTGTGTGGTAGGTTTAGATAGTACTGTATATTTAAAAAAGTATTTCATCTTTCTCTACATCAGGTGCTACCTTTCACCTCGATATCCAGCCGACTCATATTGCACTAGGCTTGACCAAGTCATTGATCATTAATTGCACCTTCTACTTTGAGAGCTCCTCAAACTTTTCCGGACTCCTATCCCTTATCATTTCAAAAGATGACGGACAGAACAACGAAACACAGACATTTCAAGATCTGGTGTCTCTCAATGCCTTCACTGGGGACCAAGTGAATCTTCTGTCCCACCTCACAGCTACTGTCTCAGGACATATTGGTATGAGAGATGATTCATTCATCACCCTTTACTGGACATACCCGTCAACAGAACAAAGTGGTGTGTATCGTTGTAGTGCCAATGGCATGGACAGAACTGGACATCCCCAAGGTGTCTCAATGACCACTGAAGTGACTTCTGAAAAGCCTGATCTGCAACTCCTTACGGATGCCGTTCGTATTCTTCAGTCCGAATCGGATGAACTGAAAAAGGAACTGAAGCAGGAGAAGAAGAAACGGGCTGAAATGACGATAGCATCTCTGTTCGAAATATCGGAAGAGTACCAGGGCAGGTATTATCTACTCTCAAGACTCTATTTTACCAAGGCTGATGTCGCAGAGACTGTGTGTGAGGATTTTGGTGGGTATCTTGCTGAAATTGACGACACTGCAGAAAATGAGTTTATCAAAAACTTTTTAAGCAAGGCCGCTGCTGACATTGTACTTGTCTTGATTGGAGCTACGAAGGAAGGGCGAAGTGGTCAGTGGAAACAACGTTTTAGCAAGCGACCAGTGGTTTACTTTGACTGGAGCCCTGAGCAGCCAGATCCGGAGAAAAGTGAATTCTGCATTATGTTACACGGACCACAAGGATGGCAAATGCATGACTATCCATGTGTAAGCAATATAAGCCGAGATACATGGCACTTTATTTGTGAGGTAGAGGAATACTGAAACACAGATACTCACACATACGCACATGAGCATATGCACGCGCACACATACGCGAGCGCGCCCGCACACAAACATGCAAACACTCACACAAAACCAACTGGGAGAGGAGGTGCCCAAAGTTTTATTTTATCTGTATAGATCACTGTATCTAATGTTCATTTNAGGCTTGACCAAGTCATTGATCATTAATTGCACCTTCCATTTTGAGAGCTCCTCAAACTTTTCCGGACTCCTATCCCTTATCATTTCAAAAGATGACGGACAGAACAACGAAACACAGACATTTCAAGATCTGGTGTCTCTCAATGCCTTCACTGGGGACCAAGTGAATCTTCTGTCCCACCTCGCAGCTACTGTCTCAGGACATATTGGTACGAGAGATGACTCATTCATCACCCTTTACTGGGCATACCCGTCAACAGAACAAAGTGGCGTGTATCGTTGTAGTGCCAATGGCATGGACAGAACTGGACATCCCCAAGGTGTCTCAATGACCACTGAAGTGACTTCTCAAAAGCCTGATCTGCAACTCCTTACGGATGCCGTTCGTATTCTTCAGTCCGAATCGGATGAACTGAAAGAGGAACTCGAGCAGGAGAAGAAGAAACGGGCTGAAATAACGATAGCATCTCTGTTCGAAATATCGGAAGAGTACCAGGGCAGGTATTATCTACTCTCAAGACTCTACTTTTCCAAGGCTGATGTCGCAGAGACTGTGTGTGAGGATTTTGGTGGGTATCTTGCTGAAATTGACAACGCTGCAGAATATGGGTTTATCAAAAACTTTTTGAGCACAGCAGCTCCTGAAATTGACCATGCCTTGTTTGGAGCCACGAAGGAAGATCCATATGGTCAATGGAGTTATCGTTTCAGCAAAAAACCACTGGTTTACTTTAATTGGGACACCTATGAGCCAGATCACGGAGATTCTCACAACTGCATGGTCTTGTACAAAAGTAAACCACCCACCTGGAAGATGCATGACAATCCATGTGACCGAAGTCCTAGTGAATGGAAAAGACATTATCTCTGTGAGACACCAATAACTGATTGATGAAAATCACGCACAGTGTCACACTACCACAAGATGACATCACAGCGATTTGTGAGAGTGTCTCTCACAAGCATGACCACACATGAAGCTCCATGACCAATGAACTCAATGGTAGCTGAAATTTTTTATCTCCACTTTTTGAAAGCCTTCCTCCATATTTACCTATTTATTTCATTTGGGTCTTTTGTTACTCCTTTGTCTTTTCTATTCATTCATTAATTTGATCATTCATACAACCATTGATATATTTTTCCCAATATATTGCTCACTTAACTGAGTAATTTGTTCATGCACCTACCCTGGTTCATTCTTCTATTATAGTTTGACAATAAAAATTAAAGGGGCACAATGAGTGGAATGCCTCTAACATGCCTGAAGTACTCAAGCCTTATTGCCATAAGCACAAAACACAATTATTTCAGTGAACGCTTCTATTCCCTTTACTTTGACTTTGAATTTGTGATACGCACTGCTGTGGTTAAGACCATGCATTTCACTGAACACATCTTTTTGCACTGCTGTAAAAACACAAAACTGTCCACAAGATTAAGCAAAGCACGCCAGCGCAAGTCAACTAAATCTCAGCAATCTATTTACAGAAAACAAGAACCTTAGACAAGGAATGCTCAAACCATTACCCACTACACCCTTCAGTCACAAGGTAATGACATTCTGCCTTAAGATTCATTTTATGGCAATTATCCTATTTGTCACAATCAAAGGCAGGTTGCATATCTTAGAGACAGGCAATTTCCAGACTGGGATGTTTTTGTGTTTTTTTGCCTTAACCCAATACAACCATCAAATGTCACAGAAAGGCAAGTCACAAAACCACTGTTTATAAAAAAAAATAACCAAAGCTTGAAATCGGCATTATTTTCTTGCTTATCAGCATGCAGTCCTTCTCATAATCTGCACTGGAATTAAGCAACATGACACAAATTTAAATGGTATGAAAGCATGTGGGTAACCAGGGAAGGATTCTATGACAGCTCCGTCATATCTGTGACAGTTCTATTGGTGGATAATTATGACCAGATTGTCACAACAGATCCAGGTCTCTCTTTTTTTTCAAGTAGTTTCAGTCATCTGTAAATTTGTTTGTTTTAACCTTTCTGTCATTCTTCCTTGCTTGTGTGGGAACTGAAATGCTACTATTATCCAAAACAAGTTGTGATTATCCTGTGACTTTTATTGAGAAAATATAAATCGGTTTCTTAAAATATGATGCAGTTACATAGAAGATGTCAGTAAGCAGTGTTGACTGTAATAGCAAACTTCCTTAACAGCACAGGCTATCCAATTACTACTGTATTACTATATTGTCACGGTCTTACTAATTGCTTTCTATTAATTACTGACATAGAGTAAAAATATCTTGTCACAGAAAATGTAACTTAAGACGGATGAAAGAATGCAACATTAGGAAAGGATAAATACCAAATTCAATCACGTGGAGTTTACAGCTGTGCATGCAGAGTGACTAAATGAGCTTACTGTACAGAGATAGCAAAAATGTATAGGAGGGAGAAGGAAAGGCAAAAACTGTGAAGTAAGACTTAGCCAGTATCAGATACTGCATTTATTAAGAGGACACCTCAATACAAACACACCTATTAGGTACCTTTTACAAGCAAAGATGACAGAAGAAAATCATATAAATACAACTGCACTACATAAAATCTTCCTCTCTCCCACAATCTCCAAAGATGCCATAACATTAATTACCCCAGAATTCACCAAAGCAGGTGTTATGAACCTTACAGCATGACTAAGTTGCCTTCATTACTTCTTTAACAGTAGTAATGCCAGGCACTGGCAATCCCCATCAGCCCCTCCCCACAATACCCAGTGTTGGCTGTCTCATCGATTCACCTTGAAATTTCCAGCTTTCCCGCCTGTGATGAAATAGCATGATTTCAGCACAAGCGCCTCCCTAGTCACCAACACATTATCATAATTATTTGATTCTCACTACTACAGGAGCAGTATTTTAAATGAGAGGCGAATTGACACGTGTTTCACGTGAGTTTTGAGGGGTGCCTGCGCAAAAACCGTATCATTATGAATTATATAAGGGAGATAAGGCCTTTGCGCATGCATCCCTTGAATCTTATATCCACATCCTGCTCCTCTGACATGGGTAGCTACTGTGAGCATGAAACAAAAGACTCGTCAGAAAACTTGAGCCATGAGGACTGTACAAAACAAAGCTGCAGAAACAGTGGAAACCTCAGTATTAAGTGCACATTTAATAAATACACCTTGTTATTAAATTTGAATTTCATATCCACAAATTCCACTTTTATTCTAGCCTGTCATTATTCAGGTGGACCTCAATAATAAACATACAACAATGTAACTCAATAATAAGTATAATGTATTAGTATTGTTGATTCATACTCTTTTCTTGACAGAACTAGTAGNCAGGGCCGTATAACAAAGGAAGGGGGGGGGGGCGCACTAGCCTAAACAAACAACAAGCATCACAAATGTTACAGTATTAGTATTGTTGATTCATACTCTTTTCTTGACAGAACTCTTAGTCTATTCATATTGACTACGTTAGCTTTACTTAATTTCCTGTGAAATGCCCACCCAATCATCCGTCTGTCATCTGTCTCTTATTTTGACTAATCCATTCATTCATATTTTTAATTCTTTTGCATTCTTATCTGTGATTAATTGTCGGAATCAGCTGTGCGGACGCAAATTAAATGTTTAATTCTTCAGGACGAGAGAGGAGAGTTTAGAACTATGTTTGTTTAGTACCTGCGGATTCACGAATAGGGCCGTCCTTTAATTATGTGGGCGGTCTCTTGGAAATTCTAAGCAACAGAAATATCAGTATCTAATCAAGTCAAGATGGCTGCAACTGATGCGGAAGAGCTAAAACAAGAGTGCACTGACTTGCGAGTGATGTTTGCTATACTTCTATATTATCTTTGCCTCATGTATTAGCATACATACAACGGTTGACTCTTGCCATATCCTTCTTCGAAACAAGCTCAATAGTAAAAAGGTCCAATACCAAATTTGACTTCACACGTAGATAGTGGTTACCATTTTGCCCAGCTTCGACTTACAGTACATCACAAAGAGTCCAACTTTTCTATCTAACATCTAGAGGCTGCGCAAACTTCCCCTTGCGCCTAACGCCTGGCAGCAAAAAAAATGTACCACTGATAAAACTTTGACTGAAAATGTATTAATTAACGAAAACCGCATAAAGGTGGGAGAGAAATAACAACAGTATTCCGTAATCACACCTTATTCCATTCCTATGGGCTAAGATGGTCATAAGTGGCAGTGGTAAACTTGGCCTCACCCATGACCCTCTGCTTTCAGGAGTGGATGTTTTGCATCATCACGTGTTGGCGTGCCTACAGAACACTGAAGATCACAATTAAGGGGAGGCACCACCCTTTTCCCGAGGTTGTAAATGCAGACAAAATGGTGTGCCATTTTTCACCATAAAAGCAGTGGATTCCTAGGCAAACGCACAACAAAGTGCTGAATGGTGCATTTTTACTTTTTCTCCATCAAAAGGGATAATATTAAGATAACTTACTGTCATTTGCGATGGCACCACTTGCTTGACATCAGATTTCACCCATGTCTCTTAGACATCTACATGCATGATCTTAAGGAGGCTGTTCCTGATTTTCTGACTAGAAATAAAGTTATTTCAATTAACATGAAAGTGTTGCCACAATTTGTTAATTCTGTGTCAAGACAAAGAATCCAAAAATAGCCTCTATAGGATCATGCATGAGAGACATGGATGAAACTTGATGTCAAACAGCTGGTGCCATCGCTACTGACATTTGTAGTAAGATCATCACCCTTGATGCAGAAGAATGCACCATTCAGCACTTTGTTGTGCAAGTTTGCATAGGAATCCACTACATGTATGTGATAAGCTACACACCAGTATATGTGCATTACAGCCTCTGGAAAGGGGCCGGTGCCTGCCCCTCAACTGTTTACATTAATGGATGTTCTTTTTACCCTTAACGTACATGCACTGATACACAATCTTGAAGCTTTCCCATTTCACCGACGCGTAGGTGTGCATTCCATCTGAGTGCCTAGCTTCTTACATCTTGCAGATTTTGGTAATTTATGACAACAAAGTAAAGTATAAAATATATTAAAGCAATATATTATAATGTATTCACAACACATAACTGTTGAAAGAGGTGAATGATATTACTAACATGCATCTCTAATGCTTTAATATTTTGTAGGTGACAACTCTGCTAAGCTATTGGAAAGGATATACCGAGAGTGAAACACACATTTATACCCCAAAACGCAGTTGTTAGCAAAATACAGACACGCCAGAGAAAAACAGTGTGGTTCATATGAGAACATTGTCGATGACGTCACTTATAAAGACTTAAGATCTTTTATTCCGTGTCTTCTTTTTGCCACTACATAGATCAGTTTTCAAACCTGTACTCTTCACAGAAGTGCAGCTTTAACGTGCAGTTATCTGGTTTCCACTGTAAATATTCACTGCCATTTTTTAATATATACATTACGTGTATCATTTGTGCAGCTGAAAAATGGACCCTAAAGTGGGATTTTTTTTCCTTGATGACTTATGCTTTCATGTTCTTGTGCCCTAGGCCCATTAACGTGTAAATTCTAGGTTAAAGATGAAGGCTAACAAAAGGTCCCTTTTAATGGTCTTAGCAAACAGATCGAAAATACGTCAGACATACATTAATGTTGAGAATACAGTCGGGCAGGGCACTTGTTATTCATACTCAAGGCGTGCTGTAGGAAGTCCAGAATTCTGTTCGCAGATGTGTTAGCGATGGAGCCTCCTGCACTCCTTACCCTTAGAAACACAGATTCTTTATCTAGCAAGTAACGATAAATTTCATTTCCCTGCTTGTCAGTTAGTTTCTCGACATCTCTTGACAGCAGGTAGAAGGCCTCGGATTGGTTCCTAAAGTAAAAGGCGGGACAACTGCATGAACTGGGCGTTATCATCTTGATGATGTCCCCTTTTCCAACCGGATGAATTCCTGTCTTGTTAAGAGAGATAACGTTTGCATCAATTTCCATCCACTGGGCTTTCTTTTCCCAACTGGCCAATTGGATTTGGTATGCAACAGGGGCGTGGCAAGCCAGCTCATTAAGCGAAGAGAGACTGTATTCGTCATAGCGTCTGGGGCCGCACTGGCCACAAAGTCCTGAGTAACAACGGCATTCTCCTCTGTTGATGTGGGAGGAATCAGCACAGTAGACCTGCAGACTCTCCTGTCCGTGAACTGGATAGTAGTCTTGGACACAAGAAGGGTCTGAAAAGTATTTATATTAAGGATATAATGAGTAATTAATAATAGTAACAACAATAATCATAATAAAAATGATAATAATGCAGTTTATAAGTCTCGTATCCAGGTTCATGCCCGCTTACGCGACTTCACACTATTATTACCCCAGCAAGCTTGATAACTCTAGGATCTTCTAAACTCCCTGGGGAGCATACAATGCCGCAGCCATTTACAGGCGCTGATCACTAGCTTTCGGACAATATTTTTCACTGCCTATAGCCAGGTAACCATTTAACAGACAGATGGACTGGGGAAAATGTTATTGAAAGACTTTCCCAAAGGAACTGTGGTCAGGAATCGAACCCAAGAGCATAAGATCTTGAGCCCAATGCTGTAAGCATTTGGCCACGCTGCTTCATATTTAATGAATGAGATTTTACTGTGCTCATTTTTTCCCTTTTTCTTTTATTCAAAAGATTCACACATAAAACACGATTACTTACCAGGTTTTCCAACCTCTCTGATGACCACCTTAGCGGGGGCTACTCGTCCCACCTCTTCTTCATCTACAGCTCTCAGAGCAACACATGTTGTCTCTATGTCTGAAATCTGAGTAAACTGAATAAGAACGGCCTCAGATTGTGCCTGATACTCAGCATGTCTAACAGTTCCCATTTCTTTGATCCTGTCTATGTCTGCAGCCACTGGGCGATATCCGGTCAGCATTTCAATCTCGACACTCACTGGGCCAGAGAATCCAATTTCGAGATGCCGTACACACATACGAATACAGATAGACCTTTTGCTGGCTGTTAAATGGCGCTGAGCATCACGAGTGTGTCTCCGCGATATGGAGCTCTGATCCAAAACCGTTCGTGCTGCATCTGTTTGACCTTTGCGATTTGCATGCCTGGGGTGGGATCAGAGAAAGAAAAAGAGACATGGTTTATGACATGGTTAAGAACAGCACAGTGGAACGTCGAAATTAGGTAATTTTTAAATAAGTGTACCTTGTTATTAAGTATGAATGTCACATGCACGGATTCATTATTATTCTATCATTTCATTATTCAAGTGGACCTCAATAATAAGTATACTTTTCCCGTGCACCAAGGGATACTTAATATCGAGGTTTCACTGTATCAATAAAAATTCAGTTCTCAATATCATGTAAAGTTGCCCTTATGCAGGAAACAACACAATGGATTTGCAAAGACAAGCTTTGGCTAATTCAATTTTAAATTGTTTCTTTCCTTATTGTCTGTTATCCAGTAGTGGTTCGTTATTCTGTACAATCTGTGCAATGCTGGGAAGAACGTCGCGAAGAAAATATAGAGACTGGCTTTTGCAGAACATACAGTGACACAAGGGCATATATGCACTATGACTTGTAGTGCATAATGTGCCTTTTTTGTCATAAGATGGCAGAGATCAAACCAAAACGTCTGTATGCATGCACCTGAATTGCTAGTCAACTTTTGTACGATACAAACATGTGCTCTCTCACTGGCCACTCGCATGATATGCTTAGTCGCTCTTTTTGTTCAGTCATGAACCCTGCTCAAAGTTGTCTTAGCTAGCTCTATAAGACCAAGTTGTCATTGAAGTGAATGATGGTTTGGGTGGTGTGTATGTGTGTGT
>JAWQUT010000015.1:1847734-1879439 GCA_033807755.1 Ellobium chinense | reverse complement strand
AAGGTCTTTGACACCTATTGTTTTTTCTTCTTTTGGCCCTATTAACATTTTGCGTTATTCTAAATATACCACTGTGATTTGGGGAAATTTCTTCCATGGAGGTTAAAGTACTTCTTTTGCCCGATCTTTTAACGGGAAGAAAAAGGGGGGTCAACGCCCAAAATTTTTCACAAATGTCTTTTGAAAAAGATCACCTCAAATTCTGATTTGGTCCCCAAATTTTCATTTGGCTGGTTTTGACCGCGTGCGAATACATAGGTCTACACATTTTATTTTTTTATCTAGAAGGCTCAAATTGTACCTGAAACTTTAAAATTGGATGCTTTATTTAGATCACAGATCATTTTACACATTAATTCTACACCCTAACATTGGCTGGCAGGGCTCCAAAAAAAAGGGGGATTTTATATATTAGCGGATTAATTGGGTTGTACACAATGAGTTATTTGCCCCTCTAATAGGTGTCAAAAAACCAGTAATGTTAAAGGACAGTAAGTGATGATTATGATGCTGCATGTGATGTTTAGATTATAACCCTTGATGATTTTATTCGTATGCTCAGTCGGACGTACAGCTTGGTAATTTCTACATCGATGAAGATGATATAAAGAGCGTTTTAGTTCAAAACATTGTATGGGCATTCTCGGTGAAAAAGGAGTTATAATTATATCCACAAATGCAATTCTTGTTTCATCCATTTTGGGAAATAAAATATGTGAAATCATAATTTATGATATTCTAAAGTGAACAAAAATACAGCTGGGAAGATTTGAGCAATTCATGTACATTTTTTCAATTTTGTCTAAAAGAAACATTCAAATTGAAAAAAACAACAACTTGCTTGTCTGGTGTGTCCTGATGACGGTGGTGGTTTTTGTGATAATGAGTAGTGAGAAGTGAGCAAGCTAGCGCTCTCTCTCTCTCTCTCTCTCTCTCTCTTTCTCTCTCTCTCTCTCTCTCTCTCTCTCTCTCTCTCTCTATATATATATATATCTATATAAATAATTTGAAATGATCTCTCCATATGTTGTGACATTTGAGCGCCATGGCTGCATCATTCAACAGGTAACCTTCGCCAGCTGTCTAGCTAGCTGATGCGAATGACCACGTTCTCTTTTTGGCTGACCAGACAAAGATGCGTTTACGGGCAAGCATAGCGTGTTTACTGTAGTACGCAGTGTGATGATGTTTATGGCGCGATGGCCGCATAATAGACCTGGTAACACTAGTGTGATGCTTCTTCAACTACCTCTTGCTGCAAACCTCTCCTACCCGTTTGTTGAACGGGTAAATGCACTAGTTATTAAAATAAAACGAAAAAAAAAAACCTACCAGAAAAACAGAGAATAAACTAATATCAACAGAATAACTTTTACAGGACGTGAGATAGTGTCATCCTAGGAAACAACAAACAATTATAGTGTGACGTGTATTGGATGCCTAACCTAAATGAGTTAACATAAGAGAAGATAAGAACAACTTTATTATCCATAAAATGAAAATTTGGCTTGGTTGCAGTAAACATTTACACAGTAATAATAATAACAGTACTTATACGAGATCATGACAGAGCAAAAGACAATAACAGTCTTTGCACGCATCCAGACGTCCAAAATGTGACATACAGAAAAGTTCACACCCATCGTCCCAATTGAAAACTCATTCACTCACTGGCCAAACTAGCTCATTTCGATCCTGTGCCCCATTCAGTTGCTTCGGCATCTCTCACTCAACAAAGCATAAGGTGCACTGTGTTTCACACTAAATTTCCAGTTTTTACAGCACACTTTTTTCTGTTCGCTGTGACGGAAATGATGTGTATTAGTGTCACTGAATTACCTGTCCTTTTCTCCAGTCCTCCTCACGGACTGTTCCATTTGGATCCACTTGTGAAGCAAGCCACCATAGGCTACCCTCAATGAGAGTCTCTCTGTCTATAAAGGCTAACCAGGAAGCATGACACAAGGTTTTCAGTGCAAAGGCTGTTATCCTAAGAAAAAGATGAGCAAACAACATTGTCAGCTCTTTAATATTGTGATGAACCAGGAAACAGGCAACAGGTACATTTATTCTAACCAATCGTACATAAAGATACAAAAAATAGTACACCATAGACACTGATGACGGAATTTAAACTGATGACAATAATAACAATAAAAATATACAAAAGTATCGATAAATCCCATGAAAATAATATTTAAACAATAATTAGACAGTATGGAACAAACACCACAAAGTTAATAATTCAATCATTATATCAAACACATGGCAGGTTGATTAATTTAACGTTTCCAATCGATAAAGTAGTCAATCAATCAGTCAATCTACCGACCAACCAATCTATCAGTGAAACATTCAGTCAATCAATTACTCAATCAACTATTCAATAAATCAACCAAACCACCAATTAACCAGTCAATCAGTCAATAGATAAAAAATCGATTGCTTAATCAAACACTAAATAAATCGACGTACAAACCAATCAGTCGATCGTCCAACCCAACCAATCATTTAACAATCAACCGACCAATCAGCCAATGAACATGTGATTCAAATAATGATGGAAAGCTGGTCGAATGTTAATTACACCTTCATTAACCCCAGCCTGGAACATGCTTACCATGATTACACGTCTCAGTCAAAGTCATAGAGACACATTTAACTATAAAAGCAATAAATGTTTAAATGTACCATTATACTTACAAAAATTATATGAAAAAAAGGTCAATTTTGCCATAATTTGCCGTAGGCGTTTAAGTTGACATAATTTTGTTCATTAACATTTTGCTGCCGTACCACTATTCTTGTTTTACAGACAATGTTTTAAAATAGCCTGAAAACTGTGTTGTGGTAATCCCTCCCCACATTTAATTATTTCCTACATATGTTTTGAGTAGTCAGTAGTGATGCATTCTCTACTGTTAAAGTGTCTCTATCTTGCTTCTTTAATGACAGAGGATGATATTTCTGTGGTAAGGTATATTTGCAGAGGCACACTGAAAATTTTCAATAGTCTCACTCACTGAGATGAATTGGATGAGGTGTTGATAGCCTTTGTTGGTTCCCTGGAGAAATATGCAACTATCAGCTGCCAAGAACATTCATTTCCCTACAAACTGGTACCAGTGTTGTTGCAATATCTGTCTTAGATCAATCTTGATGACATACCCTGTGCTACTTTGAAAGCTCCCATGAACCTACAGTTCAACCCTAAAATTTTGCCATGGTAGCCTATTTGGAAAGGAAATAGTAGGGAATGGTCAGAGGGGTGTGACCTAGGGGTGAATGGGAGGGAAGGGTAAAAGTGATGCCCTCTTGGCTGGTCATTGTTTCCATGTAAACACCTTGGCATGAGCAGGTAGTTTTTAGTTGACCATATTTGCAACCCTTAATGATAAAATCCACTTGGAACCACACATTTAAAACATAAAAGTGATCATATTGGCATTTCTTAAAGGGTCATTCTGTTATTGATTGGGGAAGAAGCCTTTGGTGCATCTGCCCAAAAGAATTTAAAGAAAATGCAGCTTCCTTTGGCAATACCATGTGGGCCTATGGGGTGGGCTGAGAAAGGGTAGGGTGGTGATTTGTATTAACGGTAGGGATTGATGGTGGGTTTGGGGGTGGAATTAGGGAAGGAAACAGGAACGAATGAAATCTCAAACTTAAAAAAAAAATTGGCCAAATTTGGGGCATTTTTTGCCAACACTGAATGTGTGTGTCAAAGGTGGGGGGAGGGGGTGGCGGGTGGGAGGAAAACAAGAGAGACAAGGACAAAAAGAGAACGAGAAAAAAAACATTAAAAAAAAAGCGTGTGTCATGTAAACTGAGTCTGCAGCACGTAGATCTAGATCTAAGTCCCATACAGGCTAGACTAGGGGGGGGGGGGGGGGGGGCTGGGGAGGGCCCCAGGGGTAGAGGAAGTTTAAAAGACTGTCCAGATAGCCTAGATGACCTACCTCGACCACCATGATGTAAACATTGTGTTTCTAAGTGGAAACATGCCAGGTACTAGCTGCCTATTAAGGTCTTTGACACCTATTGTTTTTTCTTCTTTTGGCCCTATTAACATTTTGCGTTATTCTAAATATACCACTGTGATTTGGGGAAATTTCTTCCATGGAGGTTAAAGTACTTCTTTTGCCCGATCTTTTAACGGGAAGAAAAAGGGGGGTCAACGCCCAAAATTTTTCACAAATGTCTTTTGAAAAAGATCACCTCAAATTCTGATTTGGTCCCCAAATTTCCATTTGGCTGGTTTTGACCGCGTGCGAATACATAGGTCTACACATTTTTTTTTTTTATCTAGAAGGCTCAAATTGTACCTGAAACTTTAAAATTGAATGCTTTATTTAGATCACAGGTCATTTTACACATTTCTACACCCTAACACTGAAAGCCATCATCTCTCGTCATTTAGTGTCCCATTCATTTCACGAAGGGGGGTGGGATGAAGAACGGGATACTGTCTATGGACCTGGCCATTTTTTCGAGGTAGATGTGAACTGAACTCAAATTTAGGTAGAAAATTAAAGTTAATATATTAGACACCCAAAATAGCTACAGTTGAAATCCAGATCAGTTCCACCAAAATAGCTATTAAGATCAGATCAAGTTCAAGTGAACTGAACTTAAATTCACGAACTTCGTTCGTATGATCTTAGTGCTATCTGACTGTGCTGAGAACTGATGACTCACCAAGTCGAAGGCTTGGAATCTGGTGTTAAGGAAAAATGGTAGTTCTGATGATATTTGAGAAGTCTGCAAAGGCCTGTTGGTGAAGCAGATAGAAACGTATCAAGACTGCAATCATCACAGCTTTTTATTATTTCCTTCTCCGCTTTGTTTAAATTTTTTTTTGCCCACAGTAATTCTAGTGATGTTTTTTATTCCATGCACTATGAACGTTTATAAGCATCTTTCACTTATGTCGATTTCATAACTCCATATCAACAAAACTATCATCACTGATAATAAAAACAATTATAACAACAACAACAACAACAACAACAACAACAACAACAACAACAACAACAGTAGCAGCAGCAATAGCAGCAACAGCAGCAGCGACAACAGCAACAAAAACAACATTTATGACAACAACAACAACAACAACAATAATAATAATAATAATAATAACAACAACAACAACAACAACAAAAGACGGCGTGCCCAAAGTGTAATGTCAACAATAATAGTAACAACGACAACAACAGCAACAAGAACAACAACAACGGTAACGACAACAACAAGAACAACAAGGAGAAACTCGGGAGATCATCCAGTAGCCCACATTGCGTAATACATAGTTACCTGTTCCAGATAGTGAAATCTGTTCGCTGACAATTCAAGATTCGATTACCATGCGACCATTTACGATCTTTTCATACGATACTAACAGCGGCGTTAAGAATGTAGAGCGTATAGAATAAGACAAAAATAAATGAGCATCAGAAAGTACTGCTGTAAGAGTTTATGTGAAAGATTACTAGATCTAGCTAAAGAAACTCCTTCAGGGACAGAGACATTTAAGCCTAAACAGTAATAACATATCCAGTAAAATGCGTCCCGAACAAAAGCCATTCTTAATGAATCAAAAGCTTTTTCATGATCCCTCCATAATATTTTACAAAACAGTTTTAGCCTAGCCTATATTAGGAGGTTTGTATTCTAAATAGGCCTAGCCTTTAGGTATGAAGATGCCAATAGCACCTGGCATTTTGGTTTGCAATTTTAAATAGTCCCTATAAAATCAGAAAACTGGCCACGGAGAGGGAGGAAAGGGGTTGGATTTTAATTTCAAAGGCTTAGATAAGTGCAAATACACGTGTAGACTCAGAATAGGTGAGGTTGAGTCACTCAAGTATAAAATTTGTGCTTGTTGCTAGGTGGGTAAAGTTACCCTGTTTACTGAGTGAAAAGGCCTAAAAAAAAAAGGCCTAGGTTGTCTGCTTCATTGCGTAAGTTCTCATAAGCTAACTGGTTGAGGGGCATTTTTCTTTGTGTCAAAATTTGGAGGAAGAGCTAAACATGTTTGGAAAGTATTTTGACACGGGAGCACTGGATGAGTTAATGAGTGTAAAACGTCACCAACAGTGAAAAAAACATTGACATCTTCATACCTTACCCCCTCTTCTAATCTTCTTCGACTGTTCGCTTTAGGGACTCCCCACGCCTAGATCATGTCTAATTAAACCATTATTGTATGGGCATCACAATGTGGTTTTAAATAATTTAAGCAAAAAAAAATAATATATATATATATTCTATGGAAGGCAGTGTAGTTGTACTTCACTAAAGCCATTCTTTAATGAAAACTCCATTAAATATAAATGCCAGCGTCTTTGGAAGATTTACATGTTGGTGGATGCCAAATAATTGTTGCAGCAGTGGCTTCGCTTGAAAGCATTACGGAATTGTGTATCTTGTAACGAAAATACTTATTTTGTCTTTGCTATTTTTCCCTTTCTACACGGCAGATGGACGCCTTAAAAAAAACAAAATCTCTTAAAACATTTCTCGTAGCATTGAATAAAATAAGAAAATAAATTTGGGAAAACAAAGAATGACAAAACAATGGAGCACAAAATTGAATTATACACTACGAAAAGAGAACAATAGGCTGTGTTGATAGACGACTTCAAATTTAGAATCGATCAAAGGCGAAATAACATCAAGAACTGGAAATGTGCAATCCGTGGTTGCAAAGCAAGATGCACAACCAACATTGACATGACTGTAATTGTCTCAAGTATGCTCGGACACACACATGAGAAAGAAGATGAAAATATCAAGNAACAACAACAACAACAAAAGACGGCGTGCCCAAAGTGTAATGTCAACAATAATAGTAACAACGACAACAACAGCAACAAGAACAACAACAACGGTAACGACAACAACAAGAACAACAAGGAGAAACTCGGGAGATCATCCAGTAGCCCACATTGCGTAATACATAGTTACCTGTTCCAGATAGTGAAATCTGTTCGCTGACAATTCAAGATTCGATTACCATGCGACCATTTACGATCTTTTCATACGATACTAACAGTGGCGTTGAGAATGTAGAGCGTATAGAATAAGACAAAAATAAATGAGCATCAGAAAGTACTGCTGTAAGAGTTTATGTGAAAGATTACTAGATCTAGCTAAAGAAACTCCTTAAGGGACAGAGACATTTAAGCCTAAACAGTAATAACATATCCAGTAAAATGCGTCCCGAACAAAAGCCATTCTTAATGAATCAAAAGCTTTTTCATGATCCCTCCATAATATTTTACAAAACAGTTTTAGCCTAGCCTATATTAGGAGGTTTGTATTCTAAATAGGCCTAGCCTTTAGGTATGAAGATGCCAATAGCACCTGGCATTTTGGTTTGCAATTTTAAATAGTCCCTATAAAATCAGAAAACTGGCCACGGAGAGGGAGGAAAGGGGTTGGATTTTAATTTCAAAGGCTTAGATAAGTGCAAATACACGTGTAGACTCGGAATAGGTGAGGTTGAGTCACTCAAGTATAAAATTTGTGCTTGTTGCTAGGTGGGTAAAGTTACCCTGTTTACTGAGTGAAAAGGCCTAGGTTGTCTGCTTCATTGCGTAAGTTCTCATAAGCTAACTGGTTGAGGGGCATTTTTCTTTGTGTCAAAATTTGGAGGAAGAGCTAAACATGACTGTTTGGAAAGTATTTTGACACGGGACCACTGGATAAGTTAATGAGAGGTGTTAAACGTCGCCAACAATGAAAAAAACATTGACATCTTCATACCATACCCCCTCTTCTAATCTTCTTTGACTGTTCGCTTTAGGAACCCCCACGCCTAGATCATGTCTAATTAAACCACTATTGTATGGGCATCACAATATGGTTTTAAATAATTTAAGCAAAAAAAAAATATATATATATTCTATGGAAGGCAGTTTAGTTGTACTTCACTAAACCCATTCTTTTATGAAAACTCCATTAATAATAAATGCCAGCGTCTTTGAAAGATTTACATGTTGACGGATGCCAAATAAATGTTGCAGCAGTGGCTTCGCGTGAAAGCATAACGGCATTGTGCATCTTGTAATGAAAACACTTATTTTGTCTTTGCTATTTTTCCCTTTCTACATGGCAGATGGACGTCTTAAAAAAACCCCACAAAATCTCTTAAAACATTTCTCGTAGCATTGAATAAAATAAGAAAATAAATTTGGGAAAACAAAGAATGACAAAACAATGGAGCACAAAATTGAATTATACACTACGAAAAGAGAACAATAGGCTGTGTTGATAGACGACTTCAAATTTAGAATCGATCAAAGGCGAAATAACATCAAGAATTGGAAATGTGCAATCCGTGGTTGCAAAGCAAGATGCACAACCAACATTGACATGACTGTAATTGTCTCAAGTATGCTCGGACACACACATGAGAAAGAAGATGAAAATATCAAGAAAAAAATCGAACTCCGAGAGAGATGTAAGAAGCGAGCCTTAGAAGAGCCGGACAAACAGCCCTTGTAAGTATTTATTAAAGAAATGGATAAAGACGATTCAAGTTTGGTGCCAAGAGATTACGACAATATTCGTCAAGCCATGTACAAGAAACGCTGTACAATGCAGAGCAAGTTACCATCTACTAAACATGAAGTTAACCGAGCATTGCAGGACGGTAGTTACAATGCCAGTAAAAAAAACAGTGATCTCGTGCATAGTGAAATTATCCTAGTCGACTTAAAAGAAACATTTCACGTCATCGCATCAACAAGGCTGAGCGCTTTTTAGGAGACTGCACTTTTAAATACAGTCCGACCCACTTCCACCAGTTCTACACAATACATGCTGAAATCCTTGGATACTTCACTCCACTCTTTTTTTTTTTTCATTTTACCGCCGAAACGTTGTAAAAACGACGATCTATTTTGAGATGATAGACTGTACCACTGAGGAATGCTCAATGCGAAATGTCGGTTTTAAATCCGTCTATCCACTTAGCTTTTGAGGTTGCAGTACATAAAACTTTCAAGATGCGTTTTCCAAACACAGAGGTCAAGGCCTGTGTCTTTCATCTGAAACGGAGCTGGCTGTGAAAATGTCATGAATGGGTCTGAAGAAAATTTATGAAGAGAAAGATTCTCAGATTGGCAGTTGGCTCCGTTTTATTTTTGGTATGTGTTTCTTGGACATATCCCATGTCGAGAATTTCATCTGCTTCACCATGATGGCATCTACATTAAAACAGGAGAATATTGAAAGTTTCCTGGATTACATTCTCAATACATACATCCTCCAGCCTGGATTTTTTCAGCCTCAGCTGTGGGCATCTCAAGAAATTGAAGCTCGAGCAACAATACTGTTGCAAAAATTTTCACAGTTCTTGTGGGCAGTACTTCAGATGTCCATCTCCAAACATAATTTTTATCGGATAGCTAGAAGAGCATAACATCATGACACAGTTGAAGCTGAATGCCATTCGTAAAACTGAAAGGGCCAGAGCTAAAAAGTGTGAAGAAAAGAAAGAGAACCACCGGACGGAAACCATCAGAAAGTTTAATGAAGGAGAGATAGAAGGAGCAGAATATTTGAGGAAAATGAGTTTTAAACTGTTGGTCTAATAATGTTTATATCGATTTTAATTACTTGCAGTGAATTAATAAAACAGTCCTATATCCCCCTCAAAATCCTATTTCCACCTCCTAGCTGGTGAGCAGGGGTAACTAACATTGTGCCAGTGCATATCAGAATCAACCATCGGAGTCTTGACTACCTGCTTCTCTAGAGATGTCAATCTCATCACAAAGAAACACCGTGTAAGGCAAACGGAAAATGTTTTGAATATTGCCCCCAATACAATGTCTCGTATTCGAATACGCATTTGTCGGCGAACGCTTGATTCGCATATGGCAGAAGTTCTGATATTGCGTAATGTCGGCGAATCCTAACGCGCCCGAGAAACTCAACATCAGCACCTACAGTAATGACACCTAATAGGACAAGAGAATCCTAGCAATAAATAAATGACTACACCAGCAATAACTATATCGTTATCAACAGCAAGCCAAACTAATGTAAATGGCTGATATTAATGAAGATCATGATCCAAAGTGTTTTGCACAGGTCTTTTGATGTTTCATAGACCACAAAAAAAAAAAAAAGATGGGAACCTCCAAAATTTGTGAATGTAATAGCGACACCCACAGTTACAAATTATAAGCCAAGATGAACTGGTTCCAAAACTATAGTCTGCTATTCCCCCACTTCCTTCGCAAATGACAGCTAAAAATTGTTAGTTCTGCAGACTGATGGCTAGGGCGTCAAAATACTTGTGAAAAGTCACAAGATATTCCTCAGCGAGTTGATAAAATCCTGAGTGATATGGCCTGCTGGAGATATAATAGTGTGAAGTCGCGTAGGCGGGCAATAGCCGGCGTAAACCGCATTATTACTATCATTATTATATATTAATATTACTATTATTATTCATTATTTTTATTTCATTATTATTATTACCGTTATTATTATTACCACTTACTGTACGTGACAAATGCGCGCCCGCTGTGTCGTAAGTCTTTAGACATAAGGCCAGACGAGTCGGCATACAATAAGGCGTGTACTGTGGGATTAAAGTCCCCAAGCACTTCCTCTGCATCTAGAAGTGGTTGAGCCATTAAGCTGTTGGACTGGATGACAGCGTGGTTGATAATATCGCCCATTAGATCTCCTGCAATGTATACATACACATATGAAAGTTATGGAGAAGATGGTTTTTACATTGGATAGCGATCCTCTTATGGGCACATTTTGGAAACGTGTAGATGGTATCGTAAAGAAATTCTTAAAACAATGTTGTAATATCGGATTCTTTTAATGTTCGAAAAATGTGTTGTTATAATTTTCTAACTGGACGTGACATTAGGGGCCCCGCCCAGCGTCATCCCCGATGTAAAGGGGTAGTTTTCTAAATAAATATTATTATATTATTATTATTATTATTATTATACACATAGAAATTGTGTGGAGTAGCCGAGGAAACTCATTTACTTAAAGACTGATATCATCCCAAATGACTTCTTCAAGAAAACACTTTTCAAAATCCTTCTAGCCAAATCTGAAAAGTCGTTATCTTGTTTCAGTTTTGATAAACATTACGCTGTAAAACAGTTTATCATTACATAATCTCTCTCTCTATATAAAGATGAACTTGGAAGTCAGCCTGTCTCTACTTCTCCGTTATTGTGGCTCGTGGAAGATCCAGATTTTTAGGATGAAGTAAGGACGTTCCTAACTGCGTTTTAGTCGGGTCAAATCGGCAACATAGGACTTCTCTTATTTTTCGTACTTTAAATTATTTCAGTATGGGTTAATTCCGATTGCTCTTTGCTAAACCAACTTTTTTGCCCGTCTGTCTCGCTTTGATAATGGGACATGCAGATGCTAGATTTCAGCCATCTTGTTCCCATTTGTAAAATGGAGAGCTAGTTTTATCATATAATAATTGGTATTTTTCACATAGCTGAATTAAGTAAATCATTGCAGATTTTTCTTTCTTAAGAGAGAAGGCGGGGATAAAACTTTCTATTACAAATGCATCTTTATCATAAAGTTTATATGGACTTAGTCATAGTTTGTTCTTAACAGCGAAGTTTTTTCTTTCCTGTGAAGAAATATAGTCAAATAGAGACCAATGACTGATGCATGTTGAATTTAGTAGTAGAAGCAAGACCGTTGGTTCATTACTTATGCACTCGTAATGGCAAACCATAAGGACAGGGAACACACATGATCACACCGAGGTTTAAATCTGTTAACGCAAACAACGGTTAAAACAAAAAGGTTAAACCGAATGTCCAGAGGTCCAGTTTATTTTTTTCGTTTTAGGCTTCTCTGTCCAAACCGCCTGTTTTAGTTAGTCAGAAGTCTTTGGTCCTGCGGTTTTAACAATTGAAGAGCGTTTTTCCAAAAGTCACTAAGTCCACTTTCGTTGAAAATTTAGCTGTTTCACATCAAGGCATTCCTACTCTCTTTTCATCCTGTGATTTGCTGATGCTTCAAAACAAGCTTAGACCACATTAACCAAGCTGGTAAAATATTGCCTTTTTTATTAAAGGGGTTAAGTCCAAGCTCTCTGGCTTTCCAAAACGCGATTAGTCCTCGCGCATGCACAGTATCGGTCACTTCCTCGGACGTTAAAGGTTGGTATCGAGTCGGAGTTTAACTATAGAATCTTCTTGTTGTGAGGATGTTAATTAATTTTTGAGGCTTGGAATACTCTGAATTTAAGAAAATAATTGACAGACATGGTATGTTTATCTCAGAAAGCAGATATTTAAATTTATTTTGAATATAAAGAGGGCGACTACTTGCATCTGGTTCGCCCATCTTTACAGGACTTGGTCCCTTTTAAAAGATCACTTATTTTAGTACCGGTAAAACTAAAACCTGACATTTTGTTGAATAGAACCTGTCTGTCTGTTTTCAATGATTACTGCACAAGTTTTAATTTTTAATTTTTTTTTTGTAATTGTTAATTGTACATTTTTTAAAAATCTAAATGTAGTAGATCCATACACACACTATTTCTCTCTCACGCTCTCCCATTCACACACACACTCTCTCTCACACATATGCACACATCAATCAATTAATTCAATTTCAAATATATTTTATTACAAGACAATGCCATCAGTGAACAAAATATTTACCTCAGTAATGTCAATGTTTCAGAAGGAGCTAAGTCCATGGACTTGGAGCGTTTTGCAGAATCGCACAATTTGTCAACAACATTATTTAATGTATGAGTTTACAAAGATCTCATTTAACATGTCTCTAAAGTTACTCTTAAAATACTATTACTTTATGTGGAGAGAGGAATTTGATATTTAATTCCATCTGTCTTTCACTTAAAATTTGTTTCTACTGACAAAAAATGTAAATTGGACTTAGTGCGTTCTGGAAAAACGCTCTTCAATTGTCTACTAAGAATGTGAAGTCGCGTGAGCGGGCATCAGACTAGATATTATAAGACTTATCAGCCTCATTATTATTATTTTTATTATTATTATTATCATCATCATTATCAATATCATCATCATTTGCAAAACATGTATCCGCACTGGATATAAATAAGTAAAGAAAGAAAACTATAACAATTTAACAAATTTAATACATCATCATCATCATTATTATTACTATTATTATTATTATTATTTCTACTGTACTAGAAACGATACAGATAGAAACCATACCAAATGCTGAGATGCTGCAGGTCTCTGTCCCTCTAATCACCTCCTCCGGCAAAGCCAGATCGATTGTTGTGTGCTGTTCGCTGGTTCTCAAATCAATATGATCTGAGGGAACGATAAAGCTATGATGTTACGACAGAAACTCTAAGATTGGAGGAGTTTAATTGGTTTTTAAGAAATTGGACTATCAGAGTCGATAGTAGCAGAGTATAACAGATTGTGTAGAAATTCTCGTATAAAGTGAAACCATACCACAGGAGTGGTGAAAGTCAGTCTTGAATTTGTAAAAAAATAATTGTTGCAGGCAGTGTTTCCCAATGGTTTTAGTGGGTTTCATTTGTGCGGGCCTGTGATCTGCAAAACATGGCCAAATTTGTAACCTCTTTTCATCTAAATTAAAATTGTGAAAAATCTAAATGAAGGAACTCCACTGTAAATAGTATAGATTTTAGGCACACTGGTGGCACCAGACTTGCAGACTAGCTTTGGCCATTTCGGACTGTGGTTCGAAGAGAAATTTTTACTGATGCCTCAAAGAAGCTTTTACAATTTGGCTCCTGTAACCTACAGTGAAGACAATGCAAACCAAAAATGCAGTGAGACAGTTTCCATTTTGTAAACAATGAAATGCCTTACAAAAAAATATCAGTATAGTGAAACTTATTAAGATTGAATAATTTAGCTTAATTTGATCCAATTCAACTTTCAATTTAATTCAGTTTTAATGGCAATTACCACTTTATAAAGGGGGCGTGATCGATCAGAGTCAGCTGACCACGTCGGTCGTGTTTCAGTGATTATGTACATATCACAAATATCACAAGCATTCATAATTCAACGCGTCAAACAGTTTTGAAATAAAAAAGGAAAGGAAATCATTTAGTGAAACATAATTTTACCAATTTGTTACAAAAACATTCAGCTTTCTTACCAAAGCCGTCTACCCTATCACAGCCTAAAATAATTAAGTTTCTCCACTACTGAACATTTATTTGACAAAGCATCAGCTACTATGGACAATTTGCATACCCATCAGATTCAGGAATTTCATCTAGAAGACTATGACAGCATCTGAGAGAAACTCACTTTTGACTGTAGTTGTGTTGCTGAGTGTAATTTCATTCCTCCTACGACTTTGGTATGTAGCATGTTCAGCCTTTGGATCCAGTACAAATGTGATGGACTTCATTACTCGCAAGCCCTCTGACTGCAGAAAATAGAATAGAATATTAAATGTTTATATCTGGTTTTGATAAAAACGACAACAAAATAAAGCATATTATTCGCTTTCTGCAGCTGAAGAAGCTAATTATGTTAGCAAGCTCAGTGTAATAGTCTAGGACGAATGCCACAGGCATTGAGCTGACATTCTACATTTGATCCAGTAATCTCATGGCATGGAAGTCTCCTAAGGTGGTAATGAGACATAGGGTACCCGCCCACAGAACACGAACATTTTGCGTCGGGAAAAGTTCCATCAGAAGCTGTCTGTTTCCGTGGGTAATTGTAAACCCACAGGGGCCGGAAAAAATCAGTGCTTCAACTTAGGAAATCCACCTCTCGTCATCCATTGTGGCTTGTTTTGAGAAAACGGAAGCACGTGTGATTGTGTTCAAGGTGAAAAGTGATGTCCCCTTACCGACGGACAGCGGAAAAAATAGCGCATGCGATACGGAATCTTTTGCGTCTCTTTGCGTTACTATCTGTTGCGTGGTGTGTGGGCGCAGAAACGGCCGCAATACAAGGTTATATAGGAGGTATCCGTTGTGCTATCTTTTATCACGGATAAAGACGGAAAATATACGTTCCGTTCCGTTGCTTTCCGTGGTCTGTGGGCGGGCATCCATACTGTATCCAAAACTTTGTCACAAGCATTATATGATGATAGATATATCAAGGAAGGTTTGGAACAGCAGTGGCGGTGTCAGGTTGGTTGTACACAATCACTCGATTGTCTATGAAGTACGGAGAACTCATTGTACCAAAGGTACTAGGTATATAGTATTTATTGTGGCAAAGAAGACTATTCGGAACAACACTAATTTTACAGTGGAAACGGAATGCCACTGCACTCAACATAAATATTGCTAAGCCTGCTGTTCTGATATCATCAAAGATTCTGCCACTATAAGTTTGTTTTAAACAATAGAATTTCACAACAGTTCAGAAATAATGAATAAAACAGGAAGAAAAAAATGCGCGCAACTGTCACTTACATTTCATAAGTGGCATCTCTGATTTGCAGCAGAAGAGTGATAAAGAGCTATCATGGGCAGCTTGGCCGTGTGGTTTGTGAATAGAAACTAAAGACTGTCAAGTCTGAGGTTTGTGTGTTTGACTCACAGACCTGGCGGTTCATAGTGTTCTTGGGAAAGACACTTCACCACCATCATCACAACTACCATCACCACAACAACCACCACTACCATCATCATAATCAACACCACCACTACCTACTCAGTGTATTTTAAAAACTGAGATAAACTAGATCTTAAGGCTTTTCTTCCTTAGTGGACTGAAATTGATCTGCACTTGCTATTTTTGTGAACTTGCTCAATCCTGATCTGCAAAGCTCCTTAGCACACATTAGTAGCTTCACTTTTTAGATTAGGATACCACTCTCTGAGTTTGTCATGTTCGGATAACACGTACAGTACCAACATTCTCTCCTCCTCCTACTGACCACACCACCACTATCACTACCATCACCACCACCAGCATCGATGCGCCTCATCACATGAGGTACCTTTACTGTTTTTTTCAGTTAGTGCGACCTGCACCAGTGCTAAAAAAAACAAAAAACAACATAATCCCCATTTCTATCTTCGCAACCACCGGCTTCACTGTCACCACCGCCACCACCACTATGTAAACTTACAACAACATGTATCGTTCTCTCGACAACATCTCTTTCGTGCTGATTTTGAACATCTACCCTTAAAATAAGGTCTCCAATCGTCAAGGGAATCACCTGTTTTAGAGAGTGAGAAAAAGGGGAAAATGATATAAATACACAGTTGTATATAAAATATATAAATGTCTTAATGTGTATGCTTCGCTATAGCCCTCTAATATTTCATCACTTTGTATCCATTTTGCAGCCCTATTTTCTCTCCTGTCTGTCTCGTAACACTAAGTATTTTACCCTACTCCACTTTCAATATGGCAACCTAATCATTTTGAATTCATGACATCGTCATGACAATCACTCTTTTCAAGGAGAAACAAAAGAGAAAAGAAAGTTTAAATCATGTCCACCAATCCACTAAAAAGATTTCAGGCACCTATTGGAAGGCCAAACCACTCATTTTGTGCTTCAATCAATCCGCTTATATATAATATGCCCCTTTATGGGGCCCTGCCAGCCAATGTCACTATGCAGAAATATGTAAAATGACTTGTGACATAGATAAAGTATCCAAATTTACCAGACCAATGAAAAATTAGGGACCAAATCAGAATTCTAGGTGACTGTTTTTGACAGAGATTTGTGAAAAATTTTGGACATTGACTCCCCCTCCACCCCCCTCATTTTCCTTCCCTTCTAAAGATCCGGCAAAAAAATGACTTTAACATCCATCGGAGAAATATTCTGTAGATTTTGTAGAATGACACATTTTGTGTCTACGGCCGAATGAAGGAAAAACAATACATGTCAGTAAACTAACAATGATGTAGAAATGTGAACAGGTGAAGCTTGATAACTGCTCAAAACACCAAAACGACCTTCACTTCAATCTTCGTAACCATCATCTTCACCGCTACCACCACACCACCACCAGCAGCACCACTATCACGAATGCCCCTCGTCCCATGAGTTACCTTCACTATTTTTTTTCAGTAGTGCGACCTGCACCAAAGCTCAAGAAGCCAATATGATTTTCATTTCATTATTCGTAAGTACCATCTTCACTACCACCACGACTGCCACCATCACCACCACCACTAGCAATGTCCCTCGTCATATGAGTTACCTCAATTATTTCTCCAGTAGTGCGTCCTGCACCAATATCAAAGAAGCCAACATGACCTTCATTCCTATCTTCGCAACCATCATCTTCACCACCAACACCACCACCACCACACCACCACCACCACCACCACCAATGCCCCTCGTCCCATGAGTTACCTTCACTGTTTCTCCAGCAGTGCGACCTGCACCAATGTTCATCTTGAAACTGGTGCCTTCCTTAGTACTGTCATGTGCTGTGTTGGCTGAGAAACACAGACCCTCTGAACCGCTTACAAGTACAGTCACCTGAAAAGGACCAACAATTCGTCACTTCAATCCAGAGTTGTTCAAGTTCACCAAACAAGCCAGTTCATATCAACTTCAGTTCACGGAGGCAATGAAGCCTTCGGATCAAGATTAGCTCAGTTCTATGAAAACTGTGTAGTTTTCAGATGAGATCAGTTCCCCTTGGTTTTAGCAATCGGCATTTGGTTCTGGTTTGGAAGTAGATGTGAACTGAACTGAAATTTAGGTAGAAAATCAACGTTCACATCAAGCATCCAAAATAACCACAATTCAGATCCAGATTATCTCCTCCAAAACAGCTATTAAACTCAGATCAAGTTCACGTGAACTGAACTTAACGAATTGCGTTCATATGATCTCAGTTCTGCTCAACCCTGCTTCATCTACAAAGTATCAAACGTTATGTTATATCAATTTGGCAGAATCCAGGGACTCTTTCATGATTTCATGTCAAGGACAGGCCTAAGCAAAAGAAAACACCCTTCGGAGGGTCCTCAGAGAATATCTAGTATCTAGCTCCTAAACCTTATTCTGCCCTTGACCGCAGTTAACGCACATCTTGGGAAAGTCTTAAGTGTTTGCTCAGTGATATAGAACACTTGCAAACTAAAGATGCTGTATTTATCACCTAAGAAAAGCCGGGGACGGTCATTGACAATACTTTAGTCTTTTGGTGTGATTGTGCATCTTAACAGATCAGAAAGAGATTCTGAGTCCTTGAAAGAGGTTTGGATTGAATGATCTACACTTTTTACATTGTCTCTCGCCTGGGAATAGGTTTGGGTATGGAGGTCTATATATCTTTCACTAATCTATCTATCTATCTATCTATCTATCTATCTATCTATCTATCTATCTATCTATCTATCTATCTATCTGTCTGTCTGTCTGTCTGTCTGTCTGTCTGTCTGTCCGCCCGCCCGTCTGTATGTCTGCCTGCCTGTCTGCCTGCCTGTCTGTCTGTCTGTCCAGCATTTCCGTCCTATACATTGGACGCCATTCCATTGTCAAAATGGGTATGTCAAAGATATCAAGGGGAAGCATTTCTGATGGATAAAACTTTTTCTATAAAGATGGTGCAGAGCCTATTGATGCGCACCTTTCATCAGCCCAGGCTATTTTTGTAGTACACTTTAAACCGGCAACTTTCTGCATTGCAGGGTTACCAGGAAACCGTGTTATCTGCTAGGTTTATATCGTACATATTCAAGACAAATGTGCCCATGTATTGTTAGAAGCAACTTGACGAACTCAGATACTGCAACCAGAAACATATCCTGCAACCAAATACAGCGGAATCTTGATGTTAAGTATTTATTTAATAAGTAGACCTCGTTACTAAGAATGAATTCTAAGTGCACGGATTCACTATTATTCCATCACTTCATTACTCAGACGATGCAGGGTTAGTTAAAGGCAGATCTTAATAATACCTACATATTTCGTAGGCAATAACAACAACAACAACAACAACAACAACAACAACAACAACAACAACAATAACAATACATTTATTTAACTCAGACAACTAGTTGTAAATGACAATACATACCTGTGTTCTTAACTATCAATTCACTCGTTCACTCATCCAACTTGTTCTTCCATCACTCGCTCACTGGCTCATACTATCCTACCTTCCCTCTGTCTCTCTCTCCATATCTCTTTCTATCTCTTTCTCATACCTTCACACTCACATTAATAAAACTCCAGATCTAGAAGTTAGATATAGAGCTAGAAACAGTTGAGTATCGATGCATGCTGACGGCACCAAGAACATAGATCACATTATACTTGTTCTGTTGTACAGCACCGGGATTATCGTATTTTGATGAAAGATGACATAAAGAAAAATAAAAGTGTAAAAATATTGTCATGTCATTATTGATGAAATAATCATCCCTGAACTGCATTCTAGATGGCTGAATTCCACCTAGATGACTAGAGTTATTGAGACCAAGTTCCATTTTGAAGTTATTTGTAAAACAGAAATCAACACATAACATTGATTATTCATAATCGTTGTTTGAAAGACACTGTACTTCTCACATGTGATCTACAAATATTTATACCTTGTATTATTTTGACAAGTGTTATGCCATATCCAACTTTTGCACTCTATGAACACAGAGCATAATTAACTGAAATGAAATACTCAATTCGGCTATCTCATGTAAGAGAGTTTTCCAGGAGAGAGATAAAAAACGGTTTCACAATTTGACAACGAAAGAAGATAATGACAACTCTAGCTTCAGTGCTGTGGGTTATTTTTAACTAATGAATTTGTGACTTTCTTTTCAGCGACATTTGATGGATATATTGGATTGCAGCAAGCACAAAGACAACCCACTTTGTAAACTGCCCATTATAAAATAAGCAACCCGCTTGTAAATGTTTCAATAAGGAAAAAAAAACCGCACAATAGCTCTGCTTACCTCAACAGCATAAATCTGATAGTTGTACACGGCAATTCTGACCTTAACCTCTTCTAAGCGTGTGACCTTGTAGGGAAGTCTAACATCTGCAAAGAAGAGCTTGTGGACCTCTTGCTCTAGAGGTTGAGAAACGCACACGCCCCTTGTGGAGGACACACCCACTGCCATGAATGACCATGTCGTGATGGAGTCTGGTAAGGTCAGATTCAGCTCAAGTCTTCCGGTCCTTTATAAAAAAAAACAATTACTGTCAAATATTTTCCTTTCCACAAAGTGTCAAACAAAACTGGCATTTATAGAATAAACCCAAAGTCTATGCTGCTAACTCTTATCCTACAAAATAAAGTCAGTTGCATCCTTCTCAATCTTGATGGTAGAATATTAGGCCAATTTAGACGACAAGATTGGATTTCATACAAGAGCTGAAAACTCGTGAAAGTAACAATTTTAGAACAAATAATGTCAGATTATGCCAATGAAAGGTTCGATGCGATCCTTTTTTTTTTCTTTTAACTGTCTTTTCTGACTCTCCTTGATATGTTAAACGACAAAACCCATCAACAACGACATGTTCATTTTTTTCATCAATGACATAATTATATGAACGTTTGAGTGTGGACGGGCTGATTCAGTGAACAAATTGGGAATTTCTGAAGTAGCCTCCCTTGACGGCTGATAAAAAAAACGAAAAAGAAGAACTAGTGCGCATAAATTTCGAAACTGATAGCCCTAGCCAGAATGACGTCCTTTTATGTGAAATCGGTCATAAAGTTAGCTAACCTAAAAGAGCAAGGTGCTTTTTTGCCTCACCTAGAACTGCACCTTTGTCCGGTCCACCTGGAATCACCCACTAGAGTACCCCGGTACGTGAAGACGTCATCCTGCCCGGTCTGCACGGTACCATAGGTCTACATAAAATTTTAAATATGAAGTGTCGGCCAAAGAAGTGACCTTCATTCAGTTTGGAATCAACGCACTTTTGATCCAAAACACCAACCTGCCCCTTTCCACAATCAACGGCATAAATATCATTATCACATTAAGGTTACTGGCATCTATTGTATCTTTATTATTTCGTTTTTCTCAAAATTTCCACTGTGATCTCAGAATATCTCTTCCCTAGGGATTAAAGTGTTTCTTTTGGCCTATCTTTTAAGGAAAAGACAGGGGAAANGGGGGGGGGGGTCAACGCCTGAAAATGTTCACAAATCTCTTCCAAAAATAGCCACCTCGAATTCTGGTTTGGTCCCTAATTTTCCACTAGGTTGGTTTGACCGCATGCTAATACTTAAGCCTAACCTACTTTCTTTTTTTATATCTGTAACGCTCAAACTGCACCTGTAAGTTTAAAACTGAATTCTTTATCAAGATCACAGGTCTTTTAACATACTTCTACACTCTGACATTGGCTGATAGGGCCTCAGAAATAGGGGATTTCATATATTAGCAGATGAATTGGACTGTTCAAGATGAGTGATTTGGCCTTTTAATAGGTGCCTTACCGGCTTTGGCCAAGGTACTATGGACAATGAACCACATAGGGAAACTTTAAAAATTGTTTCCCCAAAACTCAGTACTTGCAATTTCGTTGACAATCTCTGTAGAAGTGTTTTCATAACTGAATCTTCTGATTTTTTTTTCTTTTTAAAATGGGTTTGAAATTTTAATTTCCTCTAGAGTGTAAAACAATATCAAAAAAGCATAAATCTGTGAAAAGATTATCATTACATATCAGGGGCGAAGGGTCCATATAATCAAATAATCACTGATTACCAGCCGAAAATGCCGTTGGTCGACCTTGGCCTTCGTGGCAAGTTAAACAAGAACACCACCGAATCCTATTTATTTGCTCTTTGTCAGGCCTATTCTTACTTTGACCCACGTTCAGAACCTGACACCCCTCAAATTTTCTCTGCTCTATTCACTGATTAATAGGGATAAAGAAGAACCTGGACACCCCTACAGCCAAATGTGAAGTGGCCTCACAAAAACACTCAATGAAAGCAAGAAAATTTCACCGGCTAGTAAAGAAGAACTGCTAATCAAGGTCTCCGCTTGATTTGTGGTACTTTCACCTGTTGCGGTTTAATGTGATGCGGAACAGAAATAACATATTGGTAAAACGAGACATTATTCTATAGCATTCAGTGAAATTCATTATTATCAAGGTCCTCTTTATTTGACAATAATTAACACTGTTGCCGACAAGTGACATGCCTTCAGTCACAAGTTTACAACCACTTTTATTTTTCGCTCAGTTTAGAAATGAATCCACACTTACAGAAAGCCACATGAACAGTCTCACCACATCCATATCCCCATTCACAAGCCCGGTGCTGGTGTTGCCACGCTGCCTATTTTATAGTGCAATGTAGCTGATTCCCAAAATCTTTGGTTGGGAAAGCACCTTGGGGTAGATTTACTTTTTTTACGAAGGAGGTTTCTGACTTTATGAAACATACAAACAAACTTATTAAATAAACATAAATTCTTCTTGGGAAATAACATGAATGACAAAACGTCTTGGAAAAGTAATTCAGCTGGCCCCCCTGTTCTCAAAACCGGCAAGGTTTGACGATGGCAATACTCACATAGGCCTACCCATTTGCAAAAAGGGGGGCTCGGCTTCATGGTGTAGACTGGGCCTGAAAATTACGTTTTAAATAAAATTAGTATCTTCTTGTTTTAGGTCTGGATATTTGGCTAGAGGTGGAAACGGGAGAGGGGGAGGGAGTCGCTGAGCATAGAGCGGTTTGTCCAAAGATGTTAGTCAGTCTGCTACCCAAGCAACCAAAGGTCATTCTTTTTAAAGCTTGATAGAGTGTCACTCCCCTACGGTCTGGATGGGTTTTTCCTGCAAGGTCGTGTTCCCAATGTTTTGTTTATTATCCTAGGCCTGCTAGGTCTAGCCTAACAAATTCTACAATTTTGGAGCCATTACACCTTGGTGAGTGATAATATACATGTATTTTTGTGCGATCCTGGCCCTGTAACTAATCTGTACTTTTTGGTGCCTTTTCAGCCAACCTGTTTCTAACTACTCAAACTTTTGTTGTAGCTTTTCAGGAATTGTGATGATGCCTACGGATTTTTTAAGTCCATACTCTGTGTTACAGTATCATACTGTGAACATCAAATGTTACGATACGAACGGATATTATAGCACTTTCGACTGATACCGCATACGTGACTATAAGTGACAATCATGTTCAACTATGATTACCCTATTGAGAAAGTCAGCCTTCGCCCCTGCTACATATTATTCATATCCGTTTATTTCAAAAGTGTTCAGAACGTGCTGAGTTTTGGAAAGACATTTTTCGGATATGGTGTTAAAAAAAAAAAATTGACAACTTCAAAATTCCAGTAATATCTTTACATCTCTGAGGTGTTTTTACAAACAAGCTGGTGACGTACTGTGACAAGGTTCTCTCTTCAAACAGCCAAGATTCAGGAAAATAGTTTCTGACTGTCTGGGGACGGATAGAAGTAATTCCCCTAATCGGCCACCTGCTCTTAGGCTCTTTTGCCATCGATGATTCTGAAATGTCACACACAATTAGTAATTACAGTATCACAATGAAGTGGTGGGCACTAAAAGTAAGATTTCATTTGGGGGAAGGGCACAACGGCCTACAAACATATTATGTTTCAGGTTTTAAGTTTGGTTATTTAGGCCTAAGCCAACCACATACAATGTAACGGCACATGTATACAAAAGAGTGAATGAAAAACAACAAAAAACAACAACAACAACAACAAAAAAAGACCCAAGAAAAACAACAATAAGAGAAGAAACATAAAAAAGGAAAAAAAATACATATATTTCGTGCTTGGCTGGCACTTACATTAACTGAATCAATGACATCTCTGTCTCTTTCTCTTTTGTCTCTCTCTCTCACTAACTTTGTCTCTCCCTGTCTCACATACTCTCTCTCTCTCTCTCTCTCTCTCTCTCTCACTCGTTCACTCTCCCCATCTAATGTTAACAGCTGCAACTTTTACAACATCCCATTAGATCAGACACATTTATGTAACAAAAACTGACAACTCTCCCCACCTCCCTGCCTGAAAGAGAACTAACACTTGTGTCACTTAAACTTTTCGTATTCTCTTAAATTATGATAGGATCCTATTGCTTCGTTTCTGAGTTCTTTATTATTACTTGAAATAAAAAAGTTTAGGAATCTAGCCATATTAGGTTTTGGCCTATGATACACTTTATTGTCCAACTTGTTGTACCATCGACACCACACTAATTTTTCGCTCTGCAGTGACAAGGTATTCTATCGCTGAGACGTAGCCATTATCAAATGTGGTGGAAACGCGGCACTTAATATCAGAGGTGGGAAATAAGCTGACACAAACAGATGCTCACGAAATAGGATAAAGGGGAAAGTGCTCAAGAAGAAAACTGCAGAGAGAAAATGGAAGAAGGAAAGAAAGTGATGTGGTGAGAATCGAACCAGCGAGCTCTGTATCGGTACCCATCGCTTCGCCGTCAGTTTGGAATCAGGTTGACGTATATACACGGTCACACCGCCACTCCAAAATATTTGGCTTAATGGCGGGGGTTTTTCCCGAAAGATTAGCGGTAATAGTGCTAAGCTCGAGACTCATGCACACCAAAAGCTTCCCCGCCCCTCTCTTCAACCAACGGCCGTTAAGTTTCAGTTGGTAAAATCGGCAAGACAAACACATAGACGCACACCCAACATTTAAACATAGTGAAGAAGACAGGGTCGTTTCATATAGTGGTGACATAGGTGCAGTACAAGGTGAAAACGGAGCTCTTAATATCAGAAGTAAAAGGCCCATTACGAAATGATAAAACGATATCATAATAAAGCTGCGCCCATGAATTTTATCACTCCATAGCAGTTGTCGCTCAGAATGTTGATGATAGCATACGGCTTCTGAATACACAAACTACACCCTCGAACGGTAACATTGAATTGAATGCATCTCGTCTAAACAAGCAACCTTTACACAGTCCAGCAGGTCCCGGGAAGAGAAAATTTGACATCCGGCAGACAGGAAGAATTCGGCTGATGACGTAAAGATAGAAAGACATCGATGACTATTTTTTTTTCATCCTATGTACTATAGTGCGTTCACAAATAATTGAGCAAGTTTGTTCTTCAATATGTTTCATCCTTATTGTTTCAAATTTGTACATCGACCCCTAAACCAATTTATTTTAACAGGAAATATTTTTTGCCTCTATCTCCTGAGTTCGTGATAAAAAGTTTTCTTGGTAATCATTAGTTTAAAAAATCGCAATTCCCGCTTGGTCAAATATTAAGTACTTCTACAGCAACGTAACGTGAAAGCAAAACATCAAAGCATCGCTTTAGCGCATTCGGATATCTGCATCGTCACTCCTGATAATAGGCTAAATAACAGATGTGTAAAAGAAAATCAAAATACAATGCTAGAAAATAAACTGCCTCTGTTCTGCAAATGGGATCAGCATGGCAGAGTGACAATCTTTACAAGGTATAGCTATAGACAGCTGCCAATAGTCTGATGGTTCCACTGATGATAGAAAGAGACAAAGAGTTCAAGGTGATAGGATATTAAACGCACCGTAACGCACTACAGACGAACGCCTTTGGGAAAATGTTTAATCGCAACGCGGGCGAGAGGAAGCATCCTTATCCATGGAGATAGTAAAAGAGATATCTACAGATTGAATTAGTGATATGGAAACTTTTCTTCAGAAAGCCAGTATGCCCATGCATGTGGTTTTGTTTTATGCCAAATTAACTTTATTGCACGTGCAGTGATTTTAGGTCTGATAGCTGATCTTAATAGACTGAATATGAGAGAAAACGATTAATACCAGAGCTGTGATTGGGGTGTAAAAGAAGATAGAGTACATATGCTTTTGAATGTNAAGAAAATCAAAATACAATGCTAGAAAATAAACTGCCTCTGTTCTGCAAATGGGATCAGCATGGCAGAGTGACAATCTTTACAAGGTATAGCTATAGACAGCTGCCAATAGTCTGATGGTTCCACTGATGATAGAAAGAGACAAAGAGTTCAAGGTGATAGGATATTAAACGCACCGTAACGCACTACAGACGAACGCCTTTGGGAAAATGTTTAATCGCAACGCGGGCGAGAGGAAGCATCCTTATCCATGGAGATAGTAAAAGAGATATCTACAGATTGAATTAGTGATATGGAAACTTTTCTTCAGAAAGCCAGTATGCCCATGCATGTGGTTTTGTTTTATGCCAAATTAACTTTATTGCACGTGCAGTGATTTTAGGTCTGATAGCTGATCTTAATAGACTGAATATGAGAGAAAACGATTAATACCAGAGCTGTGATTGGGGTGTGAAAGAAGATAGAGTACATATGCTTTTGAATGTAAGGAATATGAGGACATGGAAGAATTTTTTTAATTAAGAACAACAGATTCTTTTTTTTTTTGATATGATATGAATGTGAGAGTGTAGTTAATACATTTTCACAGTTGTCCAGTTTTCTAAAACCATCCTCTTATTAGACTCAGAGCCTTGTATTAGCTAGGAGGATCTAAGTTTCGCGAGCCCCACACAATGGATTTCTCATAACTGTATGAGCGCAGAGGTCTACAATAATCCAGAGTGACGTAATTGGACTTCTTCTTCCTTTTGTGGTGAATTTTCATGTGCTGAAAGACCAGGCCTACACCACAGACAACCTGATAAATTTAAATTTTCATTTTCAGTTCTCAATCACTTTTTTAAATTTCCCCCATGACAGCGATATAACATTGTCTACTGCGAAATGTCTGTTTGCAGCCCATTACATGGATTTTCCTCTACCATACTCACTAGTCACATCAATCAAGTCTGGGATGATCATAACCGGTTCGTTTGCATCAAATAGTAAATATTCGAATCCTGAGTTCTGTGGGGGTAAAAAATAGACGTCTCAAAGTCAAAATGAGCAGGTATTTGAATAGACGGCATATCCTGGAGAAAGACATCACAATGTAATTAACTTTAGTTTTGACATACACCCGGCACTCACTACCCGGAGTGCAAAAAAGCAAAACAAAACACCAAAGCTTCCATTTTCATGGTGCCCTATCCCAAAATTAAACTCTATCTTTCCCACACATTCTATCAGACCGTCACCCACCAACTATTCAGTATGTACCTGTCGTGGTACCCAAATAAGAAAATACCATTCGCAGTTTGCTTGTGGCAGGTGGCACAAATACGATTCTCCGACATGTTAAATATCCAGCATATAGCTTAGTTATATTAAGAGCCAAACCCACGGTCTTGTGCATGAAGAATTGGGTAGAATTCGGAATGAGATTTACACTTTCAACAATGTAAACAACAAAAGACCCGGTTCGATCCCAGTGCGACGTCGTGAATTTTTTTCTTGATAGGGGTGTCAAGCTCATTTTGGGAAATCCTTCCAATGAATACATTTGACTCAGATCTGAGTCTTAATTAGTTAGAAAGTTATGATCACAATTTTCTGTTTTACTTTCGGATGGAAGCTTTATGTCTTTAGAAATGTGGGTTACGTTTGACAGGTCTTCTTCCAGTATGACTTGACGTCATTTTGAATATGATATGGGCGATACAACCAATGAGCGGGGTCCGCTGTCCGAAGCACGGCCCCTTCATGACTCAAAATGACGCCGAAGAAGACTTAAGAAACGTAGCCATGGCTAAACAGAAAACTGGACCATAACATTGGGGATGTTTTATGTTTGTAGGTTTATGTTTAAATGTAAAATGGCATCGGAACATTGGTGACGGTTGGGACGAAATTTGTCTTCTTAAATATACATTATTGAAAATAATGAACTATGACTATCCTAGTGGAAGGCTGTAGATCTATATTTCCCCACAGATTTTGGTAAAAACAGCATGTCTTGACGTTGCATGATTATCTCAGAATTCTTGACAATTGCATAAGCCAGCTGTACTTATAGATATTCCTTGAAGTTTTGGAGGTGTTTATCTGCGTTTTGCTCTGATTATGTACTGCACTGAACATTTCTGTAAAATAGCAAAAATGCTCCTTTTAATACCCATGCCTCCAGCCACTCGTCTATAACAAAATCACTCATTTACTCCGTTTCTCTTTATTCTTTCTCCACACCCACCCATGATTTAAATTCTTACCTGGATAACGTCTCTCAAGCCATATTCATCACCATCGTCTACGCCTTGGTCATGGCTTCCAAGTTGAACAAACATCTAAGAGGAAATGTAAATTCAACATGTATTTCAACATGACAAGCCTTAGTCATTGTTTCAAAGTTGACTTTACATTTGGGGGTAATGAAAATAAACACATTATTCAACATGTGACTCAATGTTTGTCAAGTTTAGTCATGGCTTCCTAGTTGCATAAACATCTGCGGGTAACCGAACTGAACATATTATTCAACATGTATTTCAACATATCAAACCTTGGTCCTGGTTTCCAAGTTGAATAAACATCTGGGAGGTAACGGAAATAGACACATTATTCGACATGTATTTCAACATGTCAAGCTTTGGTCATGGCTTCTAAGTTGAATAAACATCTGAGGGTAACGGAAATAGACACATTATTCAACATTATCCTGGATCCGTAAGTACTCCTAGAGTGCTAATGTTGAATATTTCGTGAGACTAAGCAAACCTTGGTCATGGTTTCCATGTTGACTATATATCTAAGGGTAAGGGAAAGGGACACATTATTCAACATATTATCAGGCTTCTTGTTTGAAAAAATAGTGCCCAAGAAAATTGGAAACTATATAATAAAATAAATTATTTAACGAACTTCGCATTCCTGCATCATATTTGTCACGTCTTCACTGTTAGCCTACGTGGATACGCATATTTGAGAAGTTTTACAGACTAACTTGAAACACACTATGCATCACTATGCTGCTTGTTGAAATGACAATGACATCGAGGATGAATTTATTGCAGCCTCTTCAGTGAAAATAAATAAACTGATCAAGGATCTGTTCAGTCAGTCAGTGTTCCTTGTTCATAATTATTATTATAAAGAATGGCTCACAGTAAAGACACCTGCTCAAAACATGTCTCCATATTGTATTATCTGAGCTGAGGGTTAATCATTATTCACATTCAATATATGTGTACCTCACCATTGATTTGTGAGAAGAAGAGGAAATATAAAGTAAACTGCGGAAAAAGAGGAGAATCTGAAAATAAAACTTAAAGCTATTATCGTCAGTATCAACGCTATCATTAACACGAACTATCAACATTAATACTTAGATCTAGACTATCATCATCATCGTCATCATCATCACCATCATCATTTGAAAAATGAAAAAAAGGCGTTCTCTACCAGAAAAGCTTTAATAGAAAAAAACAATCCAAATTTTCGGAACTATCATCATCATCATCATCATCATCATCATCATCATCATCATCACCATTATCATCATCACGAATTCCTGCTCCTTGTCGTCCTCCTCTCTGTGATAGAGACCAACAAAAGGAAAGAGAAATAATGATAACAATTTTAAAAAGGGCTAAGAACAATACCGAATCCCGAGTGAGTGTTTCCTTGCTGTTCAACAAGAGGACCGCCTTGTCAACTGCTACAAAGCCAACACGCATGTGAGGACCTCCATCAACTCGCAGCTTGTATTCGTCTTTGGGTTTTTCCAGAGAACGAATGCCGTAAGATCCACCAGGTGGAGTCAGGTAAATCTGCGCAAACAAACGTACAAAGTTTCAGAAACACGTTTGTATTTTCACTTACTCGCCTTTAATGCACAGTGGAAACCATTTATAGAGGCCTCCGTTGTAACGGATGACATCCGTTGTAACGGGAATCCATTTACACAAGCGGAATTCTAGATCCTTGTTTTCTCTTCTTCTTTGTTATTGTTAAAATAACCTTATAACAGTAGGCTTGGAAGAGCACAAAAAAACCACCCCAAAACAAAACGGACTAGTACGGCATAATTACCTCACCCACAGTACGAATTTTGGCAAGACTATTATAGTTTGACAGCTGATGTTTCCATGAAATCAGGCGGAAATATTATGTACTACTGCGGTTAGTGATTTCACTTCACAGCACGCAGTGACTCTCAAACGGATTCTTGGGTTCGGAACTGTTGTCTGCGGCAGGTCCCGCTTAGAGTTTTTACCCTAGGCCATTGTATGTTTACATAATTTATGAGGCTTTTGGCACGGGGATTGGAGCACCTATGGACATGTCCGGAATGCTACGATGGTGTTTTCGGCAAAAAGTAATAAGAAACAAGTGGCGGTGATTCCTTTGTCGAAAACAACGGCACATGGGTATCAAAGCCAGAAGTCTGAAAGTTCCAACCAGGCCGTTGTAAAAATGGTCTAACTTTATATTATTTCGTTATTTTTGCTACAAGCGAAGTACTCCAAAAGTTAAGCACCCTGAAGTGTTAATTAATTTAACAGTTTTACTCGAAACCTCCTGACTGGATATTTGGGAAGAAAGAAGGGAGAGTGAAAAACTCAGAAAGGCGGTAAGAGGGAGAAAGGGAAGGAGAAAGGGGGAGATGAAAGGGCATGAGGAGTGAGGGGAACAAAAATGAAACTTGACGGTTTACAAACAAAAGTTCAGACATGAAAATCAGTTGTGATGTCAGCTTGATCAAGAGCCATATAAGCTGTCTTAAAAAAAATGAGTGTGTAAATGCTAGGTGCATGATTTAAGATCTACCTCCTCTTGACAAACATCATGGGTGTATTTACTTCCTCTAAACACACACTAGGAACTTAATTACCTCCTCTAGACAGACATCAGGGGTGTCCACTAGTAGAGAATCTATCACAATGTCATCTTGACCAGGAGCGAACTGGACAAAATAGTAGGCAACAACTCTCATGTTGGGTGTGGCCTCAGCGAACAGAGCTTTGGGAAGTCTCACTCTGGACTGACCATCCACGTTCCATTCTGTACTGGTGGAGAAGATCACGTGACCTTTGGACGAGATCTGCAATCAGAAACAAAACACAAACACTTAGACTATAATAACAGAGTTTTTTGCACGCGGCACTGAACTGAATTTTTTTCTTGACCCTGGAATTCTGTTAGTATTTCTGAGGCAGTGTTCCAGAATGTTAGCCATTTTGGGACTGTCGCTAGACTGTAAGAGTTAGGTTATCGGCTCGCTCTAAAGAGATGAGCATAAATGTAGTAGCCAGGATAGTGGCGTGAGTCGGGTCGACACAGCAGGGGTTACATCAGCCCGACTAAGCATAGAGCGTCCTGCGTAGACGTCCAATCCCCTTTCCCTTTTATAGAAATAGCGTTACTTCTGGAATGGTTCACGATTTCAGCCAATTACCGGAGATGTAACCAATGTTATAAATATTGCATGCGCGTCCTTGTTGGAGGATTGGATTCTTCTGTACTTATTTCACTGTATGCGACTTAGACTTCCTTGTAATAAACTTGTAATAAACCTTACTTGACCAGTAATGTTGTAACTCTGTGTTCTGTACCCATAAATTAAGAATGTAGAGGAATTAACAATGTCACATACTATAACATCATCCTGGAGTAACAACACAACAGTATGATAAGGAACTCTCGGATGCTTGTTATCTATTTTGTAATTCCGCCCCTGATCCTAAGCCAAGCTCTACTTAGGCGTATCTTGGAATATTGAACACGAGGGTAGTCAGACTGTCAGTTCTATTCTTGTTTATAACAAGTACTATTACTGTACTTAATTTTACTCTTTAAAAAAAACCAAACCAACATTCCAAATTAAGTGAACTCGGTGAGTTTCAGAACCCCCC
>JAWQUT010000015.1:1832479-1847715 GCA_033807755.1 Ellobium chinense | reverse complement strand
CCCCCCCCAGGTTATACATGCGCATGAATTTTTAGGTCAACTGAATTGGACTTACTACTAATAAGGGTGATCTATTTATCAAACCATTGTTTTTCTCCCTCTCGGGCTCTTAGGGGCCCAGTGACCTTAGCTGTAGCCTGTTCCAATGCATTTGTCACTTCCCTGGCCAGTTCAGGTTAAAATAAAGCAGCACTATTTTGAGTCAGAGGTTTGAAAAAAATAAGGGCTGCCAATGAGCTAACCTCCTGTTTTCTTGAAATAGCCTGAGGCCTCAACTGGTTTTTCAGGGGGTGGTTCAAACGAAGAGACAACAAAAAAATTTACTTGTCATGGGCTATTAAAAGTATTCCATTTATTTTTTTTTTAGATCAGTGGCCGTATGCATAATCCTTACGTTAATTAACGCATTGCGGTAACCACGGAAACGCCCAAAACATTAGTAGTGTTCACTGTAGTTAATGCAATACGGTAAATCGTATGGATTATGCATACGACCACAGATGCTGATCTCCATTTACTGGTTAGTGGGAATAGCCAACGAATATTAAGGCTGGATGGAGTGACGACAGCAGACTGTACATAGTAATATATAGCTAAAAGATTTGGGCGTGTGTAACCCCCCAAAGTACAGATGAAGAGCACTTACCATAACCGTGATGGGGCTATGCCTGTACCTATCGACATCTGGGTGTTTGGTGTACTGTAGCAGCACGATGCCATCTCGGTCCCTCTGAGGATGGGTTGACACAGGAGCACACCAATAAAGAAACTACCAAGAACAATCACTCATTACAGTCAAACGTGTTCTTGCGGCCGGTCAAAATGAGGATTAAGTCGCTTTTTGACCAAAATATACGTTACTGGTATGATGTAAAAGTCTGTAATGTGTGCTTTGAAAGATTAAAACAATTTTGAGCTAGATCATTCTGGCCCGAGACATATTGTTCGTTTGTCACCCTTGTAATCGAGAAAAAAACAATTTTGGAAAGAAAATAATCAAAATTGAATAACCAAGTTATAATATAAACTTCATGTAAAAACACCTCATAAAAACTCTAGTCTATAAACAATTACTGAGCATTCGCCTTTAAAACAGTGTTTTTGTGTAGAAAAGTGATACTACTCTTGACTTCCGTATGTAATACAAATTCGACACTCAATCGCCCAATCACATTCAGTGTCATGTATCTCACTTCCTAGTCCATCGATAAAATCCTCATTTTGACTGGCAGCAAGACAAATACATGCTTTATCCTTCCATAATGATGAAATTGGAGAAATATCCAGTTAACAACACTCGTCGTTTTACGGCAAAAGACCCCTTGCGCCAAAATCACAATTTCACAGGAGATGCAAGAAATTGGAAGTTCTGGTCAGTGTTTTTGTTTGATGGACTGATCCCAGCCTTGATAAAGATCAAAGCACTCTCATAGTCCATCAAATAAAAATACTAAGGAGGATTCCCTTTCTTATTAAGTACCATAAAAAGAAAACGCTGTACATTTTTTTATAGATCTAGATTTTGTCAGCTTCTCACACTTTTCGGCACTGAAAGTCAACTGTTCTGCCAATGAATACTACGCTGCCTGGTGACTCTCAGTGTAATCAGTGTGTGCTATTAGCTTCTTAATGCACCACTCTTAAAATGTATGATGTGAAAATCGGATTTTCCCAAAAACTATAACTTTTACCCTTGCCAGTAGTTACAAACAACTGTCTCTTGGTGCATACCCAATAAAAATGCCTTGGGAGTGGATAATCTCCCCTGAAAAGTTGAAGGTTTGTGACACCTATTAGAAGGGCAAATCACTAATTGTGTACAACTGTACAACCCAATTAATCCGCTAATATATAAAATCCCCCTTTTTTGGGGCCCTGCCAGATAGTGTTATGGTGTAGGAATATGTAAAATAACCTGTGATCTAAGTAAAGCATCCAATTTTATAGTTTCAGGTACAATTTGAGCCTTCTAGTTAAAAAAATAAAATGTGTAGGCCTATGTATTCGCACGCGGTCAAAACCAGCCAAATGAAAAATTGGGGACCAAATCAGAATTTGAGGTGATCTTTTTCGAAAGACATTTGTGAAAAATTATGATGGGCGTTGACCCCCCTTTTTCTTCCCGTTAAAAGATCGGGCAAAAGAAGTACTTTAACCTCCATGGAAGAAATTTTCCCCAAATCACAGTGGTATATTTAGAATAACGCAAAATGTTAACAGGGTCAACAGAAGAAAAAACAATAGGTGTCAAAGACCTGAATGTAGACTTAGCGTGTTCTGGTGATGGAACTTTTTAGACATGAATGGAGTGGCGTAGTTTCGTGACGTGGAATGTGGAATTCCTTGTCAGTATTTAAGCAAATGGCTTTGTGACTTGCTTTATCTATTACTTTATTTTGATGAATATATCATTACTGGGTAGTAGCAAGCACGAAAAATATCCCAGTTTGCGAATTGCCTGAGACAGGTGAACTGCCGTTGTCTATGACGATAATTCTAAATTATATTCTTTTTCTAAAATCAACCAAGCAGATCAGTCAAATTATGTCCAGTAAAGCAAATAATCAAATCACCCGGACCTTTCAAGCAGTTATTGAGTTTAGTATAGGACTGTAACATGAACAATCATGAAAGCAGTGAGAGTAAAGCCCTACCTTTATAGGTGCTGCCATGGAGATGTGAATGTATTCATTGCTTAGAGAATTATACTGTTTTACTTTAAGATGGTCAGTCTGATAGTTGGCTCTTTCGAGGTCCACCACAACAACCTGGGAAAAGAGAAAAATACCAAGCATAATAATGGTCTAGGTTTTTCCATTCAAGACATTATTACAGAACGGCGTGGAGCTGCGTGGCCNTGCCTGGTGACTCTCTAAAATCAACCAAGCAGATCAGTCAAATTATGTCCAGTAAAGCAAATAATCAAATCACCCGGACCTTTCAAGCAGTTATTGAGTTTAGTATAGGACTGTAACATGAACAATCATGAAAGCAGTGAGAGTAAAGCCCTACCTTTATAGGTGCTGCCATGGAGATGTGAATGTATTCATTGCTTAGAGAATTATACTGTATTACTTTAAGATGGTAAGTCTGATAGCTGGCTCTTTCGAGGTCCACCACAACAACCTGGGAAAAGAGAAATATATCAAGCATAATAATGGTCTAGGTTTTTCCATTCAAGACATTATTACAGACTCCCGATCTAAAAGTCGTGTGATTCCCGACCACTAATCACTAATCACCAAAAAAATAAATCCCCAATTTCTAACACTTACTTCAAATTTAAGCTTCACAGCGCTTTCAGGTGTGTCAAAGTCTTCCTTAATGTCGCCCTTAGCACTCAGGCTGAGATAACCAGCAAAACCTGGTTTAAAAATAAAGACAGTGATATTTGAAGTTTAATATACATCTCTTTCTTCCTTTTCCTTCCTCCTTACCTTCCTCTTCCTCCACTAATTTTATTTCTTCTTTTTCTTCTTCTTCTGCTTCTACTTCTCCCTTCTTCTTCGTATTCGTCCTCCCCGCCTCGTTTTTCTGAGAGTTCCAAAGGTATGTCATACTGTTATTTCTGGTGCCGGTTTTGCCCAGAAATTCAGCGTACAGACGAGCCCCATAATCCATAACTAGAAGGTTTCAAAAGCAGTCTCTGTTCATTGGATCACTTTTCTGTTGTTCTCCAGTTGAACTGGGTATGGTAAACGGTCACTGTGGTAAGGCAGGCACACACACACACACACACACACACACACACACA
Source organism: Ellobium chinense (assembly GCA_033807755.1). Classification (NCBI taxonomy): domain Eukaryota; kingdom Metazoa; phylum Mollusca; class Gastropoda; order Ellobiida; family Ellobiidae; genus Ellobium; species Ellobium chinense. The sequence continues at coordinate 1,843,961 of JAWQUT010000015.1, read as the reverse complement.
CACACACACACACACACACACACACNCACACACACACACACACACACACACACACACACACACACACACACACACACACACACACACACACAACTTAATTTAGTCTTTTCAAAAGTTGAATATGTTTGTTGAAAAGCAGTGTACCAAATTAATGTTGTCTCTATATCTTGTACGAGAAATCAGCAAAGCGGTGCCCAGGATTAGATGCATCATACACGTATGCAAGTAAGTTGGACTACCATGGCAGGGACAAGTGAGCTTCCAAAGGACTTGGAAGATCAGTCAAATTTACTAAATGCATGCAACAACAGTGACACTCAGCCATATTTTGATAGATTCTAATTTTAAACTGCCAATGATTTTCCCTTATCGGGTTTGCTGATGTGTTCTGCTGTTACCGCGGAGTGAGGTGATGTTTGGTCCTCGTAACAACAAATCATGTATGTTTGGGAGGTTTCTATTTCCATTTGTATGACTTATTTTCATATTGCATACTACACAACTTAGTGTTGTTTATTGCCCCTGGCATGATGCCTGTCTACTCTTTCTTTCATTTGAATCTACCCTCATATTACCTTCTGTAAAGCCGTCTTTCTCCCCAGAGGAAAACAGTAGCCGCACCCATATATACACGCCAGTGCCTGAAGCTGGTGTTCCAGTTTGTGCAGAAACCTGTACCTGGAAGAGAACAGTCGACATGACATTATGCGTCTCAGTCAGGTTGGGCAAGTTCACCAAAAACAGTCAGTTCAGATCATGTACAGTTCACTTAGGAGGAAAAAAAAATCCCCTTAGATCACGTTTTGTTCAGTTCTATAAAAATTGCGTAGTTTAAGATCAAATCATTTCCCACTGCTTTTAGAAATGGACGTTCGGTTGTGCTTTTTGAGGTATACATACGTGAAATGAACTGAACTTCAGGTGAAATATTGCAGTTCAGATCATGTACGCAAAGTAACTACAGTTCAGATCCAGATCAGCTGGTCCAGCCAAGCTATCAAATTCCTTTTATTAATTCATGTAAACTGAGCTAAAGTTCATAATGATTTCAGTTCTCCCCAGCCCTGGCCAGGAGCGGTTCTGGGGTCCGCCAGGCTCTGGGTCGGATAAGAATGTGGGATCCCTATCCATTACAGTCCATAGCAATGTTGAGGGAGAGAGAGAGAGAAAAGAGAGAGAGAGAGAGGGGGGAGAGAGAGAGAGAGAGAGAGANAGAGAGAGAGAGAGAGAGAGAGAGAGAGAGAGAGAGAGAGAGAGTACAATAAATAAATATATATAGGTAATGTTGAGGAGGCGAGGTGACCTCTCCACGCGTTTGGGAATTCAGGTCGGTGAGCTCACGCAGGCTGAAAAAGGTGCATTTCTTGGTCAGGCAGAAAAAAAAATAAGAATTGGTTGTCTTGTTATACTTCAACCGATATTCACAAAAAGGACGTCGCGATCATTGGGGCTGTGAGGTTTCAAATTTACATGCAAACTAGCTTCTTCTTTCATCTCTTGTTCAGCAAAACAAAGGGCGTGGCCAAATGGCTGTGGCGTTGAGCTCATCATCTAAAGTCATGGGTTCGATTGTCGACCACGATAATATAGTAAGTACCTTAGGAAAGCGTTTCATTCACATTTTCCTCACATTGGCCGTAAGAAGTGAAAGATATTGTTAGAATGCTAGTGATCAGTGCCTGACCTGTAAATGGCAGCGGGACTGTATACCATGCTGTCCAGAGAGCTGAGAAAGTTTAGCATGATCTGGCCTGCTAGGGCAATAATAGTGTGAAGTCGCGTGAGTGAGCATTAGCCTGGATACGAGACTTGCAAAACGCATTTTTCTTCATTAAATTTCCAGGGATTGGCTCCCTGAGTTAGCCAGCGCATACTTATATAAGAGCACCGCTGCTACCAGTCACTTGCTAGCGATGGTCCAAGATGGGGACAACTGGTGCACGTTTAAATTATGCATGGATTCCACGACCCACGAGATTTAAGAAATATAAAAATATTGTATGCGCATGTGGCGGCCCAGGAGAACCCTTCACATGTATCAAATTTAAAATTTAGATTTTATTGTGTCTGGATTTTTCATGTATTTCTAAACAGTGTACTTTTTATTTCAAGCTGTTAACTTCATTAGAAGCTGAGATAAGCAAGTTAAAAATTCCGGAAATGACGAATCATGAAACTGAGGAAAATGGCTTTAAACATGTGCAACCTAACACCTTAAATGCATTTTCATACGCACTGAAAATAATTAAATAAACGCACTGATTTGCAGAATTACCATGTCAAACTTCTAGAACAGGTGGCTAGAATGCTGATTAATGTGATCGTGAAAAACAAAGGAAACATATAAACAAAAAAAAAAAAAACTCAAGTTTCAACGTTGAGACAAACAAGACTTTTTTTCGCGCCTGGTTTGGTCTGCGATTTCCCATGGGTTTTCCAGGATCACCGCACAAAATATGATAGTGATGATGGCATGTAAACACTAAAAGATCAAACTCAAACCTGTAAAGTGTATGGAAATCCTGGTTTGAAATATTCCTTCGAGGATTTGAACCCCACCACGTAGTACGGATGGGCTATGATCGTTGAAGTATCTTCTATTGTGATTTTCTCCAAGGAGGCGCTCTCTGTCACATTCACATTGATGTACAATCTCTTGGTCTGGTCGAAGTATGGCTTGTTACGGAGCAGATTACCAATCCTGATGTCTTGCCTGTATACCCCACTGTCCAGCTGAAGTGAGAGTTTGCCAGATTGGAAACTCGATAATGAGGGACTCTGACTGGACTTCAAGAAGGGGTGAGTTGGGGGGAAAGGGGAAAGGGAATACTACAACAGACTGGTGCTCGCGTCCATGGGTTTTGGATTTTATATTCCCTGCGATCTTCGGTACCAATTAAAACGGTAATAATGTATCATTATGTATCATCAACAGATTCTGTTCTCAGTTGTGATATATAAAAATCGTCTTGAAAACCCACATTTTTGTTCTCAGTATTTTATGTAAGCAATGCATGATAAAATCAATACATATTATTATGTATTTGGCATCTCTGTCAACATGCTAAACTGAAGGGCTGGCACTGAAAACTATCGCAGCGACATAGCTCCTTGCCTTCTGGGACGGCGAAGCCACCAGTATAAGGCCTATGACAAAATGGTACACAACAGTACTAGAGCATACTGAATATGAAGTAGAATTATTTTCTTGCAAATGTAGATCTAAAAAAAAAAAAAAATAAATGGCAACATCAGTCTTCAAGAAGTGATTTACACATTTAAGTTCCAACTTTATTTCGATACACCATTTTGCACTTTGGGGTGCAATCATTCACGTCCAGTCCAAAGACAGCTGCAGCACATCGAAATTGCACACAAAATGTTCCAATGTTTAGCACAGGAAGTACGAATGAACTTTTTGAACTTCATGAACCTCCCTTTATGGACGGGCAGTTCCTGCTTGCATAACAGGAAATCGTCAAGTGTAACTGATTTCTATCTAGTGCAGCAAAATAATATTAGATTCGGAAAACTTAAATGATAGTACTGTACTAAGACCGAGCTGGGGTTTAAAACAAACAAAAAAAACCAATTCTCAACGTTTATAATCAAAGTATTAATCAGTGTCCACATTAGGTTTTTAGGTACGATCTGAGATACCAGTGGTTCTCTAGTCGACTTTCACCGTCATCGCGTTGTTGGAAGTTTGAGGTATTTTATGTATTCGATTATATCAAACCCCATGGCCGGAAGCGGCACCGATAGTGATAGAGGAGATAATATTGTCAGAGTCACTCATAATCAAGTTTCAAATAATTTCATTTGGACAGGAGGCCAATTACAATACACATGTATAACCTACCTGCTTGCCTGTCTGTCTGTCTGTCTGTCTGTCTGTCTGTCTGTCTGTCTGTCTGTCTCTGTCTGTCTGTCTGACTATCTGTCTGTCTGTCTGTCTGTCTGTCTGTCTGTCTGTCTGTCTGTCTGTCTGTCTTCCTTGTTTCTTGTTCTAATTCCTTTCTTACTCAAGATCTCTTTCATTATTCTTATCTTACACACATTTTAATCCACCTACCCACCCACCTTTCACACACACACACACACTCACACACACACACACACACACACACACACTCTCTCTCTCTCTTTCTCTCTCTCTCTCTCTCTCTCTCACTCACTCTTTCTCTCTCTCTTTCTCACCAGATGTTACTACTGACATACGTGAACAATGAGAAGTAACGTCATAAGATCCGCCTCATTAGTTCATAGCCTAATGACGTAGATATTTTTCTTATCTGGCTTATCTGGAAGGATGCAGATAAAGCATTTCAGTGTACAGCAGAACTCGGATATAACGGGATGGTCGAGATTTTTTAAACTTCGGCCTTTAATTAACTAAACTCTGTAACCAAAATTTTTCTGGTTTGAGTATATCACAATGAATCACATGTGAACAACTTTCCGCCCCCACGTTTTTTAAATTTGTTTCCCCGTTTTTTAAAATTTTTAGCATGGAATTGATTCTTTCTAAAAACATGATTCATGTCTCTGTCGCACAAAATTTTCTCTTCTTTACTCTCTTATTCATATGACTTTACCTGAAACCCCTCAGCTGCACAAGAAGTGTTGTGAATTTTAAAAAGTTGCATTGATATAGTGCTCTTCATTTAGAAAAGGAATCATTCTGAATGTTGCAATTAAGCGGATATTGCGATAAAGCAATGTTGACTGTGTTAGCTTTCTCTTGACTACATATCAATCAATCTATAACGGACCTGCAGGTGTAAACGTGTGTCTTACCTCTTTTGAATAGCGTTTTTGGAACAATTCGATCGTACCAATGTCAGAGTGCCAGACTCCAAACTGCATTTCTGCTCTGCCAATCACTGGTCGCCCGTACACGTATCTGCATCAGAGAAATTATGATCTATAAACAACATATCGTGCGCTGTCTCAAATGATGACCTACTTTTCACTGAGTTTATCCCGCAGTAATCTTAGATCTACTAACATTACTTACAGGAGCCTAATTGGTAAAAAAAAAAATGGATTATCAGAGTCAGCAATAGCAGAGTGCAAAATCTTTGGACAGATTATGTAAAAATAATTCCTCAACACGAATGAAACACATCGCAAAAAGTGGTGAAATTTAGTCCTCAATTTGTAAAAAAAAAAGAAAGTAATTGTTTTGCCGACAGTGTTTTTCAATGGCTTTAGCAGATTTCATTGTGCGAACCTGTGGTCTACAAAGGAAGGCCAAATTCTTAACCACATTTTCATCTGATTTAAAACTGTCAAAAAAACTACATAAAGGATCTCCACTGTAAACAATATATAGTATGAACATTGTGGTGGCACCAGACCTGCGGACTAGCCTTGGCTTGTATTTCGAGAAAAAAAAATTAATTGGCGCAAAGAGGTTTTTACAATTTGGCACCTGCATCCCTAAATGTTTGTTAGTTTTTTTTTTCTTTTGTTATTTCATAAACTAAAGCACAACCTTTTAAATTAAAAATGTCCGCACTCTTTGAGATCAATATTTACTACCGTCAATTTCACTTAATTGCAGCTCATCAGAAGCATGGAGAAAGTTGGATTATCAAGATGTTTTTGTAAAATATGTTGCAATTAAGTCGACGGAACGGGCATCCAGATGCAATTAAGCAGAGTCGATTGTATTGTATTTTACACCAATGTTGATAATAGTCACCACGCATGAAGTTAATTCTGACCCTAAAAAAAATACAACTCAACAATGACGAAAGGGAACCATCACTGTGCAATGCAGTTTGAGAGCTAGTGCGTTAACGATGGGGTCTTTTATCAACATAACACCTACATTACCTCTGCATGTTGAACGCTACCAAAACTAAAAGTACATTCACTATTGACGCAGTACCGGTGGTAACAAAGATCCCCTCGTCAATGCGCAAGCACTCCATTATCTTCAGATCTAAACTTCTTACTTTGCCTTCACTGTGGCAGTTATCCATTCAGTATCTTGTGTGATCACCTCTGTGTCTAGATCCACTGTGGCCGAGAAGCGGGGTAAAACTGATGACAAATAGGACAGTTTGAAGGTAAACAAATGAACAAGACACAAACACCTGTTTGCCTTAACGATGCTGGGAACTAGTAATAATAATAATAATAATGCGATTTATAAGTCTCGTATACACGCTAATGCCTTGTCATGCGACTTTATAATGTTATTACCCCAACAGGCCTGATCACTCTAGGACTTTCTCAGCTTCCTGGGGAGCATAGAGTGCCGCTGCCATTTACAGGCGCTGATCACTAGCATTCTGACAATTTCTTCCAGTGCCTATAGCCAGGCAGCCACTTTACAGACGGGTGGACCGAGGAAAACTTAAATGAAATGCTTTCCCAAGGCACTTACAACATGACAGTGCTCAGGAATCGAACCCACGACTTTTAGACCTTGAGTCCAACGTCTTAACCGTTCGGCCAAGCTGTGTAGTAGAGTAATAGGGATGCCATAACATTATTTTGCTCTCAACCTGTCCATTCTTCCATTATGCAGTATAATTATGAGACCGCTATAGGTAATGACAATTACTTAAGGCCAACGGAATTTCATATCCAAGGTATGCACACTCATGTAGTTGATATTGTGTTATTTTCACTGCATCTTGTCTGACGTTACAAGTCCACCACAGCCCACCAAAACCTTCCCATACAGATATTCCTCTTTCCTACTCATAATGATAACAGTGGTGGAGGAAGTAATGTGTTGCTGTCATCAAAATCATATAGCTTTTACCATGTCTTATTGGTATTATTACTATTATTATTATTATTATTTACAATAATAATAATAATAATAATGCGGTTAATAAGTCTCATATCCAGGCTAATGCCCGCTCATGCGACTTCACACTATCATTACCCCAGCAGGCATGATCACTCTAGGACTTTCTCGACTCCCTGGGGAGCATACAGTGCCGCTGCCATTTATAGGCGCTGATCACTAGCATTCTGACAATATCTTCCACTGCCTATAGCCAGGTACTCATTTTACAGATGGGTGGACTGAGGAAAATGTGAATGAAATGCTTTTCCCAAAGCACTTACAACATGACCGTGGTCGGGAATCGAACCCAGGACATTTAGATCTTGAGTCCAACGCCGTAACCATTAGGCCACGCTGCTCCACACAATCGCAGCGTCTTTGGCAATGATCGCAGTACTTAATCCCCACCGTTAGTGAGAAAATGAGAAGATGCGTAAATGAAAGGCTTGATTCAGAACCTTTTGGGCTAATTTGTTTCGTAAATGGAGTAATTTTTTTCATAAACGCAGCATGCCGTATCTCTAGGGACTGCGTAATCAAAATATCCATCTGAACAATAATACGAAACAAATCCACAATATTTATGACTTGTGGTTTCTGCACATGACATCGTACCTTTGTTTTTCTTTTCCAAAGACTAATCACACATTGATATTTCTTTACATCCCTCACATCTTTGTTTTCTTAACCTTATAGCATACGCCTAAAGGCATTGAACAAAGTCCTCAAGTAAAATTCAATTCCTCCATAAATATATGACCAAATATGTATATGGCGATAAGATGAATGAAGCATTTGTTGTAATTATAAGTCCAAATCACTTGATACCCTCCTTTCTTTGTGCGGTCTAAAGTTGAAAGAGGCACTCTCTTGGAAGGGTTACTGGGAAGATTTCACCAACATATCACGAGATACAAAATGTATCTATTGCAACCAGCCATTCACGCAATAAATTTCTGAGACAAACAGTTTTTACAGCTGTATGCTATTTAGACGGTATGTTTAACCATCCTACGGCTACATAGCACTTTCTAGAACTACGAGACGTTAGACGTGCTGATGAAATGTGCTCCTTTGGGTTTATTTACAGCATAAATTTAAATTTCCTCTAATGAATGACTTTGTTTTTGAGCTGTTATTTAATCGTTTGTGACTCCAAACCGCTTCTGCAGTGTACATGGCGTTGTGTGAGCACTGAAAGTTTCTTACCATATTCTCTGACTTCAAACTTCACGATTTGTGTTGCATCTTTGCTATCCTGAAAATAGGATAAACGTGGTAGAATGAACATTTCATATTTATCGAGGCTAGAATCTATGCTCCCCCTTGACCCTAAGACTTCTGCTTTTTGATTGCACTCACATGCTGAATAGATGCTGCGTGTATACATGTGAGTGAGTATAAGTATGTGTTTGTGTGCAGGTGCTGTGCGTGTGAGCTTCATGTGTTTGAGGAGATGTGCATTTGTATTGAGTATGCGTGCATGTGGCTGTAATACGCCCTGAGCCCTCCGGGGGTGAAGCATTTTAAATGCACTTTATTATTATTATTATCATTATTATTATTATTATTACTACTATTTATTATTATTATTATTACTATTATCACTATAATTATTAAGGGATCGGTTTTGCTGAGAATGAACCCGACATTAATGAAAATCTGAGAATAGAACAGGGGATTCATGCAATACTGTAACAGCAGATGAGAATAATAGTGACACTAGTAATAGAAGGTTGCGATTTTGCACACGGCACTGCATTGAACGGAAGTTCCGGCAAATTTCATAGGCATAGAATAGAGCCTAACCTTAGTAATTGATTTAAGATAAGGCGCAGGGTTAGGGTTAGGATTAGGTTTAAGGAAGAAAAGAAAACTTGCCACCGTCATTTGACATGCCTGCTGCTTCTTCTTTTTTAACCGTAGTGATGCTATAGAATATATATAACATATTCTATAGTCCCCCAGCTACGCATGAATGCGGCATAAGAATATATTATACTCATCTACTTGCCGAGCGCTGGGCGCGGCGGTCGAATTTCACCACCCAGGTGTCAGTTCATGGGTCGGTCATTATCCGTAACAATAGTCAAGCAGCCAGCGAGAAGCTGGACCCGAGGCGCCTCGTGCTACGAGACTTGTTTCCCCTCATTCTTAGCCAAACTCTGTGAGGGGGAGGGGGGTGATTATTTACGATGTTATAATTATTATGTTTATTATCATAATCTTATGATTATGACAGCAGTCAAACAGTCTGTGATGTAGTGCCAGTGTCTAGCAGCCTAAGAATGTTTTAGGTTTATGGTTTATATTTATGCATGATTTAAAGGAAATATACTGGTACTCTCACAAAACTCTATGTTGATGGTAAGGGGCGGGGTCGAACCCCGGATATCCGGCAAATTTCGAGAAGCTGACACAGCGTTGAACTTACGCAAACTGATGGGCAGATTGGGAAGCATGCCGTGTGCATATCTGCAACCTGTTATTATAAGCTGATGGCACTGATCAATGTAGCACTATCCTAAGGTTAAATGAAGTCCCAAGCCTGCCACTCTATATATAGTGTACATTATAGGTGTTGACATATGTATACAACATACGTGTTGACCACATAATAGTCGGTCGTCCTTGTAATTCTATGAAGGTCGGAGTAGTACTTCGACCAAAGAAGACCAAATGCAAAGAATAGGGTACTATATTGTATAATACATCGTGACTCATGTTGATATGTCACAAATATTAAAATGTGATTGCTTTTAACACTTCCCTCTCAAAAAAGGGCAATTGCAAACATATATGCCGACTGCTTTTGCTTTGCTTTCTCAAAACTGCCCAAAATGAGTTAGGTCATTATGGAAGTACCGTAATTGATGCTGTGCTGTCGACGTATAAGGTCGTATTGTAATCGAAATTACTGAAAGAGAAGCACATGACCTTACATAGCAATACGAATGACATATATTTGTCTTTAACTGTACAAAAATTGTTTAAATGTATAAATGGGTAGGCAAATCCAACAAAAACGTCTATAGTCAAACTTCACAAACTCGAAGTTCAAAGGACCGGTGTGGACGAAAAAACAACAACAACAACGCTGCAATGAAAAACAAAAACTCTACAGGAGTGTATTTTCCCTAAGCGTATACTTGGAGTATCATTATCCCGGGAAAAATACAGTATATTCTCGTCCAGAGAATTCACTGATCCCAGGTATTATTTATTCCCCCCAAGAATAAGGACCCTGGTAGATGAAAAACCTCGCCCTTGAAGACAGAAAGAAAACTTGATATGATAATGTTTTCGTCTGGCACAGTTTTTTTTTTCCATATACAACGGCTCAGCTATTTGATTGCGTTACGGAATCTAATATCTAATCATCTAATATGTGATCAAAGATCTGATTCTAATATAAGAACGCTAAGTAAGCGACCGAAACTTTGCAACGAACATGCAAGGAATTCGAGTAGACCAGATGAAAGTTGAAAGGTCATGAGGTTGCATTCAACTAAATATTGCACACATTTACATTTCTTACCAGTCTTTCGAATCTGGCCTCTATGGTCCATTCCCCAGGTGGAATTTCGCGGGGCAGTTCAAACTCCTTGCCCTTGAAGGCTTGCTCAGCAGTGTAACGCATCCGGTCAACAATGACTAGCTTGTCATTCTGTGCAAGAGAACAATTTGAAGCGTAGCCTTCATCACTGTGTTGCGTGACTAGTGGCCGTATGCATAATCCTTACGTTAGATGACGCACTGCGGTAACCACGGGAAACTCCGAAAACATTATTTAGTAATGTTCACTGTAGTTAACGCAGATCGTTAATTAACGAATTGATTATGAGTACGACCACAGGTGGTAAGGCATTGCGGTTGATTCTTACAGATAAAAGAATTCTGAGAAATTCATCTCTCCGAAAAGCTTTAAAAAAAAACAAAACGAGGAGAAGTCTACCCGCACCATCTGGACTACTGCCTGCCTCACAACCGGTCTACATTTGGCGTTGCCTAACCGAAGCGGGTCGACTTTTCCACGAGCCATGAGAACTCTGGTCAGCGATCCCACGCGGACCGAACAAAGTGAGGCGAAAAAAAGGAAATGATTCTCTTCGATTTGTTAATACTTCAACCGATATCCACAAAAATAAGATCGTCCTCATGGGGAAATCTACATGTATATTAGCTCCTCCTCCGTCTGTTTTTCAGCAAAGCAACAAACGCCATTCCAGAAATTCCCAGGCTGTGGTTAACTGAGTAAGCCCGCCCACATAAAATGAATAATATTTTAAGAAGTCAGATAAAAATAGAATTTGAATACTTTTATGCCCTTACGTATTGTGAGGCCCTAAGCCATAGCTTATTTAGCATAATCTACGTAAATTCAGCACTGGTTCCAGCTACTTTCAACTTGGATTGCAATGGAAACAGTAAAGCAGATCAGGTATCCTGGTACTAAAGCTTAATTGATATTTTGAATTTACTGCAATATAAGTGGAACTCTGATAACAAAGCAGGTGGAACTGATGAAAGGGGGTGAGTTCAGCGGCGATAATTTGTGGCGGGATTGTCAAGATCCCGACAGACACCAACAGACCCCGACAGACCCCACCAGACCCCGACAAACACTGACAGACTCCGACAGACCTCAGCATACAACCCCCCCCTCCC
>JAWQUT010000015.1:1780329-1822862 GCA_033807755.1 Ellobium chinense | reverse complement strand
TGTGTGTGTGTGTGTGTGTGTGTGTGTGTGTGTGTGTGTGTGTGTGTGTGTGTGTGTGTGTGTGCGCACGCGCGCGTGTCTTAGAGAGAAAAAGATACACAGCCATCCAAAAAACCAAAAATAAACACCTGAACAGTATCGCTGACTGAGATGTAGCGGGAGAGAGGAGTGTTGGTTTGCATATTGTTAGGCCTATATTAATTTTTACATTGACAATTTATTCATATAGTGTTCTATTATTACAAGGCAAAGACGCCCTTCCTTTCTGTTCAACAGAGGAGCGTGACAACAGCTAACACTCAATTAAATGTTTTATCGAGCCGCGATATTCTGGTCTGACGGTTTTAAATGAGTTACATTTAAGAACTCTGGGACATTCCGCACTCCATATTGCGAAGTGTGCACAGGGGCCATGATGCTATAAAAATCAATGTAGCTGGTAAGAATTGCAACTGGCAAGAATTGTAATTGGTGAGAGTTGCAGCTGGGAAAAAAAGTGTAGTTGGTAAGAACCGTAGTTGGAGAAAACGTGTAGATTGCATGTGGTAAGAATTGTATTTGGTATGAATAGCAGTTGGTGAACATCATGGTTGGTAAGAAAATTGTAGTTGATAAGAATTGTACAACTTTTTTTGTTTTCTGTTTTCACAGATGTTGATATTACACCAAACCTAGCTAAGAGGGATGGTATTGAAGAGATGGATAAAGTAAACTTGCCGTCATAAATAACCCTTCACTAATCTCAACTTTGAAATTTTACCATACGGTTTGATTTTACACGTTTTCAAATTGGGGTGAGTACTGCATGCCCCGATAAAATCTGTCCACTCCAACCTTTCGCAGAGAATGGAACTTTTTACAACACACTTTGACTCAGCATTTTGTGCATTGATATAATAAATGTGTTAAATTGAAGCGATTGACCCATTTGACAGTATACGAAAGCCTCTCGGGACCTTATCGGCTCAAGTGTGGGTATCGCATAATGCATAATACACATTCGACAGTATGCCGTGCTAGCCAGCGGCCGTTTTCAGTGAAGCGTGGGTATCACATAGTGCACAATCAGCTTTCGGCAGTATGTCATACCAGTCAGATAACCTTTTTGCTTATTCGGCCGCATGCAAACCTTTATACTTCAAAAACTAATGCAAAGTTTTAAAAATGCTTTTCACATATTATAGAAATGCTCGTAAGTATCTAGTTGACACGAAAAAAAAAATTTCGAAAAACTGAACAAAATTGACATATCGCTACCTAAAACAACGAAACACTGGCTTTGGCTGTCGAACACTCTATTTGCATGTTTTAATGAAAATGTCAGTTTGTGTTACATAATTGTCTCAAGACTTGAATAAGTTTAATAAGTTTCGCAATATTGATAGGCTAGGTCTATTTTAGGTGAAGCCAGTGCCACCCGGCATTAGTGTTCGTTGCCGTGATCTCTTTCTCTAGATTATGAAGAGCTGAAATGGTTTTTACAATTCTAACAAAAGGGAGTGTGGGAAAAAGTCAAAAATGTCCGCGCAGGCGCACCACTCGCCCGCTGCTACGTCACTTCCCAGTTAACAACTTTCGTGTATCGTGCTATCCCGAATCCAATTTTCGTTATCAAATATCTCACTTAGAGTAAGAGGTAGCGTAAATATCTTCTCATTTACGCATTTGGGAAATCTGGCCACGCAATTTGATATACGATATAGCTTATGATTCCACTTTTCCTCTAATGTCCAGTGTTTGACTTGATCATTTACGGTAGTACTGTACTAGTCTGGTCCACGTGACAGACGAGACCCCGGTAGCTGTCTGATTTACAGCCTAAAAAATCCTCATTATTTGTTCACACATTTTCAACCCTATAAAAAATTTTCTTAGCCCAAGTGCTTTCGAGAAAATGCAGCTTGAAAGTCGGGATTTTCACGCGGCAATGACCGCCATAACAGGTCTTTTATTTAATTTGGCACTGAGACATGAAACATTTTCCATTTTATAAAAAGAAATTAAAAAGAAAAAAAAAACCCGAGGTTTTAAAATTCCTTCCTCTTGCTCCATCTGAACGAAACAGTAAGAAGGTTAGCGGTCTTAGAATTGAACGCAATAAATTTTGTTATTCTATTCATCATGAGCTCTGTAATATCCAAATGTTTGCAGTACCATCTAGACAATCTGCCTTTCGTTCCCGACAATAAATAAAAAAAAGCAAGAAAAAACTCGGGAAAGCTTTTACGGAAAGGGTCTTGCGCAAAAAGAAAGAGAGGAAGAGAAAACGGCACTGTTGGCATAGACGGTAAGCTATTATATTCTTTTCTCAGATTATTAGCCACTTTTTCAAAAAAAAAAAACAATGCTTTTTTCTAGACACAGTCTTTGGATGAATACATTGTACCTATAGGCGCGCTGAATCTGTGAGACTGTGTGTTGGATTTCAGATTATTAGATTAGCTAACGTTGACAAAGTCACACTGCCAATGCCTGATATACGGCAGTATGAAGGTGATGTTTGAACATTTTATAACATATTAAGGAGTAGTTAAATTGTATTAGATATATACAATAATATATCGGTAAACTCAGATTCATAGGTTATAATAATGGACTCTAAGCTCCTTGTAATACGATCAAAGATTGAAAAAAAAAAAATCAATTTTTTTAGAGCCTAATCAATGTAGTTTTTATTAGTTCTTCTCATCAAATATGAATTAAAAAAAAAACAACCCAACTTAATTTACCTAAGAAGGTAATTTTGGATTTCAGAATAGCATCCTTAGAAAGGTTGGAGATTTCTCGCCTCTCCCTCTAAACATAACTCCATTTACACAGTAACGTATAACATGCACGCAGAATAGATCTTCTCTGATGACACTGATGTCAGAATGATCTTAAGCCGTCATGATTCAAGTGTGGCCCAGCCAAAGGGTAATAAACACTGTCTAGACAGATGTAGCTTTCACTGAGGAGCTCTACTGACTTGCTTATCCATGTGATGTTCTGTAATAACATATTGGAGAAATAAAATCGAATTGAATTGAATTGATGTCAGAATGATCTTAAGCCGTCATGATCCAAGTGTGGCCCAGCCAAAGGGTAAAAAAACAACAACACAACAACTGTCTAGACAGATGTAGATTTCACTGAGGAGCTCTACTGGCTTGATCTCCGACTGAAAGAGTTTTCGATTTATTCAGAGTTATTGTCGACGCCCTCTATTCAAATTCATGCTCTAGCCAAAAAATTCAGAAATGTATTCTTTTTCTTGAGAAAGCAAGTCTCCTCATACAGATGAAAAGGGCTGCACTGAATTCCATTCTACTATACTGAATACACCAGAAGATAAAACGGACGATACTTGAAAACAGCATCGCGCAGATCGTCTATCAATTGAAATTCCGTGTAAATGTAAATGGCTATATTGAATGAGTGGTAATCCCACTCCGATATGCCTTTTTTATTTGTCTGATATCTGAGATCCCATATTTGCAAGATTAGAAGTATACAAAGAAGAGCTGAACTTTCCTTTCATAGAGGGAGAGAACAACAACCTGGAGTGTGAAGATTACATCTGCATGGAATATTTGACCTGTTTCGACTTTGAAAAAAAAACCAAACAACCACCTACTCATTTTTATTTTTTTGTTTCAATTGCTATTCTCACCTAAGCTTGTTCAGTCGTGAGTTAGTTGTTAGTAGGATTGCGTGCATTAGTGCGTGTGAATATGTGTGTGTGCGTGTGAATGTATATGTGTGTGTGCGTGCGTGCGTGAGTGTGTGTGTGTGTGTGTGTGTGTGTGTGTGTGTGTGTGTGTGTGTGGACAAAGAAAGAAACAAAGAAGGAAAGAAAAAGAAAGAAAGAAAATGATAGAAGGTAAGGCATTTCTAAAACAGACAGAATTACTAGTTATGTTGGAACAATGTCCAGATTGCATCTCAACTTTACATTTAATCTGCAAGTATTAGCTGTAAGATATTATATGTGTATTAAAAGGGTTTGTTTCAGTTTGTTTTAGCTGATTTTGGCATTGTTATAATTATGAATTTGCACTGCAATTTTGCCGGCTGTCGCCTGCTACTTAGTGCTTATCATCATGGAGTAATTTATTATTCTGATGAACTGAACTGAGCTTGATCTGATCTTAATGAAACTCAAGGCGAACTGGGCTGATCTAAAAAATACATAATTTTCCTGGAACTGAGCTAAACTTGATCTAAGGGCATTTTTCCCTTGGTGAGTTTATCTTGATCTGAACTGACTTTTGGTGAACTTGCCCAACTCTGGTTGATATCAAGGTCTTACTGTGTTTGGGCAAAGCCTTTCCTGGAAGCTGTAGTTTATTTAATTAAAGATATATGAATGACTGACCAAAGGAAGGGGAGACGGTGGAAGGCAGGGAAGGAAGGAAGGCCGGCATATATGAGACAATATGACATTGAGCTTAAAGAGAAAGAGGGAAGGGACAATTAAATATATCATTTCAAGCCACAGGAGGTCAAAGTTACAAGATAACCAATTGATTACCCTTTCTGCTTCTCTAACCCTAAGCCTAAAATCTCTTAGATTTTTTATTTCACTGGAAAATGTGTACAGGGGAAAAAGCTTTCAATACAATGCGTTTGGTAAAGCGAGATTTGCGGTTCCTGGGGTCGAATTAACGACATACACGACTGAAGGATCATAAAGATGATATTCGATATTGCAATTTGAAGATTTCTCTCTAAAACAGGCCGTGCACTTTCAAAAAGTGTTAAGTTGCTTGTGGAGAAGCAGATTTTTTTAAAAAAAAGGTATTAAAATAAATGGCCATTGACACCAAAACAAACAAAGGCTGTTGTTTTGAGACTTCCACACAAATAAAGTAGATATTAAATTCAATGCCTTTATGGATATCACTCAAATGACAACCGTGATACATTGTGTGAAACATGCCAGTTGACTTTTTGCACGCTTGTTACGTTTCTTGGATAACCAAGAAACTGAGACCTGAAAGTAACTAATAGGTAACTGAAAAGTAACTAGTTATTTTTCAGAGTAAACCAATTGTAACAGTTACTTTGCTTTCACAAAAGTAAAGTGTGTAACAGTTACTTTTAAAAGTAACTTTTAACAACCCTGGACGTCATCTCTTTTGTAACTATTTTCACTGCTGTGGGTTTACCTCTGTCTAGATTTTAACCAAAAAAAAATATTTTAGTCTGTCTTTCTTATCGCTTATCATCGCTCTGTTCACTTTCAGTTTCAACTCAGTTAGACATTTGAATTAAAAGTACTTGAAATGCCACAGTGTTTCTGTGGTCTAAAGTTTCATCGATGACTGTCAACTGTTTGGATCTATTTTCTGTCGCGTAACTGTGTGGTTCATTCAGTTCAGTTGTGATTGATGTGTCTCAAGTTTTTTTTTTATTAGTTAGAGTTTATATGATAAAAAGGATCTGAAACTCGTGTTTGTTTGACAACAGATTTATGAAATGAGTTATACATTCATCGTATTCGCTCACCAGAGGTTCGATGAATATATAACTCATTTCATAAATATGATAACAAACAAACACTCATTACATATTCCCTATTTATGTCATACTCCTAAATGGATGAAAATAAAGTCTTAGGAAGACAGTAAAAAATCTGTTTTTGAACAGATTATGGTGAATGGGCCCTAGATTTGTGAACCTGCCTGGGAATTAGTTTATATTCTCTTCTGATTTTGTAAACTAAACCTGGAGTTTCGTTCATTCACTTCGGTATGTGGCCTACTGTACGGAACACTTGTCGTTAAGGAAATTGATTAGCTTGTTTACGCCTTGCGATGTATCGGTTCGTAGCTTGAAAACGAAATGAAAGACCTATATTTTAAACATGATTTTGAGTAAGCTCATTGAATTCTGCAAACTATTACAGAAGACGGAAATTGTGGAATACCTTATAAGTGACAGTAGAGAAAACGGTTTACTGGCTCAAAGAGGAAAATCGGAATGGGTTTCTGTAACCTTTATTCGCTGACACTGATGATACCACAACGTTTCGTACTGCATACATGACTCTATCTGTTAGGCTGCACCGCGCCACAGCGCCACCAGCTTTTTTTTAAATCCCAAACTATCAAAGAGTTTCGTTCCGATGTACAGGGAGGACGTCACATCAGTGCCGCTCCATTTTTGGACATGATATGAAGAACGTCACACTCCGAAGTTCTCTGCCATTTCTCCGATACATGAAATGTCTTGGCGATTCTGAGAAGGGCTCGGCAGATGAGTATTGATTGACTTTATTAAGTCTAGAATGCATTTCATTTTTGTGTCTAACAGCTTTGAACCGTTACATCGATATAAACCCGTGTACCTGCATTAAACTGTATCTAATGTAATACTAAAATGTTCTTAATTTTGAATAAAGATACTGCACAAGATAAAACTTAATTTATAATGTTGAGACTGCAGGTATGAAGATGCCAATAGCACCTGGTTTAAAAATATGCAATTTTAAATGGTTCCTATAAAATCAGAAAACTGGCAATGGGGAGGGCGCAAAGGGATCGGATTTAAATTTCAAATGCTTAGACAGGTGCAAATATATCTGTAGATAGGTGATAGATAAGAATTAGCCCCTCAAATATAAACTCTGTGGTTGTAGCTAGGTGGGTAAGGTTACCCTGTCTACAGAGTGAAAAGGCCTAAACTATTAGATAGCCTGCTTTCACTGACTAAGTTCTCAAAATCTAATTGGTTGAGGTGCATTTTACTTTGTATCAAAATTTGGAAGAAGAGCTAAACAACAAGTGTGGAAGGTATTTTGGCATGGAACCCCTGGGTAAGTTAATGAGAGGTGTAAAACCTTATATAGCCAACCGTGAAAAAAACATTGGCATCTTCATACCTGCAGGGAGCATTCTCGATGCCATTGTTCGGAAAAAGTTATTTTGTCCGAGAGCGCCGCTACGCGTACTTCCGTCCCTATGGAACGTACCTCGGCCAGTTGTCGGCGAGAGGCACTGTGTCACAGGTGAAATTGTGCAGCCAGTGTGACGAGAGTTTTGGGAACAGAGGATTTATTATATAAATCTTAATATGTATAAGGCCAAATAATTATTTGATTGCAAAAGGAAAAATATCTTAGTTAAGTTAGTAAGACACCTAGAAGTTGTTTTACAAAACTTTCAGAAGGGTGTATTTTGTGAATGGAAGCAAGAATAACTGCTTGTAAATAAACGGTGGCTTGTGCATGTTAATATTCTATATAGACTGTGCACTGCGTAAAATGTAACATGTCATAATGGTTTATGATCTGTTTATGTCCCGTCAATGTATCGTTCGCCTATGTATCACTGTTGTGGTCTGGGCTTATATAAATAAATTTGTTAAATTGTCGGCGCTGAAGCGCGGTGCTTCCCTCTGTCATGATAGTCAACACTTACCCAAGGATGATTTCCAGAGAACTGACCAGTACCAGGAGAGCCAAGGTCGGTGTAGGATTCATGACGGACTTTTGCTTGCAACACTGACTTGGTCAGCTGTCACACTTTCAGAGGAGCTGTGTGATATCCGCAACACTCTACTGGATCCTTTGTCACTCTTGTGTCACCATTCACATCCTGCCTGAGTTTGCTACCACGAGCGTTACTCGGAATGAAAGACGTTTGTTATCTGCGGTCCAAATGTTATCCACAGTTGCCAGATGATTAAGTCTGTGCTCTAAATCTCTTATAAATGCCCTATAGGTTTACACGAATGACTACAGGCTCCATTACTTCGCCTAATGAGGTAAAATGTCAGAATCTGTGGCTGTTAGCTCTACACTGAAGACCTATGTAAAAAAGTATAGAATGAAAGCTACACCCGGATACGTTTATCACGAAAGCGCTTGATAGAAAGCAAGCGACATTAGGAAATGTTTTGAAAGATCCGGGTTTTTCTTATATACCTCATTGTGCTTATTATGAAATGCCATCAGTGTTAATTCGAAAAAAATGATTATCATATAGCATTGCTAAATGCCCTACGACCCCATATTTTAAGACTAAGCCATAGTCACTCTCCCTCCCTTACTCCCTCTTTCGATTATTAAATCACACATACGCAAGGAATTCCACCCTGTTCCACTAAACTCAAGGCAGCCAAAGGCTTGTTACCAATTCCTAGTGTGATCCTTTGCGACATAAGATCTTGGTTACCTCTACTGTATGAACTACATGCAGTTTTTGATGAGCGGTCCATATATATTTCCTTATCATGGATAATACGAAATACGCGTAATACGAAATGAATGAATAGGTCCCGTTAATTCGACTTAAGCGTGTTTGAGTGTATTTCTGCTCCTTATATAAGTTTCTTCCCAGGCCTACTTATGTACACTGTATTAACCTTATCATGAATAATACGAAATACGTATTACACAAAATGAATGACCGGGTCCTGTTAATTCGTTGTAAGCGTGTCTGAGTTTATTACTGCTCCTTATATAAGTTTCTTCACAGGCCTACTTACGTATTTCCTTATCATGAATAATACGAAATACGCTTAACACGAAATGAATAAACGAGCTTTGTGAATTCGTATTAAGCATTTTTCAGTGTGTTACTGCTTCTTAAATTTAATAAGTTTCCTCACGAGCCTACAAATGTATTTTCTTATCATGAATAATACGAAAAACGCTTAATACGAAATGAATGACCGAATCCCGTTAAATCAACTTAAGCGTGTTTGAGTTTATTACTGCTCCTTACAACTTTTTATACACAGCCTACAAATGCATTTCCTTATTATAAATAATACGAAATACGCTTAATACCAAATTAATAAACAGGTCCCATTAATTCGACTTTAGCGTGTTTGAATGCATTTCTGCTCCTTATATACGTTTCTTCATAGGCCTACAAATTTATTTCCTTATTATGAATGATACGAAATACCCTTAACATGAAATGAATAAGCAGGCCTTGTGAATTCGTCTTAAACGTGTTTGAGTGCGTTACTGCTCCTTAAAAAGCTTCTTTACGTGCCTACAAATGTATTTTCTTATCATAAATAATACGGAAAACGCTTAATACGAATGGATAAGCAGGCCTTGTGAATTCATCTTAATCGTGTTTGAATGCGTTACTGCTCCTTGTATCCTGTATTACAAGTATCTTCGTTAGCCTACATATGCCTAATAACCCGCTGTTATTATTAGAGAGCCACCTCACTTTTCCCCACTGTTCTCTTTTCTCTGTCTCTATCTCTCCCCCTCTCTTTCTCAGGCGTTACGGACGAGCAATACTCGCTTTTTTGAGGAGCTCGCGAATCCGAGTGCGTAAGTAATCGGGGCTCGAGAATACGAAGCCGATTCTTTTTTTTTTAATGGGTGGAAAGGGGGGGGGAGAGATGGGGGAAAAGGAGGGGGAGGGTTAAGAGAGTAGGTGAGGCATGCGATTTTTGTGTGTGTTTGAGGGCGGGGAAGAGTCAGTGGATTGGGTTTGTGTTTCTTTCTTTCTCTCTCATCCCTCCCTCAAACCCGCCAGCTGTATTTTTTTAGCTTTTAAAGGTATTCTTGGTTACTTCCTTCACCTAAATTTAGACATAAACGTTGTTTCTTTGTTTTTGGTTAGGCCCCCGTTTTGTCCATTTTGGCAGTGAATTTGGCCCCATTCATGAAAATTATTTTATAGAACGTGGGACTTACTCTTAGATGGTACAAAAGATCACGATTCCGAGTCTAGCCCTCACTCACAACATGACTGGTTTCGTCTAGCGTATGATCGTCTTTATACATTAAAGAATCGGTTCCAAGCAAGGAACTGGTTCCTAGGAATCGCTAAGTTAGAAGTCAGGACTCGCAATTACCTACACCAGATTCGAATCCTGTCTAGGCATAAACTTATTGTACTAGTTGCTCTCTGTCATTTAGGCCTTCTTGAATTACAAAACTGTGAATGAGAAAGGGCAGACACGCAGTCATGTGTTAATGTGATTCACATGCAACATACGATACGGAGTGGGCCCACATACATTAACAAACTGTAGGTTTCAGGGCGAAGTATGTAATTAAGATCAAACTATGTTTCACGCCACAAAATTGGAGATAATTATCTCTGTCTGTGGTGGAAGGCATTTCTAGAGGATTTTTATACACCTAAACAAGAAATAATATCCATTCACTAAACGTAATTAAGCGTGTATCAAGGATCAAGATGTCGCCCTGTTGTATGGGAGGGATAATCACCACTACAGAAATAAAAGCTTATTCCCATACGGTTATAGCCCTGTAAAAGTACTTTCGATTTGAGATCCTACAATTTCTTTAGCAGAGGGTTGCATCTCTGCCGTCCTATGACAAAAAGGCACATATTCACCACTATAAAGCATATATTATGCACTATGGTTTATAGTACATATGTACCTTTTTGTCATAAGATAACAGATTTGCACAAGGCACGCTATCCCTTTCGCCAATCAGTGTTGGGATTTTAGGGGGCATGTCATATTCTCGATTTTGTTAAAGTAATTTTCCAGACTTCAGCAGTTTTCGACACCTGCGACCTAACAATGAGTTCGGTCCCCGGGGAAATTCCCAAGATGTTGTACTTAACTTATGAATAAATCCAAATCTTAAAGGGGAGAGGAATAGATATTTGTTTCACATCCTAAAAATACCCACATTATTTTGTCAAAAATTTTAAACCGCTTACATTTTCCTTCCGCCTTACCATTTCTAAGAAACACACCTGAAATGTCAGGATTTTCACCTTGTGTGCGCCGCCATAACGCGTGCAGAGTGACATCATAAGCGAGAAAACCTAGCAGACGATTGGTAAAACTGCTTGTGTAAACTATCTTGACCAATCGTACTAGCCCATCTCGTTTGATATCACTCTGCACGAGTAATGGTAGCTCGCGAAGGGTGAAAATGCCAACATTCCTGCCGTTTTCTCAGAAACTGTCAAGAGGAAGGAAAAATAACGTGGCTTAAATTTTATGAAAAAATAATATGGACTCATTTGGTTATAAAGCAAAAGTAGCTACCCTTGTCTTTCTAACTAAAAGCATACTGAGGCTGCCTTATTTTGGCACCATGTATATCTAACTGCTTAATTTCTTCTTGTCCAACATTTCACAATCCTTCTGCTCACGGTTAATGGCAAGAGTTAGAAAGCACGTATGAACGAGTTCCTAGACAATAATAATGTCTAAGGACTGTCCCAAGGTTGCTTTGTCTTCCTTAACTCTATCCCTACCCCTGTACCTAACCTTAAACCAAAGACTGGAAGGGAAAATACCGGAATATTAATCTATGAAATTGCAGTGAATGTAAACTAATCATTAGTGATGAGACACAAGCGTGGAACTTACCATATCATCTCTCAGGTAAAGTGTGAAGACAGAATTTACCGTTGTATTGATATGGCGCGAACGTAGAACTATTTAAATTTCAGTGCAGGGAATAGATGCGAACGTACCGAGTACTGTTACACTGATAAACTGCGAAAGCACAACTAATGGGATCCGATATCCTCGCAAGAATTACTTCAGTTTATAGGTGCTGAATGCACTCACAACATGCAGAGTTAATGTAATTCTTACAATGGTGAGAGATCTCATCGTCAATGCGTAAGTTCTCAGCTGATACGATGCGAACATAAAACTAAACCACTACACTAATACATGTACATTGGTAATACAAAACTAATCGTTACACTGATGACTTGCAAACGCAGAATTACATTGCATGCTGCAAGCCTAGAACCGCTTTCCTCACTGCACTGATATGGTGCAAACATAAGATTACAGTTTTACAATACATTATACAGGAAAAAAAAATATAACAAACTTCGATTTACCAAGCCTCAACATCTGTGCTGAATTACATCAGAGCGCAGCACTAAAATAAAACGAAGAGCCTAAGGTAATGAGTCAAAGTCAGATTTTTTTTTATCCGGAAACTCCAATGCGGAGAATGGGGTTTTCCTGCGTGCTCATTCTTAGCTAATAAAAATCCGCTAATGTAGCCCACGCAAATTAGCGTAATTTGTTTCATAATATTGTTGAAACTAACTTCAAAAACATTCTTCCACAACACTTTTACATGTGAGAGGCATTGATTACACAACATTTAATACCAACTTTTGCTACACCATGCCAGCACAAAATAGGATAAACCAAACTGATGGTCAGTGGGATTTGGGAACTCACCCTTCATTGATCTTTGAAAAAGTATGGTATTACAAAAGTTACCCTATAGCATTTTCATGATTGTAGGTCTGGCCTTTTTATTTTCACACTTCTATTGAGGACTGAGAAATTGAGAGCCTTGCTGAAATTTTACCGGGTAAAATAACATTTTTTACAGTCTTTACTTTTGTCTGCCACCAAACCTCTTTTCAATCTGCAGATTTTTTTTGCATGCATCTTGGACTGGTACTGACCTTAAAAATCCTTAACATCATCTTTAGGAAGACTGGTTCCAATGTAATTCTTTAGCAGGGATGTAAATTACAAGATATTCATCAGAATGTCGATGTTTTAAGTGCAGAGAAAATTCTGAATATCAGACAACCAGTCGACATCGTCAATTTGGTTAATTTAAAAATTTAACTTTGGTCACCTTTGCAAACAGAACTGGCAATAGTTAGCAGAGGAGAATAATCAGGGAACCGCCATGTTTGTTTTGTCCTGAACAATAACACAACTAAAGTTGGGTTTCTTGTTCATGCAAGCATGTTGGGTTCAGATTTTAGACTTTAAAATGCCATTTATGATGGCGAACCACCAGCGCTGAATTTTTAACAGATTGTTGGCAAAGACATTTGATGGAGGAATTCATACTTGCTTTTACTGGAGCTGGTTGACGGAGAAACCATCAAATCATGACTTTCTCTTCTCGCACTTTATTTCACGGACACAAAAGTGATGCAAACTGCTATGTCTGATATACATACTGCAAGAAAGACATCAGTTATGCAGTACAGGTGGCAAAAGGGTGGTCAAGGACTTTTCAAAACCAATATTGTTTCATCTGGTCCTAACCTACAGGAGTGTTTCAAATCCCTTTTTAGATATTTTTCCTTCAACATGACAGTAGACATCTAGATCTACATCCCTTTTTCAGCCTTGTGTGTCACCTTTATGTTTCTAGATATTCTATACATCTAGCTACACCTAAAAACATCTAGATCTACATACTGTTTTTATTTACTCTGAAGAGTATGAGAACTGGTTACAAGGACTTATGGACAATCTCTAGGGACAGGATCTCTTTTGCATCAATATAACTCATAGAGTCATAGATTAGATCAAATCATTCCAGTGCCTGGATTATTCTGACATCCTCTGAGCATTATGGTGTGGGTGCTGCAGACAGGGGTACGGATACTGTCAATACTATTCGCTGATCATACTCTGTTGATGTTTTCTGCTGCGAAGCTGTTTCTTTTTTATATAAGATAGCTGTGAGACTTTCAATATAAATGATGCCAGAATTTTTTTTAAAACAAAAAAAAATTCGTTTGGTCGGTATTAGACTATCCAAAAGCCTGATTCAACTTTCCAGTAGTTGTGAATTTATTAGTGTCAAAAGAGCAGCAGATTTTGCTGCTTAGATCTCTAGCTTTTCAATAATGATTCAGACTATCGCTTTTCAATAATGATTCAGACTATTGCATTTCAATAATAATTCAGACTATCACTTTTCAGTAATGATTCAGACTATTGCTTTTCAGTAATAATTCAGACTATAGCTTTTCAATAATAATTCAGACTATTGCTTTTCAACAATGATTCAGACTATCTCCGCAAATCAACGTATATCTACAAGTTCTGCGAAGTAGACCAGCCTTACCCACACATCGCCTCGGGAAGACGAGCAAGAGCAACGGGCTATGAGCCAGTTATAATGCTGCCGACGCTAGGCCTACAAGGCAATTTCCGCAAAAAGAGAGCGTGCATTGGAAAGCGTAACGCTGAATTTGTTTGCTACGTGTGGCTTCCATGCTTCCACCTGTGTATGNTCTTCCCCCTTGCAAAAAAAACAAACCAAACAAACCAAAATACGCTATCATCCTGCTGGCATGTACTTCACATATGCACTCACAACATCTTTAGGTTCTAAAAGAAACAATCAATTACGAGTTGGCAGATCGACCTAGAGCGAGTGATGGTGTTTTACTTTAGTTGCCGTTTTGGTTGCTGTTGTTGTTGTTGTCGTTGTTCTTGTTGTTTGTTCCTGTTCCGGCCCCTACTGCAGCTGCAGCTTCGCTGTTTCTGCTGCTGCTTTTGCTGCTTCTGTTATTACGTGTTGGTGTTATGTTGGTGTTTTTTTTTCTTTTTAATTTTACTACTTTGTTTTACTCTGTGTTGTCTTTGCTGGTACAATATTTGATAAGCGAGAGGTGTATGGAGACACAGCGAGAGAGAGAGAGAGAGAGAGAGAGAGAGAGAGACAGAGAGAGAGAGAGAGAGAGACAGAGACAGAGACAGAGAGAGAGAGAGAGAGGGAGAGACAGAGGGAGAGAGAGTGAGAGAGAGAAAAAGAAAGAGAAAGAGATAGATAGATAGATAGATAGAGAGAGAGAGAGAGAGAGAGAGAGAGAGTTTGTGTGTGTGTGAGTGTGTGTGTGTGTGTGTGTGTTTGTGTGTGTGTGTGTTGAGGAACGGGTGTTTTATCNGGGGGGGGGGCTTACCGTTGCTGCCCATCCCCATCCCAACCCACATCTTTTCCACGGCTACATTTTTTGTACCTTTTAGCACAGTGAGCTGATACCTTTTAGCACAGTGAGCTGAAATAAATTAACCTGGTTAATGCTGTTATCTTGAAAAGGAGCAATCGATGGGTACACGTATGTCAGTTCAAGACTGCGTGCGGACCAAATTACATTCCATACCGGAAAATTACTTTGTTGTCTCATAATATCCCATCATTATGTTTACCATTATTCACTTCTTTGGTGGTGCCTTAATCTCGAACATTCAACTTCTGTTCAAACAGAATGGATTTGCAAAACTCTTTTCTGAGTCAACTGAGTCATTTTTATGTGGCAAAAGAAAATAAGCTCTTTTGTTTTCATAAGGTCATAGTGTACTTCAAAGCTGGTAGCTCGTGGTCAAGACGCAGTATAGTTTCGATTATTTTTTGTTTTTTTTAACGCTCTTTTCGTTTGTAGTTTTTATTGTAGACTTTCAATGAGTTGTTGTTTTTTTTTTTAGGGGGTTAGGCTCAATTTACCTGAGTAAAATATCTATGAACATTATCGGAACATACGCAGAAGAATTCAAATGTTAGTAAAATGCATTATCTTGTTCAGTTTACCACACTAAATACAGTGGCGTCCCTTCATGGATCCAAATGTGTAAAAGGACCACTCCATTTTCGCTTCCAGAAGGATCTAATTGCCATCAAATTTTGGAGTTGAGCTTAATTTGTAAAAATTACTTTCCCCCCCCCCAAAAAAAAAAAGTTTCGTTCAAAGAGTTTCATAGGGCTAACTACTGGTAGACATTTTGCGTAGGGATAGTAACTCTCAAAGGGTCATTCCATGTAAAATGTTACCTGAGGACCAATTTTTCAATGCAACTTACTATAAAACAAGTTTGTGCATCATTGTGCAGAATAATTGGAATAACACTTTTGGTAGATCCCCCCCCCCCTCTCGTGCATGGTCATATCCAAAGTAAATTTCTTCTCTAGAATATTGTGTTATCATTGTGTCCTATCAGTTACCAATTAATGTCCCATCAGTTACCCAGAAAGACGGCACTAGTTTGCTAAATAAATGTTGTTGGATAAAATCGTTTTATTCACATGTTAAGAGGCATTCTGAGTGCATAAAATATGTTTTTCTATTATTATTAGTGGTTGAATTTCAGATTATATGAGATCCAATTTATCTTTCAAGTCAAATGTTAGTTTTGTCAGTTAATTTGTCATTACTTTTTTTATTTGTGTAAAGAAAATTAAATCAAATGAATTATAAGTAAATCTGCGAGTGTCTTTTGTTTGAAAAGTATTGTCTAAATGTCCCGTCAGTTACCATGGAATAACCCCAAGGGAAAAGGAAATGCGGTTATTATTCTTTGCTACATCTCATAACCTGAGCATTATCTATTTGTTTTTCTATCAGTATGAAGCAAACTTTGCCAGTATAATGATGATAGTGACTTCTATTTCATCACCATGGATTACTCTAGCCTTCTGTGCTCATAAGCACATGGGAAAACCATCAAATCAATCATGCGAAAATCAGATTCTCGCGAACATCAGATCCTAGTGTGAAGCCATTTCTGCCATTTGAAATTTCGCCATCAGTGTCCACTGCATGACCAATTGTTTTCTTACACTCTTGGTTTGTGATGACGTTTTCTGTACTCCTGTATTCTTAAACATAACACTGCAATGTGATGATAAAAATCAACAGAGTACGATTTTTTTTTCTGAATAAAGAAAAACGAATTAAAGGTATAGTAGTTTTGTATTATGTTATTGTACTGACTAGCCTTTTACGGTTTCTGTTTGCTCATTCATTTCAGAATCTGTGCTGAAAGACTCTTTGAGCAAAGCTAGGCATAAGAAAGCTGCTACGACAGGCAAAGAAAAGCCACATAGGTTATTTCCCTTAAAATGTAAAGAACAGTAACTCTCGAACCACGCTCAGGGCGAGAAGGTCTTTTGATCTTTTTCTGCTTTTTGACTTTGTAAATCTAAGAACCAGTTGTAAACATACTATCAACTGCAGAGGTTTGTGCTTGCACATAAATATTCGCTGGGAAATCATTAACAATGTGAACGGGAACGTTTTGAAATTAACAAAGATAAAGAACAAAATATCCTTAAATATGTTACTGTCGTCAGCCGATGGTCGTCTTTATCGCTCTTTATGCATCCTAATTTCAAAGGGGTGATTTGCATTAATTCTTTGCAATTTCTATGGATGCCAAATTTCGCATGATTAGGCTAAATAACCCTGTAAACCCAAGGGTTGAATTTCTTGAATGAAATTATGAATTGTGAAATATTTAAGCTGTTAATAGGTAAAGTGACAATGGGGAGAGAGTGAAAAACGTGAGGTGTACCTGAACATCTGGGGCGCCACCTAGCAAATTCAAGGGAGTTAATTTCAGAAAAAATGACTCACTCGTCTAATCTGCTGTACAGTAATTCGGCTGAAAAGTGGGTGGAGCAAGAAAATTACCAATTTACACTCTTAAGAGGAAAGGGGGTAAAAAACAAACCTCGGAACCAACCTGCTATTTGTGTTTGAAGCCTTAAGTAATTGTTGAATAGTAAATTTCTTATAACAGCCCCTGCCTGTTTTAAGGATTGGCCTCCGCCGCTGCACATTATCAAAAGCAAAACAAGTACTGAAAGAGTTCATAATCGATTGTCATTCGTCAACAATGTTGTGATCATCAAAAAGCAACACGCCTAAACACATTTAGATCAATGCGAAGTTTCAAAAGATCTGCGATACAAACTACAAAAGAAACGAAGATTTGAAATCGTTTTGATGCTTTGAACTTTACAAAATAATAATCCATCAACAAATTATTGTCAACTTCCTGAAGGTTGTCCATTTTGAATCTAATTCTTCCTTTCAAGAAAGCTTTGACTGCTAGTGATGGTGGTGAAAATTCGCAATGTTCCTGCTCGAAAATTCACATTCACAGGCTACATAGAGTAATGATTCCAGAAGTAAACAGGCATGGTAATTCGGTCAGCTGCGCAGAACGATCCTAGGCCTTAGGTAGTTCACTGAGCAGCGCTGAACGAAAACATTCATAGCATTAAATTTGTTAAAAATTTTAAGCAACTTTCCCAGAAGCTAGGTATAACTAAATAAAGATTTGACATGTCTGTCTGGTCGTCTCTTCTCGTGTCTCTCATTTTCATCGTCGTGGCACATTCACCGCAGGCAAAGAACACTTTAATGTCGAAAAATTCACAGAATGACCTGGCACTACCAGAACTAAGCACCAAAGTTGATGTTTTCCAAGAATGGCCTTGCTTGGAAACGGGGAGGCCTTCTGTCATGGATCGAGATTGCACGACTTCCTCAGAACCGGGCCAAATGTCAGTGTCGAGTGAGAATTTATGTCTCGGTTGCCTTCAGACGAAGAATCACAGTCTCAGAGTACATACACTAAATGCATCTTATCAAAAAACTACCCTTGTCAGCATGGTCACAGAGCGTCCGTCAGTCGACGACAATGTCACCGAAAAGCACCAGCAATTTCATTTCCATTTTTATTATCTAAGTCTGGAGCAAGCGGTGGCTATGATGAAGTACACGGAGAAAGTGGTCAACCCAGTCATTGGTATCATAGGTCTCTTAGGAAACATTATCAGCGGCATTGTGCTCCGTAGAAGTGGTCTCCATAAACCCTCTAACATTCTCTTGTTTACCTTAGCCATTGCCGACAGCTGCTGTGTATTTGGAGGAGCCCTGAACATTCCTGAGATTTTGCGGGAGTGGAAGTATCCGTATGCGACAGCCTTCGCTTGTTACGTTTTAATGATGTTTCATAATGTTCTTAATGAATTTGGATTTCGATTGTCCGGTTCCTTAACAGCGCTCATAACCACTGAGAGACTGATCGCTGTTTTTGTGCCTTTGCAAGTTCACTTAATAGTCACTCGGTGTAGAACGTGGTGTATCATTGTCATTATTTCCATGATCTGGCTAATGTGGGCCATCTGGTACAGTTCTGAGTTAAGATTTGTTTACAATGGTGTCTATGGAACTATAAGTACTGACTTCGAAGGTTCTCTAAATGCACTGTTTGTGAAATACGTGAACAGGATCATAGACCACTTTTTTATCCTGACATTCGTAATAGTTGGCAGTATCGCTATTTCCATCAAGGTGAGCATAACAAGGCGCACACGTCATCAAATGACCACACACCACTCGTCTTCGCCAAGGCGTACCACCAAGACTTTGCTCATGGTATGTCTTGTATTCTCCTTGACAAAAGTCAGTTGTCTTTTCCAGTACCTGCCCATGTTTAAGACGGTGTACTCTCCTTGGGCGACTGTGTATTTGGCTTGTAATGTGTTAAAGGGGTCTCTGGCATATTTCAACAGCGCCTGTAATTTCTACATCTACGTCATTGTTAACCCAAACTTCAGAAAAATTCTGAAGGACGTGGTTGGAGACATCCAAAATGCTTGTATTTGTGGAAAGAAACGAGATAATCCTACAAATAGAGCTTGAAACTATGGAAGAGCAGTCAGCGATTTATAGATATTGCCAGTTCGTTACCACATAAACAGTTGCCAAGTTCTCTGGACCCAGTAGAACAAATGTCCCAAAGAGCCTTCTTGGTAACTTAAGCATTTTTATCATCAACGGACGATAGCGACTAAACCTCTCAATAAATATTATACCAAAAAAGTTCAAGTGAGGTGGCATGAAGGGGAAAAAAAAAACAGGACTGAAGAACAGCATGTCTGTCTGTATCACTCAAGATGGCTAACTGACATGAATATAAAACCGTATGTATCAACTTTACAGACAAACATGAGTGAGATTTTGGAACAGTGTGACCAAGTGGTTACAACTTTGGACTTAAGATCAAACAGTCGTGGGTTCGATTCCCAATCATAGCCTTAAGCAGTCCTTTCACTAAGGATATCCATTTTACTATCATGCTATCGTTTTTCACTTGTTAACATAATTCCTCATACACTCTTGTTTCACTATCACTTACAATTGTTTCTTCTCTCCTAAATCTCGGCCAGTATTTCAGTATTTTCATCTGGCGCTCAGTTATCAATGGATTTACCCCAAGCTTACCATAAGCAAGACAGATAGAACGGTTTCTTCGTACAAGTACGATATATTTTAGGGAATTTAGACAATATTATGCAGTTTTCCGATTGGACTGACTCCACAGAATCTCCAGATTTCATACCTATATATGATAGTATCTGCTTAACTAGACTATTGAACAACTTTATCTGTAATGCTGGAGACAATTCTGAGTTTCCCTGGAAAAAGACTTTTTACCATACAGTACTTTTCTCCCTTGATCTGCTAATGCTCGAATGCCGTGAGAGAACGATCCAGAACTAGACATGACAAAAAAAATTGTAACTGTTTCTAGTTGCTTTCCGCCCAGACTTCTTTCGTAGATAATTTTCCATCATTCCTTAATACAACAATCTTTTTTTTTTTCGCTGTATTCAGTTACATCCTATTAACTGAGGTACTACTTCATCTTGATTTTGCAAGCCCTCTCTGCGTTCACTGCATATAACCATGTCATCAGCAAACATTAGTAATCTTGTTATGATAATTGGTAATTCCACTCCCACTTTCTAGGAAATATTCTAAATCCTTCACAAACATGGTGAAGAGGAAGGATATTACACGCCCCCTCTAAAACTCCACACAATGATGAAATAAAACAACCATTGTTTTACTGTCTTTCTTGCCTTTCCTCGGTATATGAGTGGCTTGTCTTGCTTCTCTCTCTAACTAAAGAGTTTTATTTTCTCATGGTTTCAGGCACCTATTAGAAGGTCAAACGACTCAATTTGTCAGTTAATGCTTAATGACAGTCAATTCGCTAATATCTAAAATTCCCCATTTTTTGGGGGGCCCTGCCTGCTAGTGTCAAGGTGTAGAAATATGTAAAATAACCTGTGATCTAATTACAGCATCCCGTTTAAAAGTCTCGGGTATAATTAGAGCCATCCAGATATAAAGAAAAAAAACAACTGTGTAGGCCTATAAAACCAGCTCAATGAAAAATTGGGAATCAAATAAGAATTCGAGGAGACCATTTTGAGAAAGTTGTGAAAAATTTTGGGCTTTGATCCCNCCCACCCTTGAAAGATCGGGCAAAAGAAGTATTTTAACCTCCTGATTCACTTTCCTGAAATCACAGTGGTATTTGTAGAATAACAAAAAAATGTTAATACGACCGAAAGAAAGAAAAACAATAAGTGCCAGAGACCTTAACATTGTACATGTTTAGCAATTGGAGCTAATTTCGGCACTCACCAGCATGTACTACGTGACTGACCTATCAACCTAATCGTATACGCCCATGTAATTAACGAATAAACAATACATTGTTTTATTCTTAACAAGATTCAAGATTAAAAAAGGAAGTTTAACAGCTCATGACATATGAGCATCCAAAAATTATCACAAAAAAAAAAAAAAATAATGAACAAGAGCATAAACAAATAACAACGACAATGGCGGATGTAAATAAAATTAACTAACCAACATTAACATTTTAGTGCATTGACGCCCAACATTCGTGCGGGTCTATTGTAATGCAGTTGTTGTCACTCTGATCATGTGCTTTTTTTTTTTTAACAGGGAGTGTACATTTTCCCTACATTTCCTTTCTATAGTGTTGAAGCAAATTCAGGGGAAACATTTCTTTGATTTTGCTGTTAAATAGAGAAAAAGCCCGGACATTTTGTCCACTTTCCCCTGCATTTCACGATTTTTGGCAACAACTCACGAAAAGCGATTTTCTCCTCGATAGGGGAAATCCTTATGAGCAGTAACACCGCAGGGTATGGCAGAACTGGGTTCATAACAATGTAATTCGTGAACTGAAACTGATTCACTTGAATTTGATCTGAGCTTAATAGCTATAGTTTTAGACGAACTGATCTGGATCAGAACTGTAGCTAATTTGGGGACTTAATATGAATTTTAATTATCTATCTAACTTTCAGTTCAGTTCATACCTAGCTCGAAAATCAGTATCGAAAGGCAATTTCAGAAAGCAGGAGGAAACCATCTGATCTGAAAATTACCCAGTTTTCATGGATCTGAGCTAAACTTGATCTTGGGGCTTTTTGTTGAACTGAACTTGACATGAACTAGCTTTTATAGTGAACTTGCCCAAACCAACAACACTGGTCGTCGCCAAGGTCAGGAGCACCGTGATATGCTAGAATGCAGCGGGAAGAAATTGTGTAGGCAGTGGGAAAACACTTAAAATGAGTGCAAAGATGAGATTATCACGGAGTGACTAAACGCTCACCACCGATCTTGCCCCCTCGAAAGATAATAATACTAATAGTTTTGACAAACTAATTTCGGCAAGTTGTGAAAACACGACCGTCTTGGATCGTGAAAGCGAATTGTCGCTCACGCCTAAATAAAGTAAGACCAAAAAGACGCTCGTCAGATCCGCAGACGTAACCCTAGCAGAACATATGCCTTGCCAATACGAGTATAATCATAAGGGAGTTAGTGGAGCTCATCATCATTACCACCACCACCACCGCCATGCACCTACATTCCTCTGCGCTCCACTCTACTTTCTTTTGGTGACGGCATCACGCCGTTCTGGCCACCTTGGGCACAGCTAGTGCACGAGAGACCCATAGCACTAGCAGGCAGTGAACGATCCCGGTCCATACATCCGTGGACTACCAGACTCAGGCTAGCACTATACCAGCCAGGGCTGTAG
Source organism: Ellobium chinense (assembly GCA_033807755.1). Lineage (NCBI taxonomy): Eukaryota > Metazoa > Mollusca > Gastropoda > Ellobiida > Ellobiidae > Ellobium > Ellobium chinense. Next base: position 1,800,461 of record JAWQUT010000015.1, on the reverse strand, counting down.
GACGCCTGCCATAATATCGGCGGAGCCGCAGGAGTGTCCTAACCTATCAGAACCACAAAGGTGCGAGTATACACCCTCTACGCTTTATTAAAATTTTTAGGTTGCAGGAGCCTAATTGGTCAAAAAAAATTGGACTATCCGAGTCGATAGTAGCAGAGTATAAAATCTGTCCTTTGGACAAATTGTGTACAAATAATCATATAACATGAAACCACACCGCAAAAGTGGTGAAATTCAGTTTTGAATTTGTAAAAAAATAATTGTTGCAGGCAGTGTTTCCCAATGGCTTCAGCGGATTTCATTTGTGCGGACCTGTGATCTGCAAAAGAAGGCCAAATTTTTAACCCCTTTTCATGTAATTTAAAATTGTGAAAAATCTAACCCCACCGTAAACAGTAAATAATTTGAGCACAGTGATGGCACCAGACCTGCAAACTAGTCTTGGCCATCTCGGAAAATTCCTGTGGTTAGAGAAGAAATTTTTATTAAATGGCTCAAAGAAGCTTTTACAATTTGGCTCCTGCAACCTTTATGAATAACGATTGCCTCATAATATTTAGGGGAAATCCAGAGACTGTCATTTAGTCAAGATACTGATGCCGGGTCTGTAACACAAAATCGTGTTATCCAGGAGACTGACACTGAAATCTATTATTATATTCATAGTCGCTATAATTAGAATTCATAATCACAGTTAAACTGTATCCCTATATATCCTTATTGTTACTATTGTAATGTGCTATGTATGTATGTTATCTCTATCTTGTAATAAGTTGATTTTAGTGTTGTTACCGTTATTCGTCCTTGCTAGTATCTATACAATCTATCCATACTTAGTTAATCTCCCTTGCCTATTGCTACTCTCGTCTAAATCTGTGTTGATTTACTATCGTACAACACCTAGTCTATCCTTCTTCGGCATCTGGGTTAATTTAACGGTCATTAGAACAAACTTAGCTAAAAAAGCATAGTCGCAGAGGCGTCTCCCTCGGTAGAAGACACGAGGAGGGCGGCGTCTTTGTGATAGAGATCACAGCAGATGATGTAAACAAATTTTCGGGGAAGGTAGTGAATCATCTGCCTCTCATCCCCTCCCGATATAAAATATGAGAAACTGATATGCTACTTACAGCCGGTTATAGAGAGGGAGAGAGAAAGAGAGAGAGAGAGAGAGAGAGAGAGAGAGAAAGATAGAAAGAGAGAGAGAAAGAAAGAGAGAGAGAGAGAGNTATAGGATACCCGTGAAAACTTTTGTAGTTTTAAAAGAATGAATCGGTCTTCACTATCAGGGAGGGGAATGAGATAGATCCTAAGATGGGTTGAATGGGCACAATTCTAGGGATGGAGAGAGAGAGAGAGAAAGAGAGAGAGAGAGAGAGAGAGAGAGAGAGAGGGAGAAATGGAAGCAAAGATAGCAGGTAGGGTTGGCGGAGTTCTGGACAGAAGGAGGGAGCCTAAAGCGGCAAGGGGTGAAGGGGGGAGGGGATGAAGGCAGAGCCGAAGAAGAGTTTATTTGGTCACTTCAAAAATTGATTTCAGGCCTTCTTTCCTTCGACAATACCTTTAAATTTGCTGATCGCTGGTATAAAGGAATTTACACCAAGTGTGACTTAACTACCGGTTCCCGACGGATTTTCTCATAAGCATAAACAATTGGAAGCACTGAAGAGAGATTCTTAAATACCATATCTACTATCAATCATTTTTTCTCCATCTTTTTCTTCCTCCTCTTTCTATCTCTCTCTCTCTTTTCTTGTGGCACTCTATCTCTCGTTCTCTCTCTCTCTCTATCTCTCTCTCTCTATTTTCTTCTGTCTTCGCAGCCGGTATTTCCATTCCCCTAAATCTGACAATGCTTATGACTGTCACATTAATTTCCATTGAAGGGACAGGGTTAGTTATTTGCTTCATGGCCTGTGCGTCCATATCATTTTTTCATAAAATTTATAGCCGTGTTTTTCTTTTTGCCCGACAGTTTCTGAGAAAACACTGCAGTTATGTTGGGATTTTCATAAATCTCTAGGACAGCACACGACTGGTCCAGACATTTTGCACATGCGCCTGTACTAATCGTCCGCTAGCTTCCCTCGCTTTCTGACGTCACGCAACACGAGTAATGGCGGCATACAAAAGGTAAAAATCGCGTCATTCCTGCAGTGTTCTCTTACAAATAATCAGACGGGAAGGAAAAATGTACGCGGTTTAAAGTTTTTGAAAAAATAATGTGAATTTTTTAGGCTGTGCAACAACTAGTTATTCCTGTCCCTTTAAACTCGTGCTAGCAGGAAGTATATTTTTACAACTCTTTCTGGTACTCCCTTGCAGGTCACATCATGTTTCTTGTTTTCGCAAGTACAGCTGAGCGCAGTGCGTAGGTTGATAGTGAGCCCTATATGCATTCAACAACAATAGCTTCCTAGCACAACATAAGGGGGCCATACACGACACAGGTTTGCCTTGAGGTCTGCCTGTGCATGATCTATACGTGGCCTTTGCGTGGCGTGTACACGGATTGCGCTGGCCACGCACAGGTCAAAATGAAAACAAAACCCAGGCCTGGGCGAGGCATTTGCAAATTCTGTCTGCGCCAGAAATTTGTCTGAGGCCATACTGTTTGTGTTTTCTTTTGCACTCAGCCTAAATTAATGTGTGTGTGCCTATTTAGGCGCAGAAGCCATTGTTTAGACCAGGACCTCTTTCGCTTCTTTCTCTTCAACAACAACAGCCACCGCTACTTCTACTTGACTGGTAAACCCCATGTTGTAGACAGGCTTGGACTGTGCCGTGTCTGAACACAAGTTGAGCAGGCCGACCTCAAGGCGACCTCAAAGCATGATTATCCTTCAAGATAGCCTGAAGGCATCTCTCAAGGTAGAGATGTGTCATGGGTGGCCGCCTATACTAGATGAAAAGGAAAACATGTCTCGTGTACTTTTGTATCGTTACCATAGCCAAACTGTTAGTCAAGGTCCTTCACAAGGTAAATATTCTCAGAGGACGTTTTGATTACATTGACTATATTTAAGTTTCTAGACAGCACAGTGATTTACAACACTGGCTACTTATCTTCCACCTATTATTGCCACTTTACTACTGCTACTGCTAACTGCTGTTGCTGCTATTACCACTACGAGGTATACCTTTTATATGCTCGGACTTACCATGTTCTACTGGTCCTAGAGAACTGAAACTGTTACAGCTTCCTGAAGTACTCTCCATTAGCATTAATGCACGACTGCATCCTCCTAAACCAAGAGACAAAGGAATGGCTCCTCTCCTCATCAGGTATTCCCTCGATTGTTTTGTTGAACGTAAAAAGCGTTTCTTCGTTGCCACGGAATCGCTTCCCTTTCATTTGATCTTGGACTGACGGGAATAAGAAAAAGTCACCCAGAGCTAGGTCCGGTGAGTAAGGCGGGTGTGGGAGAGATTTTACGTTTTCTCTTTCCAAATACTCCAAGTCACGTGTGCTTTATGAGCACTTGCGTTATCTTCCTGTTTACCAAAGGCCTTCCTCGATTGCCCGTCCTCGGATGCTTTTGTGCCCACTCGTGGAAGGCCTTTGGTAAACAGTTATTGATGTACCATAAGGCAGTAACAGTTCTTTGTTCTTCTACAGAAATTGTTATAATATGGCTGCATTTTCCGAAAAAAAACAACAACGCCGCTAGCATTATTTTACCAGTGCTTTGAGATCGCTTAGATTTCACAGGTGAAGCATCTCCAGCACCCACCCAACACATGCTTTGTTGTCAGGATTGTAATTGTACATCCATGTCTACTTTGTGGTCATTCTGCCACATGAAAATTCCTCATATCATTTGTAAACAGTTGATTTGGAAGGGGTAAACTTTCCAAATGTTGCTGTTAGCTGATCCAGACATTCCATAGCCTTTAAACCCCTTTTGTAGTCATACAAAATCATTGCTCGAAAATCACGAGCGTCTAGCTCCATTTTGACGTTCGAAGACGGCCTTACCTCACCTCACACTTCCGGTCATAGAACATGTCATTTTTGTTGACAAATTATGAAAATAATTTCCCGATCTTATAAAGCATTTATGCACACTTGTGCCAAATTTGAAGCCAACATAACCAGTAGAAATAGGCTAGTCCGAGCATATAAAAGGTATACCTCGTACTCTTACTGCTGTTGTTGTTGCTGCTGTTGCTGTTATTACTGCTCCTGCTTCTGTGTTGCTTTTGCTGCTGCTGTTATTGCTGCTGCTGCTACTACTACTACCACTGCTGCTACAACAACAACAACTACAATTCCTACTACTGCAACTTTTGCTGGAGAAAAACAGCATAATCTTTACACAACTCCCTATCCCAACGCAAGCTATTTTCCTTCAGTAGAAGTAGCGGTAGAAGCTGTTGACGTATTAGTCGTTTTTACATTAACCGCAGCAGAGAAGACAGCAGCAATTAACTATGGAGAATAAGACTAGTATTTTATTTTTTTTACTTGTGACATTCAAATGTTTCCACTCATGTGTTACTATTACTGAATTTTCTTTCACCTATTCGCAGCCAACACTGAAGCGGCAAGAAAAGAAAATGAAATGCAATGCAAGATGTGAACTTTTGGTTTATTTTTAAATAACAATGAATGCAAGTTTTTTTTTTAAAGTCACACATGAACAACTACTGACATTTAACATTATTAAATAGTTAAAAGCAACAAACTTCCTTACACTACTCTATATAAGAATCATCTAGGCTCTATAAACATCACCGTGATCCAATAATCGTCTGCTTTGTCATGAAAAGTTATAAAATTGACTTACCACTGGATACCGTCTCCTCTCATTGTGCTCATGTTGACATTTTATGGTTAAATACAATTTGATATCCTAAAAAAACCAATTAAACATGGTGGACTGAAAGGATATTGCTTAAACGGGACACAGCAATTATTCTGTTATTACTAGAATATACACGTTAACACATGGAATTTATAAATTGTAAGTTTATTATAAATTATATAAATAAAGTATAATAATTATGATATAAGGTTAATCATCATATAATTATATATCTAAATTATAAGCTTATAAATCGCAACTAGCTAACGGAGTTTCATAGACTATTTCCTAACAGTGAACCAAAGACACCGATACATTTTAACAGAGTAAAAATTGGATTTCCTATACGTCCCCCGGTGCCCCCTTGTCATATGAAGCCATTTTCGATGATCAAGACCAGACTGCTTGAAAAGTGAGTCAACGGAGATGGGTGTGGTGAAAGGAAGTGGTAGAAGCTTCAGACCTGCTGGAAGGAATGGAACTGTTCTCAAGCACATGCCAACCGGCACAATTACCTTGATTTCTTTGAGACGGCTTTTGACTTGGGGCATCAGAGCATCAAAGGACATGTCCGGAGTACATTGATGTTTCCAGTAACCAGTAACAAAACTTGCTTTAACAACAATAACATCAACAAAAATGTCTGAAAAATTCAACAGACAAGTCTGAGCAATCATTGTGAAAAAAACAAAAACAAACAGCGAGAGCCCTGGAGGTGATCATTGACCTCAACTTCATCTACAGAATTTCGCAACAGCACTAAAGGACTTTTCTCCATCGTCGCATTAAAGCGAAACTAAACGTACTGGCACTTAATATTACTTTCCATAATTTTGTTTTGCTCTACTTCATCTAGTTTCCTTATATCTTACAAGCCTCCATTCCCGATAGATAAAATGCTTGCCATTTTACAATCTTCAATGTAAATGTTCTTGAACTAAAACCTAACATCATTGTAATAACGTAATATTTGAGAACTCCTGCAATACCGATGTGATCTTTTACCATTGTAGGAATTGCATTAATTCTGCATGTTGAATATTATTAAGGGTGCATTCAGCACCAATGCAGTTCTCACCATGGTAAGAAATCCCATGGTTAATAAGCAAGTTCTCTGTATTAAAGTAATTGTAATTTAAAGAGCGCAACTAGTGGTGTTTAAGCAAATTCATGCCATTCAGGGCTGTTCACTTTATTTTGTCAAATAAAGTTCCATCAGTGCCTCACAATGATACAAGGAGTATATATATATAAATGTTTATATGCCCAAAGCCGGACATATGCTCACAGTGGTAAGAACAGTTTGAATGTCCACGAAAATCAAATTCAGTAAGCTAAAGGTTAATGACCAGGGCCTGAATTAGAATTGGAAATAAATTTCATAGTCAACAAAACTTTTAGACCATAAATTAGCAATGATAAGATACGTTTATTCATCCTGCCGAACGGCGCTCCAACCGGACGATAAGCCTTGTAAACATACGCTAAACAATATTATAATAATGTGCACATAAAGTAAATTTATCTCATTCTGTTTGCATAGAGTTTCTAAATCCAAACGATGGCATAACAAAATATCATGCAGCCTGTCAAACTTAGGCGTAAGTGTTTCTGGACACAAGCAAGTTGTTGCTATGATACACAAGCTCTGTGTTTAAACTTTTATTAAAAAACAAATGTTTTGACTAGCGTTATTCTGCTTAAGATAATTATCTGAAGTAGCATGGGGTCACGCCCTTGCAATGGAAAATATTCTGAGAAAAGCTTTACTGAAGAAGTTTTTCTTTACAGTAGTCATTATTTATGCTATAAACAGATAAAGAGACTTTTTTTTACGAACAATTACCATTCACCCAAAAGAGATAGCTTTATGTTTCGATTTTGACACAAAATTTTATATTAAAAAAATGTCCTTATCACCTTCAGACCCTTACATCTCAGTTCCTAATCTAGCGACATACGCTTAGTTGTGACTGGCTGCACAAGAATTGTCATGGTTGTTTATCTCTTTACCGTTTATCGCGTCGCACTCACAGTGACATTTCATAGCCAAACGTTTTGGTGATTGTTGGAGATGGCAGAATTTGAATTAAGACAATGGAGGGTTGATTTCATGCGTCTTCCTATTAAGAAGACAGAAGATGAATTCTGCGATTTCCACTTTACACCAACTGAATATTATGACCCTGAAATGATACAACAAGTGCACAGAATATACGCAAACAGATACACAACCACTTTTTAATTTTTGCACAAAGGGTTTGCGTGAGAGAACTGATAAGATAAGACACTTTATTGTTCTAAGGCTACAACTGTATTGTCCATACAAGGCACATCAATTTGGTTTCCAGCAAAACACAAAATGCAGTACAAAACAGATACAGTGATGTTAACATTACGCCACACACATTCATGCTGAGCGAATATAATAAATATACATAGACCTCATGCCTCCTCTTATATTCCACCATATCAAAATGAACACAGTACCAAAGGAACATCAAGCATAAATTTTAATATACATGGCTGGCTTAGCCACATCCCGAAGGTTCTTTGAATAAAGCAGTTTTTCCCCAGCAATTACAGCATTCAGGACCCACATCTGGGATCCATATAGATGTTCTGAATGGTTCTTGGAATATTTCGTAAGAATCCCAGATGGGTTCAGAGTACTATGTTTGCTAAATGTTTTTATGCAGAGGAGGGCATCAGCATTATATGGCCTCTGCCGGCAAAGAGGTTCCATCCTAATACGAGTTCTTGCGCATTGACAATGGGATCTCTTTAACATCGTAAGAAAAGCATTAACGTTAGACGTTGAACTTTACTAAGGGTGTATTCAGCACCGATGTTTTAATGTAGTTCTTCTGATAGTAAGAGATCCCATAGTTAATGCGCAAGTTCTCAGTTTATCTAAAACAAATAGCATCAAGATCTAACGGTGCATGTGCATGGGATACAACTATCTAAGAGCATATGTTCTGGGTGATGTACAGTTTCATGATGTATCAGTTTACATAAATAACGGTAGCATTGTACATTTGAGAACTTGTTAAGATGTTAATATAAGTATGCATGGGGTAGAGAGTGAAAAGGGTTGGGGGCTGATGGGAATAAGACCTACGGTAGGCAAGTCTGCTGAGGGCTGTATCAAGATCAGCTTAAAAATATACAAATACTATTTAAGACAACTGTGGATGTATAATTGTAATTTCATTGTTTGCGTATGGATTTGGATCAGTTGTCCTCTGACCTATCCATATGCGGTAATCTTCACATTTCACACTATGTCTAACAACTAATTATCGCAGTATGACTGGTGCGTCAACGAGCAAAGTCGTGGTATGATTTAAAGTTCATTTTGATGTTTTTAGTTAACGAATTTGCTCGTAGACGTTATGGGTCGTGTGCATAAAGCTGTTTAACTTGTGCCCGCTGGCTGTAGATACGGGAAACCCCCCATAACTTCAGTGATGTTTCTCGTAGTCACCGCCAGTGCGCAAAGTTGGACAGAATTGTACAAACGACGCTAGAAGTCTCTAAAGATATCAGTAACGGAGTATAAAACGAACTCCAATGGAATTCAATGTTAAGACATTGCTTCTAAACAGAATGTAATATATAATAACTTTGGAGAAATCTGTATAAACTGAAAATCTTCAAACTTTATTTCAGATTATCTGATCTGGATCAACATTTTATACTGAAACTCAAATTTCAATCATGCAAAAACTATCAACTTTTTCTTGTCATTCAATCTGTTTTAATTTGACCAGTCACAGCTGGGGTCTTATGTATTCTACTGAATAAAATTTACCGTTTGTAAATGACTTCACATACGAAAAATACGTTTAATAGATTTTGGCTAACAAGCTATATGGCAAGGCTATAGTAGACAAAACTGAGTCGCTAAAATAATTACCAGAACTGTTCTTCAGCAGTGTGTGTAAAGGAATATCACTGCGCTTGGCCTCTGCTTGACGATAAGGGGCCACTAACCTCTATTCTCCGTTCGCTTTATGTCGATCCTGCGCGTGCGTAAAATAATAGACAAAAGTATTCAACTTTTGTACCCACACACAAGACTGGCATCTGGCAAACGGAAGGCGAGATTACTGACCCCTTTCCTCGCAGAGGTCTACAGCAGTGATGTGCCTTTACTCTGTCTTTCTTCTGTGCTATATTGAATGGATCTAAGAAAATTAAGTTTGTTGGTATGACAGTAGTAGACAAAATGAGTTTTCAAAATTTATTCCAAAGTTTCTTAACGTTTTGTCTCAGTATTCCAAAAGTACAGATTACCTGGATGATTAAGAAGCAGTTTCTTTACTTATATCTCAACAGAACAGCCTAAGTATCAGCATCTGCTCTCTAATGTAGTGCACAAAATCTCGTGACGTAGACCTGATTGACGTAATGTATGCGCGCCGTACACTACATCATACAGAGCCTACGTCATGACATTTCGTAGCAATACATTGGAGAGCCAAGCTGATATTAGGTGGTTTTGTTTTTCGGAAAAGTTATTTTTCATCATTGATATGTATGGCCAAGAGTAAAGTTTTCAAGATTCTTGACATAACCATTGAAATTTCATGCCAACCGAAAAAGGTGTTTAAGAAAAAGCATCCACGAAAAGTACAAATCTATGTAATTAATATGTTTCTACGATTAAGATTAATAGTGACGTGAATGACACATTACAAAGATTACATGTGTGGTCCATAAATTGTTGACATATGAATCAAAATAGGATTGGGGTGTGTATGTGTGTGTGTAGGGGGCGGGGGGCGGGGGGGTGTGAGAATTTTATAGTTACAGAAAATCATGTACCATAAAAAACAATACTTGCTCAACACAATTGTCAAAGACAAAAATTTGATTCTTCCAACAGAGATGAAAGTAACATATGACTTATCAAAGAAGACATTTTGCTGCAAGCTGGACATTGGGGGTACGAATGAGAATGAAGAATTTTTGCTTAATTGAATGGGACATACAACAGCGAAAAATATCGTTTTACTCAGACCAGCTCCTAAACGTGCAATGACTGTCAAGGATAACAGAATAGCGATAATCAGTTGCTCCTCCTTATTTCCTCGTATTATAAAGACTATCAAATTTTTATACCGGCATGTCATTATTATTATGTGGTGTCTTTGTGGTCATACTTACAAATCATTCAGCTCACAAGTACGTTAAGGAACAAGGAAATCTAAGAGAGAGTGACCGTTGTTTCATGTTTGAAATATCTCCATCTGACAAAGCAGGGAGTTCAGAACATTTTTCAAAACTATCAGTTTTGTAACCTCGCCACTTTCTAAAACCACTCAATTTTGTTTTGTATGTTTTGTAAACCTAATACATGTACAGCTCAAAATTACAGCGGGATCTTCTAACCGTTTGTCTGTCTCCCATAATGATGATAACAAAAAATAAATTGCATATATCAAGCGTACATCCTTAACAGGCTTTGAGCTCTTTACAGCCGGAAAAAGACACACACCCAGGCATACATTCATCCACACACACAGTCCAATAATTGTGGTAAGATAAATATATCAAGTTTGATTTGACAGCCGTAAAACTTCAACAGTGTTTGAACAAGTGCGTCTTCAACAATTAAAACTGCTTAGATTTGTTTGCTTTACGAATATTTTATAAAGTCTTTGAAGTAAGATTTCAATGTAACTGTAAAAAATGTAACTTCCTTCAGATAAACCGTAAGTTTAAAAAGGGTTCTGACTCTATGCAAAGTCACTGAAAAATTACTGAACCTTCTGGCACATTTTCATGACTGAATTTGGCATCAGAGAGCTTCAGACTTCGCAAATGCAACGATTTTTCGATCGCCCCTGAAACAAACTTTATCGACAGCTTAAAAGAAACGTAACAATTCAAGTTTCTTCTTTAATATAGCATTCTATTAATGGATTAAGGTATGTTCCTTCTGTAGTAGAAGACTTGAAATGTAAAATTAAGATGAGGGCTAACAAGAACAAGAGACAAAGTAGTAAAGGCCGAAAAAGGCATTAAAATTTCATCTACACATTTACATCAAATCGAATTAAGGACAGCTGGAGGCTAGAGGCGAGAAGTATGGAAGAGAGAAAAATTCCTGAAAATCAACAGAAAGATGATGCTACAATTTGTCAAGGAGCACTCTATTATGAGGAGGAAATTGAACAGTAGGAAAGTAATACACAAATGTGAAACTTTTGTTTCGAAAAGTCTTAAGAGATATTTTCTTCTAATCTCCAGCCTGAAACAGTTTGCTGAGAATGTCTACATGAGATCTATGTAGTAGAATTAAATAATATAATTTGATCCTTAAATCATTGTAGATATATTAATTTTGAGTCATGTCCCACAGTTCTTGTTAGACATGTTGATTAATCTATCTGTGCCAAAAATACTCCAAATTTATGAATAGAATCAATATAAGAAATAAAGATCGAGCATTCAACAGATTTTATATAATTTACTATAGGATATCTCCTCCCCCCCTCCCCTTCCCCCAGCTCTTACTTAAATGGCGAAAGCATGGAATCAAAATGGAATAATTTCTTAAGCTAGACTATTATGCTGAGAAGCGGTCAGTTTACTGTTTGTTTTAAATTTTCAACAACTTATACTTTCCCATAAAAGCTTGCTTAAAATGTCCCATTACTGTTCGTGAAATGATTTACGGACTAGAACGACATTTCATGGGGTCAAAGGGTTCTTAATTTCTGCTCCAGTATTTGACACCAGACTAGACCTCGTACACTCAAGGTTTTGTTTTGTTTTCTGTAAGCAATTTAAAACTTTGAACATATCTATTCATATCTTTTAACAAACAAAAACAAACAGGAAAGCATTACAAAGGTTTTATTATGTAGTTCTAAAATTTCCCTAAGTTCTAATATTCGACAACAGACTAAGATCTCGTTTACTCAATTTCTTTGTTTTCAGTAAGAAATCTAAAAAAAAATAAATCTGACCAGATCTCGTTATATCTTTAAAAAAAANGGGGGGGGGCCAGGAGAAACTTACAAAGGTTTTTACCACGATTAATAAATCTAGCCTACTTTTTTTCAAGACAAATTTGCACGGGAGTTTCCGACTCGACTGGAGCTTCCCTCTTCATATAGGCTATATGGCTATATATGTCACAACAGTAAATTCTCATGCAACTTCCGTAGTTTTCATCTTCCACTTTGTGGTCCGGAACAGCACTGAAGTATTTGTATGCAGCATCACAGATACAAAAGGGCCGCAGTCGACATGCAGTAGTGTTAAAAGCGTGCAGAAAATACTAAGAGATATAAAGGAAAGTGATTCTCCAACTTTAGGCAATCCAGATTTTAATCTGGCTGAGTATGAGACGAAAGGAAAATAAATGGTAGTTCTGATCAAGACCAAAATGACCTCTTAAATCGCTATACGTGTTAACCATTGTTGAAAGAGAAGTATGTACATGAATCTCACAAAGAACCAACTACTTTTAAATCGTAAGAAATAACCTTCCTGATTTTGGAAAATCACTTCATTATTGCATGCGTGTGTTCGTTTTCGTTGGAGGTAACAACCAAAAAAAAAGCCAGTTAGGTCATGCAGTAAAGAAATCAGATGCCAAGTTTCATAGTCGTCATCAAGACAGCAACCAAACATTACGTAGACTAATCCAAAAATGATGTAGATTGTAACCAAACAAATTAATATGAAGTTAGTTGCTACCTGAGCAAGAACATCTGCATCTGATTTCTNGCCTGCTGGTTGTCACCTGCTGCTAAGTGCTTATCCTCATATCATGAAGTAAGTTTCTCATTCTGCTCCGATGAACTGATCTGATCTTGATCTGATCTGAGCAAAAATCAAGGTGAACTGAGCTGATCTGAAAAATACACCATTTTCCATGAACTGAGCTAACCTGGATCTAAGGGCATTTTTCCCATAATGATCTGATCTTGATCTGATCTGACTTTTTTGGTGAACTTGCCCAACCCTGCACACATTCCTCTTATTTTTTTTTTTCATTTTCAAAAATAGCTGCACGATGTTCGCTCTTCCAGTTATTTATGTAAAAAAGACAAACGTAGAAACGTAGAATATGTTATAGATTATCGGAAATTGGAGCACGAAAAGTTGGAACCCCACGCCCCATGAACGACTATAGCCACTTTCCAGTGAATAATTTTGAAAAGCTACTAGGACGGCAGAAAATGTTGACCAAAAACGTCAAATTTTCAGCGAAGACAGATATTGAAAAAGTAGCCTCACCATAACACTATTCTAGTAAAAGTGCCATGCTGCTTGCGGCCCCAGTGTTGCGGAACCAATTTCTGAGATGTATAAAATTATCTGCAATATCTCTTCTTATCCACCCCGCCCCCTCGCCCCTGCCCCTGTTTAGGAAAGTCTAAATTTGCAGCGGATGACCTAAATCATAGGCACAGGGAACCTAACTCATAAGAACAAATTGAGAAATGTGCTACAGGGTTAGGGAAATGCTCGATTCTTTCCCTCATCAAGATTACTGAGGACTAACCAAGGGAGGAAGTTATCAAGTGGAAGATGCCAGAAAGGTTGATACAGTAGGAAAATAGCATGGAATTAAAAAATTCCAAATCCAAACCAATGACAAAGTGGTGAATTGAGGTGAAAAACTACCAAGGTACAGCAACGGTGTTCCCAGCTGAAGGCTTCAACTTTTGGAAAAAGTATCGGGAGTCTCTTTAGATCCTTAAATAAGCCTGAAAAATTATTGGACTGGTCTACGAAACGGGATTTCTTAAACTTGCAAAGACCAAGTTAATCACTCTATTCATTGTCTCTGGTTGCTATGGAATGCCTTGTGCTTTTAACTTGTGCTTTTCTTTATAAGCCAGAACCCCCATAAACTGTCAATATTCCCTCTAAGAATCTCGCAGGATCGAACCAACCCCAATACTAGTGAAGCACGAATGCATCATTTTATGACCTTTAATATGCCTAAAGTTAAACCTTACTGCATAATGCAGATATCAATGGAACTTACATTTGGGCCTTGTTAAATTACAATTAAGAACAGATCTAACAGACATAAGCAGTAAGCATAGGTTTTCAGTGTACAGTCGTCCTGAAAAAAGCGGTATTACAATCAGAATAGCGCCATGACGCAATCACATCTATCAAAACTGCTTTATGAAAATTGCCATTAATATTCAACAACTTTTTAAATAATCCGTGAACCATTTACACTGCCACCCTTTCAAATTGTAATAATTATTGTTCTGTTTCTCATTAAGTACAAATGGTTTAAATCTACGCTTCTGTTAGCCAGACAGGTTTGGTAAGTAAAGCCAAATCTGTTGCCCCCTGCCCACCGCTGATAAAGATTTGCACAGAAGCTATCTAGGAATTTTTTTGTGTAATTAACACATTTGAAAGTGTTGCAGAACAGGTAATGCAAACGAAAGAAGGATAACGTGATGTAGTTCCTGTCGATAAGACTTGTGATCTCACACATAAAAGTCTTGGATCACAACTTTCAACTGATCATATTCATTAGCCAATTATTTGAAGACGTATCGGTTAGTCACATAGCTATTCTGACACAAATATTGATCTGATTGTGTTAATAGTATCATGGCGCTATTCTGATTATCGACCAGAGAAAACCCGCACAAACTTATCCAAATTTTGAACAAAACCTGTACAATAACAGCTGTAAACGATGATGATCATGTGCCACCAGGTCAGTGCAAACAGTATTCTGATGCTTGGCTGTCCTTGAGTTCTGTATGATGGAAGTCCATAAAGGCTGCTTGAAATCATTCTGAGATGGTTCTTAGGTGGCACTTAAATGTCTAAGTGTCGTACTTGTCCCTGATGGAAGATTCTTGTGGGTTCCGTGTGGCATGGATGCATCCTTCCTGCACGAAGCGTCCACTGCCTGCAGAAAAAGGACAAAAGTAAATATCTGTTACGTCACTGACAAATGATGAGTTCGACCATGTCAAAATACTTGAATATTTGTAAACAGCGTGGTCATTTTTTACTATGGAATGCGTTCTCTGATCGCTTACGACACACCAGTGCGACGTAAAGGCAAGAAAAACTGAGCGTGCGAAAGGCAATTTGTTCACTGACTCGGTGGCATGGTGCTGTCCTAGGTTTTCATATGTATTAGGAAGTGATCCAAATGCATAATTTGAAGAGCTATTTTTTAAAAAATGATATAGCATCTGATATAACATTACATATTTCACTTAAATAATGTAATTTGAGAATCACAGCTCTGCATAGCAATGTTCTTATATCCTAAAGGATGTGGCAAAACCACGAAGCTATGGAGGATATATCCATCTGATCACAGTAGTGCGAAGACTGTTGAAGATGGATCTCTTCAGGCAGTCTATGTACAAGGAAAAAATGTAGATTTGTCATGCACTCACCTGTACAAGATCGTCGAGGTGAAAGCTTCAGTTCCAGACGATATTCTACGGTGCCTGTTTCTCATGCTAACTGAGATCCGTCCCGAGGTTTCTGGTTGGATGCGGTACGTGCAAATGTCCTTTCGCCATGAGGCGTCCGTCTGCCTGAAGGGGACAGAAAGAAAAAAGAAATGCAAGATTTAAGAATTTAATCACATTTTTTACCAGGTACTCCCACTAGAAAAAAATGTCAGGCTACATGTCTATAAACTGGAAAGAAATTATACGTGGATGATATATAGAAGGGGGGCAGGGAAAGCATCAGCAAGAGGGATGGAAAGGCAAAATGTACAAGAGGCCTTTTGGTGTTGAAAAATAAGGAAAAGGGGCAGGGGGGGGGGGTTAAGGCGAAAAGCAGTATCCACCTAGAGAAAGAGATTGCAATACACTCACTTGTACAATCAACTTGAGAATGATGTTTCAGATTCCGGTCTCGACTGGGGAGTACTGGTTCGCTCACATATGATATTCTATACGTCATTTCTCCGCTGAGAGCATGATAGGTGTCTCTGTATTTCTCATGGTGAAGTTAAATCCATCTATTCTTCCAAGTCCAAAGATCCAGATGACAGGTTGGCTCTGCTTGACGTGTAGGCGTCCTCCTCTCACCAGGTGTCAATGTTGCCTGCTGGATTAAAAAAAAAATACTTTACAGTCAACAGTTAAATTGCCATTTAATCAGGGACTCCCCAGATATATTAGCAACTTCTGTATTTAAATGATTTTTATTAAATCCTTTTGATATGCTATCCGGACAGGGTTACCCCTCTTAGGGCATATTAAAGCCAACGAAGAACAACAGCATTAATCACTTGTGGATGGCAAAGTTGGGAGAAACAATAGGCTTGCGAAAGGCATTTTGCTTACAAGAGCGGCGTGGCGCTTTTGGACCGGTGGTTATAGAAATTTGTCATAACATGAAGTTGACTGGCTCAATGATAACGCAAAATTGCATAAACTTTAAAGTTTGCACAGACAGCATACAGAGATAAGGAGTACAACAATTTCGAAAAGGAACTTTTCAAATTGTGCAAATTCTTCTTATACAGTTTTCGGCAGGCTTAAGGGAAAAGAATGGTTTGTCAAACACTTACCTGTACAAATCAACTTGAGCACCTGGCTAGAATTCAGCGTCGAGATGGCCGCTCCAATTCCGTCCAAGATGGCAGTTCCAGTTCCGTCCCGAGGTGACAGTTTCAGTTCCGTTCCGAGATGGCCGCTCCAGTTTCGTCCTCAGATGGCCGCTAAAGTTTCCTTAGCTCAGCAGCCGGTTTCAGGTGAGATTTCCGTATCTGACACGTCAAAATGTCTATTCATGGTTGAGGGTAACGGAAATGATGTAACCAGTTTAGCACTATAAAGTTGCCCCCACAGGAAGGCCAGACTGTTGATCTTGGGAACCGGGATTTAGAATACTACTGAAGAGATGAGATGAGGAGTAGGGATAGCAGACTGGATAGGGTTAGGGTATGGTTGCAGGAGAGAGCGTAGAGTTAGGGGTCAAGGGTATGGTTTCAGGAGACAGGGTAGGGTTAGGGGTCAAGGGTATGGTTGCAGGAGAAAAGGTAGGAGTTATGGGTCAATGGTATGCTTGCAGGAGACGAGGCAGGGGTTAGGGATCGAGGGTGTGGTGTGCAGAAAGGGCCAGGGCTGGCACTGGGAACAGGAATATAAAGTGAAGGGAAGGGGCAATGAAAGGGAGATGCTGGAGGTTAAAATTAGACATGCTGTTAAGTACATGCTGTGAGAAATATGATGTCAGAATTGGACATGCTGTTAGTATTAGGGATGCTGTTAGTATTAGGGATGCTGTTAGTATTAGGGATGCTGTTAGTATTAGGGATGCTGTTAGTATTAGGGATGCTGTTAGTATTAGGGATGCTGTTAGTATTAGGNGGGGGTGGAGGGGGTATTGGAGCTGAGAATGGAATTCGTGGCTGAGCTCAGTAGGAAGGTGAGGAGATGGAGTCGGGTTTGGAGGGGGCGAAGGTGTGGGGAAAAGGTGGAAGAGAGTTTTTATGGTTACTGGGATAGACGGTGTGGAGTGGGAGAGGAAGGCTGATGTAGGGGAGGGGGGAGGAGGGGATAGGGAGTGGGAGAGCGCTATATTGCATTGGCACAAGATATTCTGGTTTCATTACTGGCTGAATTGTGTCAGATACGGAAATCCACTTGGTGTGTTCAGATCCGACGCCACTGTCCAGGCTGCTAACGTTGGCTGTGAGAGAAAGAATGAACGAAAGTCATTCACCGATTTCTGACGAACAGGGTAAGAGATGGAAGAATAGAATGGCAAGCCTGATTCTAGAGCACTGCAAGGGGGAGGAACTGGTAAAACTGACCTTTAGCGGTGTCGGAAGGGAAGGACTTCCATATTCTACAACATGCTCTTGACCCGTACCAATAAATACACTAAGAATGCTTTTTTGTAGATCTGGTATTAGAAAGAGGGGCTTGTCATGTGGGAGATATACAAAGAAAAAAGAAAGGTGGTTGTTTTCAAATCTTGCAATATGTTTTTATTTTCCCTGCATATTGTAGGATGGCCCACGTTGGAAGCATGTCCTTCCTGGAAAAAGCGTTGGTATCGGAAATGGGGGAAACTTTTTGCATTATGGTTCAGTGAACGCGCCAATCTTTCATCAAGCTATTAGGTGGATTTCCAAATGTGGACAATCTTACAACATGTAGGAAAAAAACAGATTGCAAGAATGAAAACAACCACTTTCTCTCTGTGTGTGTGTGGTGTGTGTGTATCCCCCACAAGCCCCTCCTTTCTAATATCAGCTCTATAAAAATCATTCGTAGTGTGTTTATTGGTACGGGTCAAGCGCATGTTGTAGGATGGCACATACATGGAAATCTATTCCGGGCCATTAATTTAACAATTTAAGACACAGAGAGGTGCTGCCTTGAAAACGTCGCCACTGGAGTCAGTTTTTTTTTTTGGTCATATTTACATGTTTCCCGTTATCTTTATTAAAATGCCTAGTTATTCCTGCTTGGTTAGTAACAGTGTGACGTCGCAAGAGAGGGCATAAGCCTAGGTACGATACTTACAAACCGCATAACGGGAGGAATTCCATATGTGTGCCAGAAAGATTTCCTCAAGCAACACACCAAACCAACAACATAGACTAACCCAAACCCTAACCTTAACCCTAATCCAGTGTCAGGGTTAGGGTTAGGGTTAGGGTTAGAGTAGGGTTAGGCTAGGGTTAGGGTTAGGGTATATTGCTGGTTCGATGTGTTCCGTGCGGAAATCTTTCTGGCACACATATGGAATTCCTCCCCGCATAACTATGAATATTGTTCTTATGATGCAGAAGTATAAATCTTGATTCTAGCCTCAACCGAGTAAGATATCGAAACACACAGTCTCTCACCTGCTGGTGCATGGGATGTAGGCGGGAGTCTTGTCTTGAACGACTGCTGACAAGCGATGGTTGATCTCCAAGGTCTGATGTTCACTCAATGAGGACGTAGTTGGAAAACGGTGGTTTACAGCGCTTGGACTCAGCTTTTATAATGGGCACTTCACACACGCTTTTCCCCACTAGTTTTGACTGGCTCTAGTCTGTGGGTTGTTTTTTTTTCTCATTTCTTTAGATAAAAGAAACAAAAAGCTTCACCAAATCTCACATTCTCACATTAACACAACAGTTGCACCAGCCAGGGGCGTAGCCTCTATGTAATTTATGAATCTAAGATTACCAATATTTTATTGAATGTATTTTAACACAATGTAACAAACCCTTAATGTTTTTTGTAAAATGTTCAAACATGACCTTCGTATAATTTCACCTATGAGGCGTTTATAAACACTTCCAGCTAGTTTTCCTCCCTGATGATTACAGCCCTATACACTCACCCTGATTCAGCGCTCCCAAATACACAAAGTCTTGCTCCCAAATACACGTCTTGCTTCCAAAGTTGTTTTACGACACAAACGTTTAACAGAAGTGCCGTAATCTGAGAGAAAAACAGATTACTCTCCATGCTAATAGGTTTTATTTCTCCCTTTTTGCTCAAGATCCTTTTCGAGGATGCCTTCTCGATTTTTTCCTTTTTTTTTTTAGAGGTTAAGTGGAACGATGACAGGTTCATAATCCAGTTGTCACCCAACCCATTCGGACATTGCAAAACTCATGATGAACAGAGCATTTATTTTGTTTAAGGGGAATAATTACTTAGACCGCTAATTTTATTGCTGCTTCTTTTAGATGAGGCAAGAAGAAGATCTTAATACTTATTTTTTTGTTTAAATTAAATATGTTTGCATTGTTTTCAACCCTTATCATCGGTGCTAAATGATGATACGATTTTTGTGATATTTTACATTGACACTTTTACAATATTATTTGTAACCTGAACGGACAGTGTTGACAGAGACGCGACGATATTTTGACTCCTCTTTCTCTCTTTCCTCTCTCTCTCTCTCTCTCTCTTTCTCTCTCAATCTCTCTCTCTTCGTGCGCATAAACAATAGTGGTTTCAGACATTCCGTTGATCGGATGTAAATGCTAGATTCCCCCCAAAAATCACCCTAGCTACGCCCCTGGTACCAGTTCATAAAAATAATATAATAATAAACGAAAAAGTGGGATGAGTTGTGTTTTTATCGTGACAAAAATGAACTCGTGTCGATTCTGGTTTTGAAGAGTACATTTCATCTGCTGGTTAGTCTTATCAGAAGACTGATGAAAAGATCGCAGTCATGTTTGTTGTTATCATCTCTGTCTGATCTCCAAAAAATATTTGTAGGGCAGGACAAAGTGACGATCCCATTTTTTAAAAAAAATATTATAATTTGTTCTTCCTCAACAGTCTCCATATTCATTTCTCCCTCTCCCTCCCCTTTCCTCCT